>VDFB02000015.1:43011503-43360474 GCA_007258455.2 Sequoia sempervirens
CTCTGCAAGACCTGGGAGGGTGATCCCTTAATGTGTTTACAACTTCTACACCTTTATTATAAACAACATTAACAATAATAGATGATCTCACTTAATAGCTCAACACAATAGGATAATACTAAAATAAATTGGCTATTTATCAGTAATATCAACTACTTGGAGCATGAGATAACTACAACACAAGGTAGTATAAGATGGTCATTGATTTTCAATTTACAACAAGCTCTAGGCAAAGACGGGCAAACACTGAATCATATGGGTAATCACAACTTAGGCCAGTGCCATATATCTATTGGGCAAGAGTCAAATTTATAAGCATCTAAAGGAATATAATAGATTTAACACAAAACACATGAGATCTTTGACAACATTACCTTGTAATCTTATCAATATGTATTCTAGCTCAATACTTCTTACCAAATCCTTATATAGTACACATCCTCCTATAATCCCATTCAAGCATTTTAATTAATTCTTTGAATTAAAGCCAAAACTAGGATCATACACACCACAACAGTGAGATGGATAAAACAACCCTTGGTAATTATATTCAAGGTTCAGATTTGCAAGTACAATGGAGAGACATGAGCTTGAATCTTTCATTTTAAATCAAATGCTAGTACTGTTATACAACATTAAACCTTCATGAACTCAAAACCTAAGTTGCACTTCTTCCTGAAGAACATCAGAATTTACAAATTGCTCTGTAACTTCCCCTAGACTCGACAAAAATTTTCTAACTTGCTCCCGTACCTCTGGCCTTGAAATCCTTCTTATAGATAATGAAGGAGCAAGAAGCTTTGGACTAGAGAGTACGCATGTCATCATCTGATTGTTACACCTGAAAAAGAGTTGATGCAGCCATAAATATCACCAGAAACCCATGCCAAGACTGCCATTAAGACAACACTAGAAATCTGCTGTAATCACAACATTTGAATCATTAAAAAATTTTGTGCCAGTAAACATCATTCCCGCCATTAAAACTTCACCCGCTCGCCTGCACAAATGGCTCCAACCATGCTTTGATCCCGACTTTGAATTCCAACCGTCGATCCTTCAGTTGCAACAAACCATCGAACAGTTGCCTTCAAAAATTATCTTACACAATCGCCAGCGTGGCAGACAAGGGCCCTTCACACCATAAGCTACAAAGGAAATCCATGTGGTAGTTTCCCATGATATCGTAATCCTTAAAATTATGATCGCATGATGGCAGGCAACCGTTGATCTTGATCATCGGTGATCTCGTCCCTTCAACACAGTTGGAAGCCCTATCGTTAACCCTCAAGCAAATTTTCCATCAAGATTAAAACATCTTCATTGATTTGTAGCACGTGCATCCCACAAGCGCTTTAGTAACCCACCATTTTACTCCTTTGGCTCCTTCGGCTAAGACACATGGTAGTCACCTATGATATCGCAATCAATATAGATCTTGCAACTTTCGATTATGCAATAGTGGGCGACTGTAGATCTCTGACAATACTTGATCGGCGATTTACAAACTTCATCCCCCTCGGCCACTCTGGATTGGACACGTGGCGCCAGCCCATGATATCATGATCGACCAAACCACTATCACGGGATGGCGGGGAATCATTGATATGCGGCCAGATTTAGCTTTTAATCGCCACCGTTGATCTTCTTTGACTTGATCGGATGCCCTAACTTTTCCGTCCTTGCACATTAATGAATTTCCATGGCCATAACAAATATTTTATTTTAAATGTTTTTCCTAAAGCAATGAAACATTTAAATTATATTGCACAAACATTTCCTCGGGCCCAACCTTGGATGTCCACGTGGCACTCGCCTGTGATTTTGCAATCAACCAAAGCACCATCGCAGGATGGCGGGCAACAACTCAGATTAAAGGATAGTTGATGAACAATTGCACAAATTTGATCCCCCAGATGGGACACGTGGTGCCCGCCTGCTATTTCGTAATCCTTCAATTTCTGATCGTGGGATGGCGGGCAACCATTCATCTCCAAAGGTATAAGATCGACGGCAGCATGAACTCCAAACTTCTACAAAATATAACATTTATTAATAGCAAAGGGGGAACCACTAGGCTGACGAGACAAAAGACATAAGTTGTATTAAAACAATGAAGCACATGGTCAGCCTATACCTAGAAAAAATGAAACCCGCGGAGGCTGCAAAAATAAGATCAAAGGGGCCAAAGCCTAGATGAGACAATGGGGCTTAAGATGTTTAAAAATCCCCCTCAAAAAGGTAACGTCCAAATAGAACCCAACCAAGGCGTAAAGAAAACAAGGGTTTTACATGCAAATGAGTCTAAAACCCCAACCCTTAGGAAATTCCAAACACCATGAAAGACCAGTTGACACCAGGCAGGGCGGAAATGAAACATAAGGAGCAAAATTTTGAAGCTCCAACAGTGGCTCCAGTTGGGGACGTTCATTCCACTAGAATGAAGCGAGGATTTAGAATCTCAGGTGGAGTAGACCAAGAGGCAGAGACGACCAAAAAGGGATTTTTTGGATAAAACAATCCAAACTATGTACATAAAATACAAACCTAAACTATTGTTCATGGAAAAGGATACTTTAAGTGAAGTATAACTTCAAAAACTGTCCATGAACTGGTAGTTCAAGAATACCCCCTGTCATATTTTGGAGGAAGTAATAGTCTTCACCCCACATACTATTAATCAAAAATGGACCCAGCCAAATTGCATCAAATTTCCCATGTTTCCCTTTATCTTCTAATATGGCATTCCACATTAAAACCAAGTCTCCATTTTTGAAACTTCTTGCAGTTGCCCTTTTTCCATACAAATTCTTTATTTACAATTACAACTTTGCATTTCTCCTTTGAGCTTCCCTCCTAGTTTCATCCAATTCTATAAGAGCTTCCACCCTCAATTGTATTTCATCGTTAATTTCATTGTCATACATCTAGACAAATTTATACATTTCCATTAAATTATTTTGGGGAAACCTGGCATTGATCCCATAAACCAAGTCAAATGGGGCACAACCTATCGCCTTCTTCACAGTTACCCTATCTACCCAAACTGCTAATCTCAACTTAGAATCCCAAGCCCTTTTATTTTGATTCAAGATCCTTTTTATGATCTTCATCAAGATTTTATTGCTTGATTTTTCCTATCCATTTCCCTGTGGGTGATATGGTGGTGAATAAGAGATTTGGATGCCATGCTTCTCACAAAATTCAATGTATTCATCAGATCTAAAACAGATTGCATTATCTGATACAATTCTTTCTGGACACCCAAATCTAGTCAATATATTGCTCATCGGGAAGTTAATTACTATTTTACTAGTAGCCTTCTTTGTTGGAATTGCTTCCAACCACTTGGTAAAATAATCAGTGGCCACCAATATCCATGAATGGCCTCCACTAGATTTACATGCTATCTCTCCTACAAAATCAATACGCCATTGTTGGAGTGGATCTTGTACTACAACTGGTTTTAAAGGAAAGTTACCAGAAAATTTTAACTTACCAGAGAAACATTGACAAGTATCACATGTCTTCACTAGTTGGTGTGCATCCTTAAAAAATGTAGGCCACCAAAATCCAACCCTCATTATCTTATGTGAATATTTTTTGGCCATATAATTACCTCCACAAACTCCACCATGCATCTCCCTCAAAAGTTTTTTTTCTTGATCTTGGTCAACACACTTCAGCATGACACCTTCTCCATTCCTCCACCAAAGCTTTCCATCTACAATAGCGTACTTGATAGAATGCAACTTCAATGTCCTTTTCTCATTTTCATTTAAGTTATTAGGACATTTCATTCTTTGAAAATAATGTATCACATCTTTATATATTAAGAATGTTCCATATCACATATATGTGATCTATACTCTTCTTCTAGCAAATTTATCTGATTTGCTTCCAGATTACTTTGGTCCATGAGCTTGGACAATCCTTGTCCTCTTACCAGTTTATATAATCTAGACTTTAATGTTGAATTCTTGGATCCTATTTATCCATCTACATCTTATTCCTAACACTTCTTTTTGTGTGAAGATGTCCTTAACAGTAGCATTAGGCACACAGGTAATTACAATAGCTCCCATCAAATAAGGCCTAAAATCCTTTATTGCTTTTACCAATGCATATGCCTATTTTTCATTTATATCATACTTGAGTTCTACAACATGTAAAGATTTGCTGAAAAAGGCTACAGGCTGCTCAAAACCCTCTGCATTCTTTTGTAATAGCACAGCTGCGATTGTGTGGAATGAAGCAAATGAAAAAATATGCAAAGGCTTAGAAAAGTCAGGAGTTCTTAACATAGGACCCTCCTTTATTGCTTACTTAATGGCTTGGAAAGCCTACACAAAATCCTTATCCCATTCAACTTTGGCTTCCTTCTTGAGCATTTTCGAAATAGGGCGAACTATCTCAGCAAAATTTGTCACAAGCCTCCTTAAGAAGTTTATCTCTCCAAAGAAGGACTGTATCCCTTTGACATTTTGGGGTTGTGGGACTTTATCAATTGCAATGACCCTTTCTAGATAAATTTTTACTCTGTCCTTGGAAACAATATGTCCCAATAATTTTCCCTCTGGTACTCTGAACACACATTTCTTTGGATTCAAAGAAATACCATATTCCAAGGCTCTAATGAATACCTTCTCCAGGTGCTCACAATGATCCTCTTCCCTTTTAGAATGTGTCGTCAAGTCATCTTGATAGATCACCAAAAATAGGTTAATGAAATCTGAGAATGCCACATCCATGGCTCTCTGACAAGTAGTTCCTACATTTGTTAGACCAAATGGCATTCTTACATAGACATATGTTCCCCATGGTGTGGTGAAAGCTATCTTAAACTGCTCAGGCTCCTTAACTACAAGTTGGTTATAGCTAGAAAAACCATCCATCATAGACATTAATTCACAGCCTGTCACCCTTTGCAACATGGCTTCCATATTTGGTAATGGATAATTGTCTTTTAATGAAGACACATTCAAAATTTTGAAATCTACACATAATCTGATGTCTCCATTTTTCTTCCTTACAGGTACCAAATTTGACACATAGGATAAATGTCTGATTAGCTTGATAATTCTTGCATCCCTTAATTTCATCAACTCTTCTTGCATTTTGGGGGCTAAGTTGGGATTAATAGGCCTCTGCTTTTGTCAGAAAGGCTTGGCATCATCACGCAAAGGAATCTCATGTTGGAAGAGATCTTACCTGTATGCTTTAAGATCATCATAGGACCATGCAAACACATGCCTAAACTTCCTTAATAAATCAATCAACATCCTTCTTACCTTTGGTGACATTTTCTTCCCAATATACACCTTCTTTTGGGATGCTTCTATTCCAAGATTTATCTCTTCCAAGTCATCAGGATGGGAAGCAGTGTGGCTAGCTTTTGTCTTATCTTGATTATCAAATACCCTTTCTAGTACAACTAGACCCTTGGGAATTGTGTTTGTCTTCAGCTGAATAACCTCATTTCCAAATATGGTATCCTTACCATCAATGTTTTCAACAAAAGCTCCAAAATCAATTTCTTGATTTTCATACTCTCCCACACAATTCAAGAATCTCAACACATCATCATCATTATCAAAGACTTGTTAGTTTTTTATGTTATTAGGGACCGATGGCCTGGTTTGCACCTCAACCTTTGAAATTTCATCATAAGATAAATCATCTGGTTTTAATGCAATATTAGCTAATAGGTCTACCACCTTATTCTGACCTCTCTCCATCCATTCTATGCCAATGCATCAAAGCTCTCTAATTCATCCCAAAAAACATTCCTATACTGTTTCAACCTCTTGTTCTTTGATACATATTTGGATCTAAATTGGGCAACCACAAGCTCAGAATCCCCAATTTCCTTGAGCTTCTTAATCCCATGTTTTGCAACCAATCTCAACCCCAATAATAGGGCTTCATACTCTACTACATTATTGGTACATTCAAATAACAGAGTGAAAGAGAACCTAAATGTCTTTCCACTTGGTGATCACAACAAGACACCTACACTAGAGCCTTCCTTTGAACTTGCACCATCAAAGTACATAACCTACAAGTCATCAGATTCTGACAATTGTTTTACTTCTATGTCAATCAATGCAGTAGGCTTATCACAATCGCTAGGGAATTCCTCAACCCCGAATTCATCTATACCACTATCAATGAAACATGTCATGTTTTCAATTGGGCCATGCTCAATCATATGAGGTACTTTTGATTCCCTTTCAATTTTGACATCTTTACCATCAATGGAAAAAGTAGAAAATGACAAATCACATTGCATGCTACCCCCCATTGATGCACTCCATTTCCTTGACAAAAGCACCCCAAAATGAGGTGGGATGTCTGCAACTAATACAGTCATGACTAAGTCCCTATCAAGGTACTGAGTCAATTTATAAGGCAATGCTCTGATAGTGCCAATAACTAGAACCTCTCTTGAATCCATGGCATAACATTTACCTTGAGTAGTATCTACTCTTAAGCCCAATGCCTCCATTATTTTGAAAGGAATAACATTATTTGACGCCCCTGAATCTATCATACAATTCCTCAAAATCTTCCCATTTATATCCACACAAGAAAAAAGGAGTTATATTTTCAAGGTACATGTTAATAGAACTTCCTAAATATATAGGAGGAATTTGTGACACAATTCCCTCCATTTCCTTTTCTTCTTTTCTAGTTCCTTGTTCAGTTTTATTACCAACAACATCTGTGATCCAGGCTATTGTTTTTTCTTTGTGTTCATTTATTCTCATCATTTATAACAAAGGTACAATTACTTTAACCTGAGAAAGCACATGAAATATATCCACAAGTGTATACTTAGGCAGATTAGACATCATAACTTCATCATTTTCTTTTCTCTCTGGATGATTACCTCCTCCTAGCTTCCTTTGCTTCTTTTCTTCTGCAACAGGTTCAACTACCTTTGTAATCACCTTAGTCTTTATCTGTGGCACAGTCACATCTTCTTGAGGCTTTGGGGCTTCATTATTTTGTGTCCAAACCCTATCATTCTTAACCTCTTTGACTTTCACAACACCCTTTTTTTTGTCGACCTTAACACCTTTGTTTTTATCCTTTTGTTCTTTAATAAACATGCCAGCAGGTTTACCCTGCTCACCACCCACAATTCTATTTCTCAATTGGAGTGAACTTCTCATTTGGGTGGCCATTTCTTCAATTAATCTTGCAATCTCTTCTTTTGACAGTCTCCTTAAAGACACTGAATCTTGAGCCTGTTCCATATTGCAATCATTGTGATCAAAATTACCTTCCTCATCAGAAAAGATTTGTTGATGATACATCTCATTTCTTTGCCTCTGATTATCCACATTATCTTCTTGTACTTCATCATCAGAGGAACATTCTTCCTCATCAACGTATGATCTAGTCATACAAACATCTACATCATTCTACTCATATTCTGATGTTTGATCATGGACATCTTCTTCTCCTTCCTCAGTAACAAGCAACTAAGCAACACCAAAATAATTTTGATCATGAAGGTGTTGACACACTTCACACCATGGTCTATCTACTACTAGATTCACTAAATGTTTCTACAAGGGGTCTAGCGTATGCTGATCATTTTTAGGCTTCTGACTAGGAAAGATTGGTTTCCCATCTTTCCAATTTGTATTATAAGGATAATTTTTCAATTTGAGTGGCCTATCATTCTTATTATAGGGTAGCCTTTCATGTCCTATACCCTTCTTTTGTTTAACAATAGTTTGCTTTATTTCCTTCAGAGTATTATAAACCTTTTCCCACTTTTCACCATCCTTAGGCTTTGCAGCCGAAATCTTCTCAATCTTATTCATAGGATTTTTCAAAAGTGCAGGTTCTTCTCTCCTACCACACTTCCCAGAAGCTCTTTTGTTACTATCAATATTTATAGCCATCCTAAATGCATCCCTCATAGTCTGAGGGTCCTTATCTCTGAGAAGATATGCCATTTTAACATCAAAAGCATTGAAATATGTAGTTAAGCAAACATTTTCATCAAGCTTTAAAACCTGAAGTAATTTATACATTGATTTTTGAAATCTTAAATTAAACTCTGTCACAGGCTCATTCAATGACTTCTTGATGTTATTAAATTCATTCAGCATAAAACTAGCATTAGTTTTATCACCATACTGCTCCTTGAAACACTTTTCAAACTCATCCCATGAACCAATACTAGCATTAGGTAGACCTCTATACCAATCCCTCACATCTTCTACCAGAGATTATATAAACAGTTTCATTACAACATCTTCATGTTGTACCTCATAATCATTCAACATATCTATAAAAGCTTTCTAGTGTTCCTCTGGTGTTACAACATTATTGCCAGCAAACTTATTCATCTTTTCTCTCAAGTCTGCAGGGATGGGATTTGGATAACCAGGGATACCATCAAAGAATAATGGCCTATACCTTTCTAACTCTATAGGTCATCGCTGAAATAATCCCTCATTCTTTTGAGGTTCAACACCAGACCCTAAATCTTGTACTTTAGAACTATCCTGATTTGGATATATAGTTTTATTTGCATGAGTCTTTAGGATAGATTTGTTTATGACAAGGTCTTGGTCACTCAATGAGGTGGAAGCTTGTGCAACCTCATCCATGTTTAACATCTTTAGGAAACTTAATTTCCTCTTCATTTTTGCATTTGCAGCCTCAATTTCTACTTTCTCCAACAACTCTTCTGCCAGAGCTTCGTTCTCCTTTCTAGCCTTTTCTAAGGCAGATTCTGTTTGCAATGACACATGTGGTTGAAGATCTTGTTGGGTCGAATGGGGAATCACTTTCTCATTTATTTTAATCCCCTCAACCTTTTGCTTTCCCTTATCTAAGACAAGCTTATTTGGTTGAGACCTAACATGATTTGAGGGCTTTGGGTCAGTAGGTTTAGGTTGAACATCAATGTGGCCTATTGGGTTTTCTTCAAACACAGGCTTTGTTCCTCTATTAGCAATCCTCTGCACAACCAGACCCTCAACACTTGGTTTAGGCTCCTGTTGGTTCAAGAACTTCATACTTTTCAACTGTCTCATTATCCTATCCCTTTCTAAAACAGCATTTATCAACTCTGCTTCTCTTTCTTCTTCTCTTTTCCTCCTGAGCTCAGCTTACTTTTGGATTTCTCTCCTCAAAGAATTAATGTCTCCAAAAACATCATCAGGGTCAGGAAAAGTCACATCAGAACTTGATGTGTCACTTAGGTCTATTAAATTGACCTCTTCTAATACATGTTTAGACAATAAAGGGTTTACATCATTTTCAGTAGGAGGAGGCACATCACTGGTGCATTCTCTATGATGGCTTCAACTTCTACTCCTACTTCTTCTCTTTTTAGTATATTTGACACTAATAGGCCCTTTATTTTGACATGTCATATCTTCTTGAACCAGTGTACTAAATAATGCATCAAAAAATCCATAACTAGCTGAATCTGAACTTCTAGATACTGAACTTCTAGATGCCTTTTCAAGATTCTTAGGGATAGGGTGTAAAAACTTACTTGTACCTTGATGTACAGGGTCATGTGACGTGGGAGCAGATTATGGTCTCTTCTTTATCCAGTCCTTCTTCTTCATTTTGGGAAGTCCACCTTCCAATCTCTGTTCCGAGTGATTCCTCATGAATGACCTGGTGTTCCTCATTCTTTGTACTGGTCCACAAGTTTTCCACTTATAATAATATTTTTACAATAAAATGCACACTGGTGAAAAGATTTCAGAGTCGCCACCCAATCAGCTTGGGAATACCAAATACCTAAAGGCATGTGATGGAGAATGAAAACCTTTGGAACCACGTACTGTCAACACACAAAAGTGCTTTATAGAAGAAATGGATAGACATAATACAGAATTTTAGGCTCAACCCTCAAGTCACAGAAATACTATGACAACTCTATGCAAAATGGACAACTGACACACTAACAAGAAATATTAAAGCTAAATCCCTAGCTGAGTCACCATATTGTTGGTTTCTTTTTACACTATAACCAGGTTTGTCTCCAAGTCTACCTATGGGACTGCCAATCCCAATCAAGGGTAGCTTGAAGGACCTAGACCAACTAACGAGGACCTTAAGAAACCTCCTACACTTTGGGCTCTACAAGACCTGGGAGGGTGATTCTTTAATGTGTTTACAACCTCTGCACCTTTATTATAAACAACATTAACAATAATAGATGATCACACTTAATAGTTCAACACAATAGGATAATACTAAAATAAATTGGCTATTTATCAGTAATATCAACTACTTGGAGCATGAGATAACTACAACACAAGGTAGTATAAGATGGTCATTGATTTTCAATTTGCAGCAAGCTCTAGGCAAAGACAAGCAAACATTGAATCATATGGGTAATCACAACTTAGGCCAGTGCCATATATCTATTGGGCAGGAGTCAAATTTATAAGCATCTAAAGGCATATAACAGATTTAACACATAACACATGAGATCTTTGTCAACATTACCTTGTAATCTTATCAATATGTATTCTAGCTCAATACTTCTTAACAAATCCTTATACAGTACACATCCTCCGATAATCCCATTCAAGCATTTTAATTAATTCTTTGAATTAAATCCAAAACTAGGATCCTACACACCACAACAGTGAGATGGATAAAACAACCCTTGGTAATTATATTCAAGGTTCATATTTGCAAGTACAATGGAGAGACATGAGCTTGAATCTTTCATTTTAAATCAAATGCTAGTACTGTTATACAACATTAAACCTTCATGAACTCAAAACCTTCTACAGATTAACTCAAAACCTAAGTTGCACTTCTTCCTAAAGAACATCAAAATTTACAAATTGCTCTGCAACTTCCCCTAGACTTGACAAAAAATTTCTAACTTGCTTCCATACCTCTAGCCTTGAAATCCTTCGTATAGAGAATGAAGGAGCAACAAGCTTTGAACTAGAGAGTATGCATGTCATCATCTGATTGGTACACCTGAAAAAGAGTTGATGCAGCCATAAATATCACCAGAAACCCACGCCAAGACTGCCATTAAGACAACATTGGAAATCCGTTGTAATCACATCTGAATCATTAAAAAAATTTGTGCCAGTAAACATCATTCCTGCCATTAAAAATTCCCCTGCTCGCCTACACAAATGGCTCCAACCATGCTTTGATCCCGACTTTGAATTCCAACTGTCGATCCTTCAGTTGAAACAAACCATCGAACAGTTGCCTTCAAAAATTATCTGACACAATCGCCAGCGTGGTAGACAAGGGCCCATCACACCATAAGCTACGAAGGAAATCCACGTGGCGGTTTCCCGCGATATTGCAATCCTTAAAATTTTGATCGCGCGATGGCGGGAAACCGTTGATCTTGATCATTGGTGATCTCGTCCTTTCAACACAGTCAGCAGCCCTATCGTTAACCCTCGAGCAGCTTTTCCATCAAGATTAAAACATCTTTGTCATTTTGTAGCACATGCATCCCACAATCGCTTTAGTAACCCACCCTTTTACTCCTTCAGCTCCTTTGGCTGAGACATGTGGCAGTCACCCACAATATCACAATCGATATAGATCTTGCAACTTTCGATCACACGATAGTGGGCGACCGTAGATCTCTGACAATACATGATTGATAGTTTACAAACTTCATCCCCCTCGAACGCTCTGGATTGGACACGTGGCGCCAGCCCATGACATTGTGATCGACCAAACCACTATCGCCGGATCATGGGGAACCATTGATATGTAGCCAGATTTAGCTTTTAATCACCACCGTTGATCTTCTTTGTCTTGACCGGATGCCCTAACTTCTTTGTCCTTGCGCATTAATGAATTTCCATGGCCATAACAAATAAATTTTTTTAATTTTTTTTCCTAAAGCAATGAAACATTTAAAATATATCACGCAAACATTCCTTGGGCCCCACCTTGGAAGTCCACGTGGCACTCGCCCATGATTTCGCAATCAACCAAAGCACCATCGCGGGATGGCGGGCAACGACTCAGATTAAAGGGCAGTTGATGAACAGTTGCGCAAATTTAATCCCCCAGATGGGACACATGATGCCCGCTTGCTATTTCGCAATCCTTCAATTTCCGATCGTGGGATGGTGGGCAACGATTGATCTCCAAAGGTAAAAGATCGACTTCAGCACGACTCCAAACTTCTGTGAAATATAACATTTATTAATAGCAAAGGGGGAACCACTAGGCTGATGAGACAAAAGAAATAAGTTGTATTAAAACAATGAAGCACATGGTTGGCCTATACTTAGAAAAAATGAAACCTGTGGAGGTTGCAAAAAAAGATCAAAGGGGCCAAAGCCTAGAGGAGACAATGGGGCTTAAGATGTTTTAAAAGCCCCCTCAAAAAGGTAACATCCAAATAGAACCCAACCAAGCCGTAAAGCAAACAAGGGTTTTACATGCAAATGAGTCTAAAACCCCAACCCTTAGGAAATTCCAAACACCATGAAAGACCAGTTGATACCAGGTAGGGCAGAAATGAAATATAAGGAGAAATTTTTTGAAGCTCCAACAATGGGAAGGACACATCCTAGGACATGTTAGTGGGTGGTGGCACGTCGATAGGTTGTTCAAAAATGCTATTGATATAAGGTTGATTGACATGTTTGCGAATGATCAAGAGTTTGATTTTTCATTTAAAATTTTGTTGTTTCGATTTTGATTTTGTGTTTGAAGTTTGCTTTTGTTGATTGTTGTGCTTGTTTCTATGTGTTTTGGCAAAGGGTGAGTGTGACGATTTGTTTATTATGGATGAGTGATTTATTGTGGGTGAAAGTGAAATGGGATGGATGGATTTTTTCAAATATTTGGATGTTTTTGATGTTTTGAAATGTTTTGAGGTTGTTTATGGTATTTTCAAGATTTTACAAATGTTTTGATTTTCAAATTTTTGAACATGTTTTGGGGTTTTATGAGATTTTATGATTTTTTTTGGATTTTGTGTTTTTTAATGTTTTTGGATTTTGTGCCTCAGGGGCTGATCAAATATTAGCCTTGCCTACATTTAAGTTCAGAGATGACGTAGTTAGGATAACCTGTTTTTGATGTTTTTCTGACTTTTTGACCTATTTTTGGATTTTGATATGATTTGGATGTTTTTTGTTTTCACATGATTTTGACATTTTGGATATGTGTGACAATATTAGTGCTCTATTTTGAGATTTTGTTGAAAAAAAAGCTAAGGTTGATTGATCAGATCGATGGATTGATGATGATAACATTGTTGAGGATGCACAACAATGCAAGGATAGTGTTAATAAACATAAGGATTGGGATGGATATCCCAAGACGATGAGGGGTTGATTGAATTTGATTGATGATGATAGCATTATTGAGGATACAGAACAATGCAAGGATAGTGTTAAGCAACGCAAGGATTGGGAAGGATATCCTGAGATGATGATGGATTGATTGGATTTGATTGATCAGGATTTTTGAAGCTTGATTTGGAACAAGATTTGTTTGAATGATTTGATGTGATATTGAAGTGTAAAAGATGTGATGATATTGATTGTTTGATGATTGATGAAAATAAAGCTTGATAAGGAACATCTTCTCATCAAAATGTGCCATGGGCTAGTGATTTGGATTTTGGCTCACAAATGCTTGACCAATTTGAGTTCACGTTTTCCAATGTTCGGATCACCACATAAGTTGGAATATATAGATCAATATTTATTCTCAAAGCAAGATGTAAATATCTACCCCCAGTGTCTAGCAATGTATGGAATATTATGGGTGGATGCTTGGATGGGTGTGTGGATGGATGGATATGGTAAGCATGCAAAGGATGACAAGGATTATCTTGTGATAAGATAAGGTGCTCAAATAGAGGATGCTCATTTGGATAATGCTTCATGGCTCAGATAATGCTAGGTAGGATAGGATCAAAAAATGAACCATGTCAAGATGATTACCATAAGCAAGTGTAAAGTGTAAACCAAAGTTTATACCAAGATCAAGATAATTTGGAAAATGGATGGAAATGGGTGAAAATGGATTGGATAAATGGTTTATGGATGAATGGATTTATTATGGATAAGATGGATGGAATGTTGGATTTATTATGGATGAGATAAGATGCTTTCACCTAAACTGGCACACATAGATGCTCGATTCTACACATGACACCTTTTTTCCAGGTTTTCATCATGGTACCTGCCCAAAGTGTTACCCATGAGGTTTTCACTAGAGGACAATTTTTATCTTTACTATTTTCATGATTTTTTTATTTTGTTGGATTTTAATATTTTCTTTGAAAGATTTTAAGCTCATGTTGAACCACCTTGTTGTGTTGATGTACATGATTCTGTCATAATGTGCCATTGATATCATGCCTAAAGAAGCTGCTTTGCCAAGATATGTGCACTTGAACACAAATTTTGAGATTCTTGATCTACTTTGTTGATACCAAAGTTAACTTTGTCTTTGTGTGCACATCACAATAGAGTTTCTTCTTAATCCTTATGATGAAGGGTTGTTGCCAATACATGGTCAATGTGAGAATTGGATATCATGTGTGGAGGCATGGATGGAGTTGTTTTAGGGATAAAAGATGGATTGGTTGATAGTTTGGAACCTTTAACTCTCCAAACTTGGGAAGATGAGCAATGATGGGTGGATACGAAAGTGTGCATGAAATTAGGACCAACTGCTTGATATACTTTGTATGTTGCTTGAGATGCTTGCTTTTTCTTTTGTGGACGTCTTTGGTGGATACTTTTCCCTTTTTTATTTTTCCCCATAGTTTATTTGGTTGATGGAGTTTGATAGGGATAATATTTCTTTGTATTCTTCGGTATCCATGTGTATTTGATTTTTCCATTATGCTTCTCAACTTATTTTTCTTTGATAACATTCTTCGTGCTTTGATTCAAATCCTTCATTTGATGTTGGTCCCAATTCATGTATGGGTTGATGGATGGATGAAGATTCATGACATGGCTGGTTGTAGTATTGTCATCAGTTTCATCATAAGGATTCTTCATGCTCCCTATGTTGATGCTTGCACTAGATAAAGTTGCCCCCAATATTATAGAGGTATCATTGATGTTTTTAGCTCCCTTAATTGTCGAATAACCAAGACCTTGATGCTTAGGATTGTTGATAATCTGCACTGGTTCTAGGATACCCTATTCATGTAGGCCTAATCCTCTGCCTTGATAATTCAACTATTGAAACATTTTATTTGCAATAGGATATGATTTACCTTGTACACAAGGTGATAATCCTTCTCTATTTTTGTTGTGGATCTTCAAAGGTGATAGCTTCTTCATTGATAAGATAGCTTTCCCTTCAAAGGGTAAGTGATCCAAGTTTATAAGTGATAGGATCCCCCATGTGTGGGATAACTTCCTGAGTGATATCTTTGGCTTGATCTTGTGGATTATCATATTTTAATGCTTCTTCAAGAGGTGTCGATGATTCACTATCCCCGTAAAATTCTTCCTTATGATTCATTTTTTATATGTTTTCACAAGATGTTCTTGATTCACAATTTCTTTAGAAGCCTTCTTCATGACCCATTTCTGATTTGTCTCTAGATTTTTTTGTATCTTGATCATTTGTACAAATGTTAAGAGTAGGAGACTCTTGTTCCTTGGTAATGATATCAAGAGTATATGACTCTTGTTTTGAATGAAGATAATCTACATTTCCATCCAAATAAAACATCTCATGGGTAGATGGAGGAATATGTGCTATATGGATATGATCATCATTTTTGACATCTTGTATAGATAGGACATTATCCATTAGATCATTGTAGTATCTTGGAGATACGAATTCTTGATCTTGATTAATTTTGGGATTTCTTTTGACATGCTTTGGATCAAGTTCTTGACATGGATCAGTTTCAAAGGATGGATTTCTTACAAAGGGTTCTTGGACATCATCATTAGTCATGGTAAGTGGTTCAATATCCTCTTGATCTTTGAGTGGACTTGGATCAAGTGTTAAGTTGAGGATTCCTTCAGTATCTATAACCATGAGGTCAAAAGGGGTCAACATGTCTTGTAAAGGACCATTGCTAGACCTTGGTGAAAGATTTTAATCATGCTTTGGAATAAATTATTGAGATATGTCCTCTAACTCATTAGGCAATGTAGAGACATTTTCAACATGATCATTGGTCGATGGATCATGGATTATGTCAATAGGATCAAATAACTCTAACACTCCTTGAAATAGATGACTAAAAAGTGGCTCTTGTTGTATGGTGAGTTGGTCATCGAATGAGGTGGAAACATATTTAATGTGCTCATTAATGGATACGTCTTGATCATTGTTTTCAACAATTGTGGTGGAGAGATTGTCAATGCTATCACCAGTGGTTGAATCTTCATCATTGTCCCCAATAGTGATTATGTTTTGATCAATAAGGTCTTGGATAATATTTTTGAGTCAAATACAATCTGATGTTGTGTGTCCCTTTATTTTGTGAAAATCACAAAGGTGATTCTCATTCTACCATGGTGGTTTCACTAGGGGCTCTTGATAGTTGTCATAGATGGGGATTTTGATGAGATTTTCTTGTACCAACTATTGCATGATCAATTTTATGGGTCCCCCAAGCGATGTGTATTTTCATTTGTTACCTTGTGAGATTTTTACTTTAAATTGACCTTGTGATGATTTATCTTGGAGATGTGGGGGTTGGGTTTGTTGTTAATGTTGTTGATCTTGAAATTGGAGATATTGTTCTTGATGTGGTTGTGGACACAACTCAATGCTTTGATGACATGGTTCAACCAATGGTAGAGTGTATTGATCTTGGAGTGAAGATGTCTCTTGGCTCAATAATTCAATTATTTTGGAAAGTGAAGCAAATTGATCTAGTGAAATTTGATCCTGATTTTGATTTTGACTCCCTTGATATAGTTGATTTGGCTTTTGTTCAAGCAGATTTGGAATGTACACTTGTGGTTTTTGCATGGGATCATGGACAATTTGATTTTGGACAATTTTTTCACTTGGGGTGATGCTTATATTTGGCATGATAGGTTGAAATTGAACATTTTTTGTGTTTGGGAATCACATTTCCTTGATTTTTCATGGTGTTACCTTGACTTGGATTAATACATGGAGTCGTTAACATCTTGTTTGGACTTTGAACAACATTTGTATGATTTGCAAACATATCTATCACAAAGTTTTCCAGGTGTGGATTTGAAATGTTCATGTTTGGTAAAGTTGTGCTTGGTCTATTTTCATTTGGCATGTATGGATTTTGTGGGATAATGTTGTTTTGAAGACTCATGCATTGATTGTTTGGTTGACAGATTTGTAAGTTTTGACTTTGATTTAAATCTATCATAGGAAAAGGTGTTCCAAAATTTATATTGGGAATACTCACATTTTTTGTGCCATTGAGTTTTGTAGGAGATAATGATGACATATATGGATTGTATAAGTGTGAGTTTTGATAATCAATTGGCATTGGAAGGTTTTGATAGTTTGGTTGGTTTAGACCACTTATGATGTATGAATTAGGTTTATATTCCACATTCTTCTTGTGTTTTGACCTTGTTACAAAAGTGACCCCTAAGGTGTTTAGGACCAATGATGAGATGAAGGATGAAAGGGGTGAATGATATGGGTGTTGAAATTTTAGGAACTTTGGATCAATGCTAGACTTGACGATTTTATTTTGATTGTTTTGATTGGATAATGAACTTTGTGAATCCCAAGATGTTAGATGTTATCTCAGGATGAACTTGTTCAAAGGGGTGTTGATTTAACTAGAGGTATGAGAAAGGATGCATTCCCATACTCCTAACTAAAAAAGGTGATTTTGATTTGGTTTAAGGATGTACCTAAATCTAAATAATGATGTTTCCAAAGCTCTAAAAATGATAATTGTTTGGATGAATGAAGTGTTTGATTTTGATCCTAAATGAACCTAATAGGGACCTTGTTTACAAGACCAAGATAGTGAAGAACATGCTTTTCTCTAGGAGTAGTTAAAAACCAAAAGACCAATGTTTTTAATGAAAACCATATGACCAAAAAGATGCCAAGCACATGTGTGTGGTCTAATTGTTTCTTAACTTTGCTTAATGAGTTTTTTTTACCACAAACACTCTTTTGATTAGGTTTCAAACTAAATGTCTAATGTCCTAATTTAATTTCATCCCACAAAGTCCATTATGTGGAAATTGAGGAAATCAAGGAAAAACTTACCTATTGTTGACTTTAGTAAGCAAATTGAGATATAAATCTGAATGTTTAGAAGTCTCTAAGGACAAAATCCCTAGGATGGGCAATAACACTTGAATTTTGTCAATGGTATTTTCTTCCTAAAGGGTTTGAAATTTTGAAGACAATGTTGAATGTTTGTTTCCAATGTTTAAGATCAAGCAAAGTGTTTTTATTTCAAGAATATGCACAATCCTATGGATATTTGAAACAATATTTGTTGAGTCCCCACTTGGACAAGTCTAGCTATGCCAAATTTTAGTGAATGGTTAGATGCTTGACCACATAGGATCCCCCTTATAGTGCACTCTTTTCTTGGGTCAACCAAGCATCAGTACCTATGAATATCCTATGGCATACTTTCCATTTCTACTAAAATTCATAAAATTGTGGGGCAGCTTTAGAATGACCATTCTTGCACCAACAAATAGATCAAGGATTTTGGCCTTTTCTAAACAAGGGTTTTAATGTGGGAATTTTGTTCATGGGGGACCATCCATTCGGTGAGAGACCATTGTTTCCCTTCTCATTGGAATAATCCTCATGATAATTATGTTTCTTCAAGTACCCACACTTATATCCCGGGTGGAAGTCACTTGTCTTTAGCGTGTTCCTGGTTGGGTCATTCTCTTGGGTGATTACTTTTTCCCACAAGGCAAACCCTCTAAGATAGCACAAAAGCAAGCAAACACATTCGTAGTTTGATTGACCTTTGTTTAGAAATAAAGAGAGAATACATGTGATATGTTACACTCACACTCACAATATTTGTTCAATTTTATGATCCAAATTGAAGTGTGTGGGTAATCACTTACACAACTTAATGTCACCAAAAATCCTTTTGATTCTCAAGATCGACATGAGGTGCGAGAGAAGTGCATACGTCCTTTCAATGATATTACTTTGGGTAATTTATTACAAAACAAAGAAGAACATGTTCATTTTAAATCCACAAAGAAATGATTTGATTCTTTTTTCAGCACCAACTTTTGAAGTGTGAGATTTGTTTGTTCAATTTTAGTCCCAAATTGGAATTCTAGTAAGTGTCTAGTGTTTAGTTTTAGCTCATCTTTGAAAAAATCAAAACAATGATTGATTTTAAACCCCAAATTGATCTAGTTGGTCTAAAATAGAAAATAAAAGCAACAAATGAATGCTCTTAAATTAATACAATAAGCATTTAAAAATTATTTTTCCAAGTTCAAGTGCCCACTTTCTGATTCAAATCTGCCTATTATTTGATTTCCATGCGAGAGCAACCACCATTGTTTCTTGATGCCAACAAAAGGAAGAAACTATAGGAAATGAATGGCTTCCCCTTTACACTCTTAATCAACATCCTCTTCTCACATCTTCCTACCAGAAAACAATAATGATGAGTACATGTTTGGCTATAAAGGTGTTGCAACGTAATCTTAAGATTGAAAACACTATCTATAGTGATGAGAAAAGTAAAGGCAATATTTAATGAGAACACTAGCGAAATTAATGATGAAGATAGTGATGTTAATGATGAAATAAAAATTTGTAAAACATACGCCTCCCCTCAGAAATTTTTTCCAGCCATATCATTCCTGTCATGATTTCTTAGAACACACATAGAAAAGCATAGTGGAACAAATTGATTCTCCAAGCCTCTCAAGTAACCCGTGATTAACTTAATTCACAAGGCTAACCATGTTTACATTTAGAAGCTAAAAGACTTATGATATGCCTTAATGTAACCAAGATTTTACCAAACAACTCTTGTGAAACCAAGCCATAGAGTTTAAAAATGCTTTCCAAGCTAAGGCTTATCCTACCAACATACTACAGGCAGCCTGTAACCTTGCTCAATATTTTCTAAACAAAATATGCATAGAGATTAATCTACTTAGCATGAAATTATTTTGATAAAGTGAAGATAGGCGACTGATGTGTGGCTGCTAGCTACACAAAAACTCATGCCCAGATTTGCATTCATGCCCTACGATGCTCAAAATATCTCCAGTAGCAGCCTATAACCTAAACATTTAATCTTTCTTTTTCATTTGGGACTGAGATTTGAGATCATAGTTGGACTCAAAAGCATTTATCATCTAGCAATTAGCATCTGTCCTATTTTGTTTCTTGTTGTGTTTGTGTTAATGTTCAATGTAAACTTTACAAAAAAGAACATCTATGCTTATCCGAATAGTCCTCAAAGTTTTGTGTAAGATTTGAGTGTTTTCGACCAACTCTGGGCTTTGAATTGAACATATGGATGATTGAGAAAAATCTTGATTTTTAAACTTTCCTTTGTCATGAAAAAAAAAACCACATCTAGGCACAACAGCTACACCTGCAACCTTGATCAACTCGGCTACATATTCTATGTCACTCATTGCACAAGTCTTGGGAAATTCTGAAAAAAACAAAGATAGCTCCCTAAGGCTTAAAGTGAACTTTAAACCCAACCTCACCCAGCAAGTCCCCAATGAATTCCCTCCAAGTGTGATGACCACTTCCCCTATCTTTAACTATAAGATCTGTAAGATAACATAGAAAAATTAATATCTCCAAAATTTACAGAGGGAAGAGTTGGTGCCTGTGCACCATACCAAATTCAAAAATATGGGCCATTTAATAGTATTTGAAAGCACAATGGTAAAAAATGTCAACTAATTAAGAAGGCCTGACAAAAGTAAAGTTTTCAGTGAAATCATACTTTTATCCTCCTCTAGAAATCAATGTATGACCACATTATACTGTAACAAACTACTTCAACTACAATCTAGCAAACCGACGATCCAAGCAACTCCATTTCTCTTACAATGCCTCACACCATTTCTATTTATGAGGCCTTAGAAACTTTTGAGTAGTGAAAGCAGGTGTAAAACTAGAAAATAAACACTTTTAGAGACTTTCAAGCTATTGCTATGAGTAGGTGTAAAATTGAATTCTACAACCTTTTTCTAGTGGATGATGCCCTAGCCGAGCCAAGGTGTGTGAAAAATTATAAAAGAAACTTTTTTAGAAAACTTAACATGAGAAAATTTATGACATAAAACAATAAATTAGATCTGTGGATCTATAATGTGAGTTGCTAACAATTAATGTTCTCACAAGAACGTTGACCACTGATTAAACACATCTCTCAAATCCATGCTAAAGAAAAGAAGATAGTGATAACTTCAACCTCATAATCTTCCACACAATCATCATGAATTTTTCAAATAGCAATAGAGAAAATAAAGTTTGAAGTCTACGTGATTGGTGATAGAGAAAACAGAGCTTTATGTTTTATATGGACAACAAAGAAAGATGTTATATTTCTATCTAATATTTGAAATAAACGAGAACATAAACAATGATTATATTTCTGCCCCATGGTGGGTGCCAAAATGTGAGCACTTTTTCTTCATTTACTTCAAATACCAACAAACATTAGTGTTATTAGCAAATGAAATAAACTAAACCAAGCACTCCTATGAAATATTGAATCATGTTTCATAATGCAAACAAAACAATAAAATATCAAATAAACTAATTGAGATCACAATAACATGAATCAAACCCTATCTCGTAGTGGATTGGTGCTTCTTTGATGTGGAAAGAATCCCTTTCTCAATCCTTGATAAGCTCCTAGATGATGGATGTGGATTCAAGTGCCTAAAGTTGTGGAGAAGATTGTGTAGTTGTGGAGGATTAATACAATAGAGGAGGCCTCTATTTATAACAAAGAAGGATGGAAGAATGCAAAACATGGAGGATGTGGGACAAAACATGAGCCAATGACAAGATGCCACTTGTCAAGATGCGAGAGGATGAAGGTTGTGCAAATTTTGATCAATGTGCCAAAGAGGGGGAGATTTGAAATTCAAAAGATGGCTTGTTGGAGGTAGAAGAAAGAGTCTTAAATGCCAAGTGGGAGACATGTTAGAGACAATGTAAGAGGAATTAAATGCTATGTTGGAGGACAAGACATTTGGAGGTATTTTCAAACTTGGAGGAATATTCCCTTTTTGATGCCATTTTGAAAGTAATTAGGGAATTATTAAATCAAAGAAATGATTTATTGGTGCAAGTTGCAAAATCTAGAGGACTCAGGTGATTAGGATTAAATTAATCAGGATTTGATTAATTTAATAGGAGATTAGGTGATTTTGACTTTTGACTTAGATTTTAGGATTAAAATAAATCAAAATGAGAAGAAAATGATTTTAGATTTAATTAAATAAATATTTGATTTATTTAATGAAAGAGGATGATTTTAGTGTTAAATCAAATAAAGATGAATTTATTTAATTTAAATGGAAGACTTTAGGAGATTAATTAAATAAACTTGATTTATTTAATCAAAGAGATAACTTAGGAGATTAATCAATTAAGCTTGATTTATTTAATTGGTCGGGCGAATATGATTTAATTAAATATGAGGAATGCATGATGTCAATTTTGCATGTCTACACAACTATTGTAGCTTTGTATTTGAATCACTTAGGGGACTTGGTTTTGTGAAGGATTTCAATGGTTACCTATGCAACTCTTCACAATTCGAATGGAATTGTGGACCCGTGTAGCATAGGTTTACATTAGATGTGTGTTCATAAAATCAAGTCTCCCTAATTCATTACTGAATGCAAGAATACAATGACTCTATAGGGGTGAGGAGCCGATACATGTGCACCCAATTTTCTATGGTCTACATTAACAAAACAACCATATTTATATGACCGAATTGATGAAGCACAACCAATGAAAAAGACAACCAATGTGTATATGTATACATATATGTATATGTATATGTGTATGTGTACATAAATGTACATGTATATGTATATGTGTAAATATATATGTATGCATATATGTATACATAAACATATATGTATATAGAATTGCTTACATGCATTATTTTGCTTACTAAGAATATATTTATGTCTCTATTGCTTAGTTGATTGAATTGATGAAGCAGAACCTATATGTATATTTGTATGTGTATGTTTTATGTGTATGTATATGTGGATGCGTATGTGTATTTTTATAGAATTGCTTACATGTAAAACCTATGAAAAAGAGAACACCAAATTTATCTATGGCATCAAAACAACCAACAATATTATTTGTTACTGCAATGACAAATTGCAACATTGCTTATATTCGTTCATTTGAAAAATAGAACATCCCCAAATTTATCTATGGTACGGAAACAACATACAATGTTATGTATATGTATATGTGTATGTGTATGTGTATGTGTATGTGTATATATATTTATATGTATATATTTATGTATATTTGTGTATACATGTATATATATTTACATATACATATATGTATATATATGTGCATATGTATATAGAATTGCTTACATGGAAAACCTATGAAAAAGAGAACAACCCCAAGTTTATGAATGGCATCAAAACAACCAACTATATTGTTTGTTACAGAAATGAAAAATTGCAGCATTGCTTACATGCATACATTTTCCTGACTAAGTTGAATCACAATAGCATAATATATATGCATTCATTTACATTGAATTGAAGATGAAGCATCACCTAAGAAAAAGAAAACACCCCCAAATTCATCAATGGCACCTAAAAAAGATAGAATAGTTGCATGAATGAATTGTATATGTATATGTATATGTGTATGTCTATGTATACATATATAAATATACATATACATATACATACATATGTATAAGTCTATGTATATGAATATGTATATGTATATGTAGATACATATACATATATGTATGTATATGTATATGCATACACATATACATATGTATATGTATATATGTATATACATATACATATACATATGAATAAAGATATACATATATGTATATGTAACAATAGAAAGAAGTTGCTTATAACATTCACCAACTGGCGTCTATCCATCTCTTAACTCGAGTCCAAGCATCACAGGTTGGGTAAAGGTTTGAAACTTGTAGAGGATGAACCGAGCATGTAGTTGGGTGCAAGTGAAGAAAAAATGAGAACTTGCTAGAATGAAAGGCTGTAAAGATGGTGAGAAGAGTGAGGCATTGGGAGCATTGAATGTAGGTTGGCTCAGAAAAGATGTATGTATATGGGTATGTATAGGATCATCATGGAAAAAATAGGCCCTTAAGTGGCGAAAAATTCAAAAAAATCAAAGTTAGGGAACTTGACGTAAAAATTTGAATAAGTTATCTATATTATTTAAAAAATATGTAAGAATAGAATCTGTAGAAAATTGAATGTAGTTTCTAAACTACTAGGTTTATTTAAAAAAAATCTATTTGTTGAAAATTTAAATTTTCAAGAGTACATAAATTTCAGTGTCTGTTTAACCACCCTAACCACAATAAAATATACTATTTTTTATAAGATTTTAGATATAAGTAGAGGACTCATGTCCCAATGTGATGCATATTTTTTTGTAATTTTTTTCCAAGTAAATAATTAATTGTGAATTTTTTATTACAATTTTAAAAAATATAAAAAACTCATATGTTTGACCACCTTAACTTGGTCAAAAACTTCATGAATTTTATTTTTTTAATCCTATAGTACACAAAGAATAGAATGTGACACATGTTTTGGATTCAAAAATGTGATATCATTTGAAAGCTATAGATGTTTTTCAATCAACCTATCAATCAAGACTTTAGTCATAATTCAAATAGAAAAGAGTAATAGTTATTTATTAAATTCAAAGTAAAGCGTAAATTTATATTGGTGGAAAGTTGAGAATCTCCTTTAAAAACCCTTTCGCCAACAATTTTGGGTAAAAAGTCGAAGCCACATTACCTACAATATTACCCATATGTGTATACATATGCATACATATACATATGTATATGTATATGTATATGTATGCATATCTATATACATATGTATATGTATATGTATATGTATATGTATATGTATATGTATAGGTTGGTTGGAAAAATATTGTGGGGTGGCATGGAGCTAAGGAGAGGAGAATTGCATTCAATATGACACTCAAGAAGTATAGGAAGTCACGGCGAGTGATAAATGCAACGCATTGGATTCTTAGGGTGGCAGACTGAGAGAAGTTGATGTGGCAAGGCTGTCAACTTTGGACACTATGCCACGCAGGAAGTGGCACCCAAGGTGCCTATGTATCGGTTGATGGGTCATTTTTTGATTTGTAAAATGTGTGGACAAATATCATCCTCCCACATGGAAAAATAGATCAAAAAAGGAATAGAAAATGACAAAATGTCAATGAAGAAGAAAAAATTGCAAATCAAAATAGGGACACATTGCAAATTACATAGAACACACATTGCAATATCATCATAATTTATTGTAAATCAAAAAAATAACAATGCATCTGTAATTATCATATATTTAAAAATGTCAACAAAGAAGCATACATTGCAAATCAAAACAATAACACACATTGCAAATTACATACAACACTTTTTTGGAATCTAATCAGATTACTTCACAAACCAAAACAATAACGGTCAATCTGTACTTATCAAAAAATTACAATTGTCCACAATTTTAGCGCATTTGTAAATATCAAAATTTCTAAAGTGTATGAAACTTGAATTGCATGTGAAAATGAAAATAAAGGTAGCATCTAGTTGTTGCTATTGCGAAATGGATCTTGGCTGGTTGGGGCACCAATTTCCATGTTTGTGTCCCCTTCCACTCAATGAGGAGTGTTGCATACATGAGTGGGACTTGGAGTGGTAAATTTGGTGCAAGTGACATGTGTTGGGGGTGATGGTGAACACATCTGTACATCCTGAGTGCCAATTTGATATGGATATTGAGTGCCCCTAAAATTAGATTGGGATAGGCTTGAATAATTCATTACTATGGAGAACTGGGGGATATTAATGTTGAGAATATCACGGAAGACTCCATTACTTTGAGACAACAGATTAGAAGGGTTCCTTAACCACCTCTCTCTTTGTAAATCCCTTTATGCCTCCTCAATCTCTTTTTCCTTTCGGTCATGTTCCTTGCAAAGCATCTCTTGCTCCTTTTTCGCATCTCTATCCTTTTTTTGTTGTAATTTTTGCTGCTCTTTTTCTTTTCCCAGTATCTCCTTCTCAATTCTAGCATTATCCTTCAACTATGCTGCCATAATTTTTGCTGCCCTTTTCTCCTCATTTTGTTGTTTCTTTCTTTCTTTTATCTCTTCAACCTCTTTCTTCCTTTTCTCTTGTTCCATTAACAACCTCATGTAGTCATCTGTTGTCAACAATTAAGACTGTCTACTAATCTGAATTGCACCAGCTTTGGATTTCTTTTGATGAATAGTGTGCACAAGCAGCTTGAGGAACTTGCTGATGTGTGGAACTATTTTTTTTATTTTCTCCCATCTGATTGTGTGACAATGACCTCCTCCACTACCTGTGAGCCCTCTAGTAAATCTTCATTGCCTCATAAATATGAATTGCAAGAAGGAGCATAGTAATGTACAACTTGAGAAGGGTCAATTTCTGGTGGTGGTGATGGGACAGTATAGGTATCCTACTGTTATGGGACTTCCAAATGAATTCCCAAGTTCATTGCTCCCTCAACCAACCAGGATGGTTGGCTTCATTGTGATGGAAGATCTAAACTTTCGCTGATTTGGTCAATGGGGTTGTCCACCATGGGAGGGGTGTGTTCATTAACCACCACTTGTGTAACTGATTTAGTAGGACATCTATAAGGTGAGTGTTTATGTTTCTGTTGCAGTCTGCAAGTTTCCATCTGGAAGAGTGGACTACAATACTATGACATCATCACTTGACAAACCAAGTCTAGAAAGGCTGAGAATGTTTTCAACTATCTTAGCGTCCTCACTAACCACAAATGTCTCACTAGGACGCATGTCATTGACAAGTGCATCAAGATTCAATGGCCATATACCAGTCCTTTTACACCCAGATTTGATGTTGTCAACTGTCAAAGGTCTTTTCATTGCTTTACTACCTAACATTGCAAGTTCTCTCCTCCTCACTTCAATGTTTGGAAACCTTGACAAAAAATCTGCACGTTCTAATTTGAAGTAAGCTTTAAAAGGTGCAAACACACTCACATCCAACGGTTTTAGCTTATGTGATGTGTGTGATGGAAATGTTAAAAAATCTACACCAATTTGTCTTGCTTCGTGGATGGTTTTGAGTGCTACATGGCTTCCATGGCTGTCAAAGATCAGCAAGACCCTGTTGGTGGGTGAGACACTACCTGGAACTGAGGTTTTGAAGTGGGTCAACCAATCTATGAACAATTCTTTAGTCATCCATGCATGGGGTTGGGTTGCCATGCAAGCACCTAGTTCGTAGTCTATGATGTAATTATCTATGTTCGCACTCCCCTTGAACAAGTAGAATCTTGGAATGCTCTGCCTGACAACATTAACACAACATAGAATGGTTATCCATTCATGGCTCTTTGGGATAATGTAAGAGACGTTCCTGCTACCTTTTCTTGCGAGCACCTTCATGGACCCATTTTTTCCTGCTTGGATGCCAGTTTCATGACAATTCCATATGCGATCAAGACCATATGGCATCGATTTGTATGTTGCTGACAGTGTTTTGTATAATGCAGCTACAACATCAACTCTAAGATTGAATTCCCTATCTTTGTCTAGGCCTTCAATAGTTTGTAATGCAAGTTTAGGATGTCTGTGCTTGAAGCCTGTCCACTAGGATTTCCCTGGGAACCCATTGGTGAAAGGGTTTGGCCTATTCTGACATATTTGAGCAACCTCAGACTTAAGATTGACTATCTCAAGGCCATGACCAATATCATCCATTTGCTTGCACCATTCAACAATAAGATGTTCTTCCTCTTCAGAGAGGACTATTGGCGGACCATTCTTGGAAGTTATTGTTAGACTCCCTAGCCATTTGGATAGTGTGGCTATTGGGATTGAGCACTTTTTGGAAGCCCCCCTTATCAACATGTCATTCTCTTCAGCATCATAGAGTTTCCTTTTCACATCATCCAAAGACTACAACTTTTGTATTTGTTTTTCCTTCTGCGGTATTTGAGGTGTAGTAACCTCAATCTATGGTATTTGAGGAGTAGAAACCTCATCTACTTGTGCAACATGATCTATTTCAGGGGGGAATCTAGCTCCTCATTTTTTGAAGGGAAACCTTGTCATGGCTCTTTTCTTTTTTTGTTCCCAGTACGGGTCACCACTACATTTCCCTTGACCATCTACACAAAATAAGTACAATCAAAACAGTGATGCTTGAACAGAAAAATAATTAGTTTGTAATGTAGAACATATGATAATATGATAACCAGAGTCAATGATAATGCAAAACCTATGAAACATAAATGGTAAACTATGAAACACAAATTTTTGAACATTTATCTTTATATGTATGAAGAGAGTGATGTGATGCTTGAACAGAAGAATAATTAGTTTGTAATATAGAACATATGAGAATATGATAACCGGAGTCAATGATAATGCAAAACCTATGAAACACAAATGCTTGAACAGTTATCTTTATATGTATGAAGAGAGTGATGCTTGAACAAAAGATTATTTAGTTTTTGTATGTGTTATCATTTTAGTTTGTAGCATTTCATTTGATATCATCTTTTCTAATAGTTTAGAGAGTTACATCTATTCTGGAGTGAGCAACATAAGGAAATAGACGAGTAAGAAGCATAAAATTACAAAATATGAAAGGGATTTAGAGTTTAAGAACATCTCATATCTCTTAAGCGTTTACAGCATTAACATTCTCATGCACAACAAAGTGAAAACCACACTCATATTTGAACTATGACACAATAGAAAGCTTACGAATGAAAAATAGTAAGAGTTTAACAAAGATCACATATTTTTTCTATGACAAACTCATTGACTTGCATAAATATTTTTGAATTTATGAAGAAAAAACCTATGAAAAAGATGAAAAAAAAAACCTAATAAAAATACAAACCTTAGTGATTGATAATGCAGAACCTATGAGAATAAGATATCCATAGTGAATGACAATGTAGAAGCTATGAGACTAAGATAACTAGAGTGAATGATAATGCAGAACCTATGAGAATAAGATAATCAGAGTGAATGATAATGTAGGTCATATGAAATAAAAATGGTAAACCATGACTAATATTTACCATATAAATGATAATTCAGAACCTATGAGGCTACAATAAGCAGAGTGAATGATAATGCAGAACCTATGAAATAGAAATGCTAAACTATGAGTGTAAGAATTGCAATATAAACCCTATTGAAATAGAAAGGCTAAACTATGACTATAACATTTTCAATATAAACCCTAGGGAAACAGAGATGGTAAACTATGACTACAATATTTGTAGTATAAACCCTAGGGAAACCGAAATGGTAAACTATGACTGTAACATTTGCAATATAAACCTTTGGGAAATAGAAATGGTAAATTGTGACTGTAATATTTGCAATATAAACCCTAGGGAATGTATATGCTAATCAATGACTATATTATTTGCAAAATAAACCCTAGGGAAAGATTTAAATGGTAAACCATGACTGTAATATTTGCACTATAAACCCTATGGAACACATATTCTAACCTATGACTGCAATATTGGTAATATAAACCCTAGCGATGGATAAAGAAACACTTGTGACTGTAATATTTGAAATATAAACCCTAGGGAAACATAAATAAAAACCTATGACTGTAATGGTTGTAATGAAGATCAATATAAAGCTTAGAAATGGAAAATAGTAATGGCTGTAATGAACAAAAATATAAAGTAAATGAATGGAAAAGTGTGAAAGGAAAACTTGGAACAATATGGATGCTAGTGCATTGGAATATGAGTTGTTGCCTCCCCTTGATGTTAACTCATTCAATTATGTTCTTGTCACTCCTTTTCTTATGTCGCTCACTACAAAATAAGTGAATACTTATTGGTTTTCACGGCTATTTGAATTGAGAATTATTTGAATTTGATTGATGCTTGTTTAGTGTGGTGAAATAAATTGCTGTCCTATTTTCAATTTGAATTATGTTTCTTATGAATTGGAGATTTTATTGATTTCGACCATTAATTCTTGACTTGATTGGTTTGGTGGATTGTTTGAAATTATTTCCATGTTTTGTTTTTGAATAATGGTGGCCTTACAGGACAGTTAAATGGATGCAGGTGGTATATTTGTCTTTGGCTCCAATACATGCACACTCTACTTGGAAAGATGAGACAGATTGAAGCTAATACATGTTGTAGGTCTCATGGTTGACGGGATAGGCGAATGCATTTGCATGTTGGTTTGGTTATGCTATGATGGGAAACATTCTTGTAATGGGTTAGCTAGTCGGTCAAAGATGGGTCAGATGGGTTTGAATTTTGTTGACTTGGCACCTTGTTTATGCTATGTAGTTGTGATTAATGTGAAAGTGATGCCTGCATTGGTGTAATAGTTGGGTTTACTAGTTTACGGGGAATGATGCATGTCTTAATGTTTGGGTTGTTTAAATTCCATGTCTGAATGCTACTTGTTAAATATCAGATACAAGTTGGATACACTTCGTCATGTTTGGTTGCAAGCGTGTACTTGTTTTGTTTTAAAATGAATGCTATTAAGTGTGCATTTTAAATCTGATTTATGTTTGATGTCATCGTGCCTATGTATGAATTAAAAAAAAATTAAGTTGTGGAGGATCGACATATAGGTGTGGGCCCCAATGAGCACATGTACCATCGCATGTTAGGGTCCCCGCTTATGTATCGGCTCCTCTCCCCTATCCACTTATTCTATAACCGTGTCCTTGGGATTTTGGTTTGACCTATCCATCATTTCTTGTTGTTTACAAATTACTTCCTCCTCACTTGGTGGTTGGTCTGGTGTTCCCTTAAATGTTGGTTCCATTTAAGGAGTTATAAGGTCACTTGGTCTATAACCCCATGGGTCACTTTCATTGTTTGTGGTGTTTTTTGGGGGCATAATAGCACTACTTTTTTTTGCTTCCATTTTTTTTTTGTATTGAGATCGTGTGGTTGTCATAAACAAGCATCAAGATTTTGGTGGAAGTTGGTGATTTCTAACTATGGAATAAAAGAATTCTTTGTTTTTGGGATTTTCTATTTTTGAGTGTTTTGGGCTTTTCTGTTTTAAAAAGATGGTATCTATTGCCCTGTAGGAGGTGGTAATATGGGCCTTCCAGCTGCAAGATCCTCTTTTCATTCATCTTTGTATAGGGTGTTAGTTGTGTTTATCCACTAGGTTGGTGTTCCATTTCTCTTAAAGATGAAACTTCTCAAACTATTGATAATGTCTATTTGTTCACCTTCAATTTTTATGAGACTTGGTTTTATGATAGGTTCCATAAGATTTGGTTATTGAACTAGAGTAGTTGGGCACCAAATGGTCATAAAGTGAGTGTGTTTGGTAAAGGGTGTTATTTTTGGGACTCAAGATGTTGAAAGACTTGGATTGATATTTCACTTTCTTTTTCTAGAGGATATGTTGTGAAGAACATACTTGAACTAGCCTTGAGGTTCAAGCAAATATTGGTATCTTAGAAGTTTGAGTGAAGGAATGATCCAAGTTGTTTGTTTTGATTTTGAATCCTAAAAGTAGGTTGGAGTGTTATTTTTCACAAATGGATGATGGATTGATGTAAATTATGATGTACCTTGGGAGCCTAACTATTTTTTCGTTCTCACAAGATTTAACCAATTTAAGATCAGATTCTAATTTTCACCATAAAGCTAGGAAAAAGTGGCAATCTTAGGGTAGTAGCATTAATTTATTTTAAAAGCAGCTAGTTTTAAGTTGACTACAACCAAGTCTAGAAAGAAACTGTGGTTGGATATCTCAAAAGTGTCTTCTATTTGTAAATTTTCTATCTAGTGAATTGTGCAGGTAGAAGTGATTGTCTTGATCAAAAGTGACCAGATTTTAGTCAACTACAACCAAGAAAATATGTCAAGTATGGTAGGATTAAGTTCAACTATGGTAATTTTGAGGTCAACTACATTCAGTTTTGCAAAAGTGATAGGTTTTGGTACTGACTGTCAAGATCCAGAGAACAAAAGTGGTAGTATTTTGGTCGACTACAACTAGTTTTTGGTCAATAGCATCATAAATAGAAGCAATATTTATTTTCTATGTAGGTTTGTTTTCTAGTTTCTATTTTTGCAATAGCTTGGATAAATTTACAGATTTGATGTCTCATTTTCATCTAATTTGAAAATTTTGGCAAGCGATATGATACAACACAACAATAAAAACTATTTGACCCTAAATGTCTATAAATTTAAGCATGTTTCTTTCCACAAAATCTCAAAGTTTATGGAAGGCGAAATGCTAAAGCCATATTTTCCAATGTTGACTTTGTTCTTAATGTGACTTGAAATGTAAGCTTAAATATTCGAAAACCTTTAGAGATATTGTTTCAAGATATCCTTAAGAGTGCAAATATAGGGCTCTTTTCAAAGTATTCTCACTAAGTCCAAAGGGTTTGATGTTTGATAACCATGTTGAATGCTTGTTTTGATGTGTTCATTTTACTTCAATAAAATGTTTGATGTCAATAAAGTAACCTTGGCATGCATCAATCAAGTCACCCTAGGTAGGGACTCTCTTTTAGGTAGGCTTACCTCATGCCCTGAAGGGATGATTTCACATGTAACTTATGGAGTGTAGAGGTAAGTTAAGAATGAAGCCTTAAGCTCTATGTTTCAACCAAAAGTTGAAATTGGTAAGTAACTTATCAGAAGAAAAGTTTTGATACACCACTTTCAAAGAATGTTTCAAAAAACATGGATGGCTTCTAAAATAAGGATTTTAATGACAAACTGTGAATACTGTATGTACACTACCATCCACTGGTCACTTCAGACTCTTCAACTATTCCCAATCCACTTAAGGCGTGGGATTAGGTGTAGTATGTTGTCACCGAGGATTGAAGCTACTTTCTTACAATTTCACAACCTTTGATATAGTCCACTAGTAAACATGCTTCAAGACCTTGCTTATGATTTCTCCATCATAGGATTTATCTCACAACAATCCCCATTTTTAAGGTAATTCTTTGAATTAAAGCAAGTGTGAAACTAAAAAGTGCTTTTCATCACCCAAGATCACCAAAAGACGCTAGGGGAGAGGATAAACACTTTAGTTTTTCAAACATAGAAGACATGGTATATAATTCATCACAATATTATTTTTAATCACCTCGAGTGACCCTATCCAAAAAAATGAAATGAAATGTGTAGAAGATAGCAAATTTTTTTTATGTGCACCAAAGTGAAGTATTCTGCATTTCAAAACAATAAATAGCAATATGTAAGTCATAATGTATTCGTCTAGTTTTAAAGCACAAAATTGAGTGTTTCTAATAATCACTGTATTAATTGGTCAATAAAATGAAATCATTCATTTCTTCAACATATTGAAAGCATTTGTCAAAAACAAGCATTTTTAGAGCACCAAAACAAAGTGTTTGTTCTAATCTAGAAAACCTTTGAAAAGTTCTTTATACAAAACCAAACCAAAAGCATGTAAGTTTGTGGGGTTCAACTTTATAGCACCAAATTCAAAGTGTTTTCCTAAAATAGAAATATTTTTGCAATGTTCTTTTTAGAACACCATACCAAAAGCGTGTAAGTTTTTGGGGTTTATTTTTAAGCACCAAATTGAAAATTTTCCTAAACCATCAAAGCTTCTAAAAGATTCTTTTTAAAGCACCAAATTGAAAAGTGTTCTAAACTAGAAAATTTTTGAAAGTTCTCTTTAGAGCACCAAATGAAAAATGTACAAGTTGTGGGGTTCATTATTAAGCACTAAATTGAAAATTTTCCTAAACTATGAAAGCTTTTGAAAATTTTGGACTTCAACCATTCACCTTCTCTGTACAATAAAATTGTTAATTTTTTTTTATATGAAGTGTACCATATCCTGCAAGAGCTATAAAAATGAATTCATAAAACACAAAACATTAACAACAAGCACTCATTAGCTTTAGAAATTGAAAAACTTCTTTGTAGATTTTGGAAAACAAATAATAGAGCAAAATTGTAACTTTTAGTTAAAAGTGGTCTTGTTCTTAGCAACTGTAGTTAGAAAACTCAAAATCAGCCTCTATTTTTATAGTAGAAGTAGTAAAAAAAACAAAAGCATCCCTATTCCAAATCAGAAGTGGTTGAAAAAGTTAGAAGTGGCTAGGAAAAGAGTGACTGCAGTAGAAAAGAAAAAGTGACCACGTTAGATTCCTATAGCTTTTGCATGAAAATTTTCAAGTGCATTTCTGGAAAGTGCATCTGTGTATTGGAACCTACAACTCCTCAATAAAAACTCATTAAAATGTTAGTGTTATGGACCAAGGTCCCACCAGGCATGCCAAAATGTGTAAGGGGGAAATCATGATAGCGTCGAGATAATCAATGTTAAATGAATTAAAAAAAATCTAATTCAAAACAAGGATTTAGATTCATAACCATTACTCATGAAATGAAATTTAGAGCTATTAATTAAAATCAACTAATGAAATCCTAAGATAACATAATGAAATCAAAACAAAGAAAAGTTTACCATCCAATTTTGAAGTGTATTTACAATGATGTTGGATCATTGTTGTATCAATGTGAAGCCTCCATTTATGCATTGAAAAAGCTTCAAAGTGATGTGTGTTGATCTAAGACATGTGTCAAAGCTTCCAATAAATCAATGATTAATTTGGTATTACTTTGTTATGCAAAAGATGTCAATTCTTTGATAATTTTTTAGAAGAAATGAGGTTGTTATATAGATTTTGTGTTTCAAAATGAACAATTGAGATCATGTAGTAGAATATCCTGATTAATGTTTCAAAAGAGTTGAGAGGAATTAGATAGGAAGAATTAGTGGATTTTGATTACGTAATTTGTGTAATTGATGAAATTGTAGTAACAAAAAAGTATCCCTTTTCCTTAATTTGGGAATAATTGTTAAAAAATTAGCCTAATAGTGCCCTGGTTTATTGTTGTAATGTGTTGTACACATTCACATTAATATAGGGCCCCTTTATAACAAAATGCACTTAAATTATACCTTATTTATGGTGTTGTAAATTTTTGTAGTACACTTTCAAACTTATCTAGGGTTTCATTAATTAATTGTGGTTAATTAAGCTTAATTAGCCCCTTTAATTCAAATTTAAGCCTTATTAATGACACCTCCTGAAGGATCTATCCTGACACCCAATAATCAAATTGCATAACATTTAACTTTGTAAAATCAAGGTCCTAGAAAATGGTGCTCGAACCCATTCACCTTTAGTGGCGAATGGGTCCTCTCCACATAGGACACCCCTTTCTATGCATATTTAAGGAAGGTTTTTTGATGTTCTTTCCACCTCTCGAAGCAAGGTCCTAGAAACTTGTGCTAGGATCCATTCGCCTTTAGTGGAAAATGGGTCCTCCTCACATAGGACACCCCTTTTTGAATTTAATTTTGGAGGGATTCAAATGATTTTCAATTCTAGATCTAGTGTCAGCTTGAATTATTTGAATTTCGGGGTTAATCTCTAGATTTAGTATAAATATGAGGTTAATTCACATTGTTTCACCTAGCAAGTTCAAGTTATCATTAGAGAACTTTTTCAAGAGAATTATAGAGTTTACAAGATAATTTCAAAGGCATTCAAGGGAATATTAGTGAAGTTTATTGCAACAATTCAAGATCATTTCATCATGTCAAAGGCATAGTGCATTTATGCATGTTGTTGAGCTAAGATAGTTGATGTAGCATTCAGGATCTATTGCAAGCATTGATACACATCTTATTTGAGATCAAGATCTACATTCTTCATGGAAACTTCATGTTAGTTTTCAAATTTTCATTCCAAGACAACTTCCACAATATCAACATTCCATTGTTTCATGTTCATGCTTCAATTTCATTATTTCATCATTTGGTTTAATTACCTAAATGGGGTTTGGCTTAGGAAAACCGTTATTCACTAACAATCAACAAGTTTTTCTCCTCTTGAATGTGTATTTGTAGATTTACAAGTTGAAGATAAATTGGAGAACAAGTTTGAAGCAAAATTGTAAAATTTGTCAAGTTGCAAAGTTGTTATTCATAGTGCGAGAACATGAAAAGAAGGCTATAGAATTTTCTACATGTTTTCGGGCATTGACAATTGAGGATCTTAGAGTGGAGGAATCAAGGAATATAACCTAGATCTTAGTTTAAGAAGCCTTAATGGGGACCCATTTTCCACTAAAGGCGAATGAGTCCTTTGTGACCTATAAATAGGCTTCTTCCAACAAGGTACACATAATTTTAAGCTCTAAAAACTCCCCTCATAGTTGCTATAACAGTTAGGGTTAGTTTTTTTATTGTTATTTGCACCTTATCATACACAAAATCACATGCATTAGGGTGAGAATTAGTGGTCTATCATTTTGATTTTGTTAAACCCTATTTTCCACCTAAATCATTAATGATGAACCCGACCTATTGAATATTGCAATTTTTTGATTTTGAAGTCTTTCATTGCATCCTAGGTTAGATCTTGCATTCATTTGCATTTAATTTTCATTGAATTAGATATTATTTATGGTTTCTTACTTTTCATTCAAATTTGCATCTCCTTTAGGGTTTAGAATTGCATTGTTTTGCATTTCTTAAATCTGAAAATACAAAAGAAAATCAATCAATTTTCATATCTAGATCTCATAAAATTGCATTTGAAAATTTAAAAAACATTGAATTTCAAATTAGGTCTTTGCATTCATCATTTGATTGAATTTTCACATTGCATATTTGGAAAATTTTAAAACTAAAAGTTCCTGTCTCAGACTTGGAACTGAAAGACATTATACAAAGCTTGAAAATCATTCAAGAATAGTTACAAAAACCTAATCAAGGACCCATTCACCTTTACTGGTGAATGAGTCCCTAACTAGGCTTGACCTGAGCTTTTTGACATCTAAAAATTATTAAAAATCACTTAGAAATCAACAAAAATATTCCAAAAATCCTTAACTAGGACCCATTCTCCCTTACTGGCGAATGAGTCCCTATTAGATCATGATTTGTACTTTTTGGAAATTGAAATCATAGTTTTAGGCTTTTGTTTGTTTCCGTTACTTTCCTATTTTAGTTTTTTTATTTGTTGTTTCATCAAATTTAGTGAATCTAGCTTAATTTGCTTCATTTCAATGCATTTTCAAAATTCAAAATTGCATTTGAAATATTTCATTTTTAGTTTATTGCATTTTCTAATCAATAAATTACATTTTGTAGAATCTAAAAAAATTGCATTTCATTCTAGGTCATTGCATTGTCTCCTTCCATTTAGGGTTTGTAAAAATTGTATGAGATTTACAACTTGGTGTCCTATTAGCAATACTATTGTAAAACATATTTTGAGGCTCATTTCATCCTACGATATCTCACTCATTGTGGATCTTGGGTTTTCTAACTCTCTCTTCGATATTGTTGATAATCAACCCTCTATGGCTCATAGTTTGCATACTAAATTTCCCATTACTTCACCTCCTACAACCAATGTGCTTAACAAAATCGTTCCTACCATCACCACTTGTACTCAATCTTTGGGGTCTACTCAAAGCCAAGGTGGAATTCCAATTCCATCTTCTACAATACTGATGTCCATTACTACATACACTAGTACTCAACCCAAAACAACCCTTCAACCTACAGCAACCCTTCAACCTATAACCTTTTGTAACTGAGGATTTCTTTTAGGTTTGATTAGGAGTGTTAGCAGTAAATCAATAAAGACAATGAAACCCAAAGATCTATCGAGTACAAAGGAAATTAAATAACAAAACAGTTATACCTATTTCTCGAAACTTCCATGATTACCTCCATAGTACCTTCTTACTTGTTGGATGATATTGTGCCCTCAGATTCGTTGTGTGAGCAATCTGCAAATGTCTAAGTCCTACACCAAGCTTTGAAGGATTTATGCAATGTCTAAATGCCTATGACTATGATTGACAATGTCTAAACACACTAAGATTTGATCAAATAAAAACTAATCAAATGCTATGGAAAGTCTAAGAATGCCAAGTGCAAGAGTGTAATGCCTATAATATGTGCGTGTGTAATTGAAAAGTGAGAGGAAAATGGAATTTTATAGAAAATGCCATTTTGAATGGACGGGTGAGATCGAATTCTAAGAAAGACCTAGAATGAGAGGTCTAGATTAAATATGAGAATCCCTAATTAGGGTTAGGGAAAATTCATTAATCGAATGGCCAAAATAATATCTTAAATAATTGGATCGACGGTGGAGAATAAATGAGGAATTTAATTAGAAAATAAAGATTTTCGAAAAAGAAGAAGATAAAGAATGAACTGAAGATCAGATTTGGAAAATCAAGAATCTGCTCGATTACTTGATTTTTGGAAGATTAGTTTCCATTTTGAATTGAGTTAATTCAAATTATGGATTTTATGAGATAATAGATAATTGATTTTCCAATTATTTACCAAAGTGAACTGTCGGTTAAGATTGTGATGACATTTTAAATAATTTAATTTATTTAAAATGAGAGGAATATTAATTTTGACACTTAAATAATTAAAGATAATTATTTAATTTAGCAGGTAAGATTAATTAATTAAATAAATTAATCAATTCATTTAATTAAGACAATTAGTGACGATTAAATAAATAAATAAAACTTATTTATTTAATAACTGGAAGAAATATATGACAAAGGGGAATTAAATAAATTAAGAAATTTATTTAATTAAGGAAGACTTAGACAATTAATGACGTATTTAATAAATAAATTTATTTATTTATTTAATAATCATGAAGAATCAAAGGACATGAATTAATTAAATAATTATGAATTATTTAATCAATAGTCTAATGTGGACCAAGGACATTATTAAATGTCATAATTATGCTAGGATCTAAAGTGGTAAAAATGAAGCTTGCAGGCCTAGGTCATTTTTAGGTGTCTACATTTTGCCCCTCTTTGTCATAATGTAGCATGTCGCATTGTGACAAAGAAAATAAGTCAAAAATATGCCCCAGTGCAAAATACGATGAAGAAGAATGACGAGGAGGGTAGCGGTATGCCCCCTCGAGAGGATAGACAGGTTTGAAGAACATGGGTGTGCTCTCGAAATTGATTAGAAGACTAGAATATGAAGAGACGAAGAAATTTTAGTGCAAAAGACATGAATGCAATGCCTATATGAGATGGGTGAGAGAAGATGACAAGACTAAAGAAGATGCATGTTAGTTCCTAGACCAAATCCTTCAAACCTTACCATAGGACTTCTAATATTTATTACTCTTAATCATCATTGGGTAGATTGTTGTGATGGCCAACAAACACCATGATATGACATAGATCAAGGTGTGCAAGGCTATACCATCACATAAGACAAGCAGTCATAGACAAGGAAGATCATGACTCATACCAAGAGCGTTATTGCCCTAGTCTTTGTCATAATCAACCACAAGCAGAAAAAGACAAAAAAGACAAGTCATGAAATGTCGTTGCTCCTCTAAATCCTGTTTCCAGGACATCCTTGAGGAACTAGCAACATGACTGTCAGAAATAAATAAGATAAAGCCATTATCATGATACATCGCTGCTTTTCTAAATCCTTTTGTCGGGATCTCGCTGAGAAACTAGTAACATGAGTGTCAAAAGACAAGACAAATGTCATGATACATCGCTGCTTCTCTAAATCCTGGTGTTAGGATCTCGCTGAAAAACTAGTAACATGAGTGTCAAAAGACAAGACAAAAGTCATGATACATCGCTGCTCCTCTAAATCCTGGTGTCAGGATCTCGCTGAAAAGCTAGTAACATGATAAAAAGCCAAAAACGAATGCCAAGTATTTGCCAAGTGTGTCTGGATGTCAAGTTTTAATGATGTCAAGATGATGAATGTTGAAGGTTGCCATATTCAGGAAGGACACATCCTGAATAATGTCGATGTCTAGGAAGGACACATCCTAAAACACCAATGTTAGAGTTTTGTTCTTCAGAAGGACACATCTGAAAGAACGGTGATGCCAAGAGGAATGATCCTTAAGTGTTAGAAAGGATCCCTCGAAAATGTCAAATGATAGGGACAATGCCTAGGAAGGACACATCCTAAGGCATAAATGACTGAGGTTATTCTTCAGAAGGACGCATCTGAAAGGTAACCAAGAGTTGATAGTTTGACTAGTTGCAATAATTTGACTTTTTTTTTACTAAGTTTGACTTGTTTTGACTGAGTTTGACTTGTGTTGATCATATGACGATAATATACCATGGTGATACGATTGTCATGTTGAATGAATAATTGCCATACTTTGTTTTAGGAGTTTTCCCGTTTGGACAAATGATCTGTCGTGACTAGTAGATTTTTGACGTGTGTGCCAGTGTAATGCCATGAACCCTAATGGACTGACCTAGTGCGGCCTCGGGGGATCATAGACAGATGGCCTTGCCTACGTCATGCACTCAGAGACCTCATAGTTCGACATGACCAATGACTTTGTCCAAAGGACAAAAGTTTGAATCATGATTTTATTTTGACAAACCTAAATGGACTGACCTAATGTCTTGGGGACTCAAATGCGAGTCTTGCCTATGTAGCAAATGCACAGAGACAACGTAGTTCAGAAAAATGACAAAGACTAATTGACCTGACTGACTTTGAGAAGAGATGACACTACGTTTGCGTTCTTCAAGCAGTCTGATGTTTTTGTTTGTGGTTTTCTTCAGGACGTTTTATGATTTTTAGGTATTTCTTCAGGACATTTTATGATGTTTTTGTCTTTTTTCAGTACTTTGCATGATGTTTTGGTCTTTTTTCAGGACTTTTTATGATGTTTTTGGTCTTTTTTCAGGACTTTTTATGATGTTTTTGGTCTTTTTTAAGGACTTTTTGCCATGTTTTTGTGTTTTTTCAGGACTTTTTTCCAATTGCCAAGATCATGTACTACATCCACTACAGTTTCATGATAAATATTTTTCCCCCAGTCAGGTCCAAGACTTAGCCATTTTTAAGGAACATGGACGAGATGCTGCTGGTTTACTAGATGGACAATCGTCAGGACTTGATGTCAATCATTTATCCACTATGACAGGTAGGGTAGAGTGTGGTGGCGATTTGCGTAATAATGGCGATAATACCTTTCATCCTAGGCCAAGGCAGACAAAGTGACAGTAGATGGTAGAGCAATGATTGATTACGCATGGTGCCTATTTGCCAGGTTTTCACCATGGTACTTGTCCAAAGCGCCTATTTGTCAGGTTTTCACTATTGAACGAATCATTTTTCTCTTTACTATTTTCTTGACTTTTTTTTGGTGTCACCAAGATGCCCGTTTGCCAAGTTTTCATCAGGGCAACAATTTTTTATCATTTTTCAATTTTTTTTTTGTTTTTTGCGGTTTTCAACTCAGTCCTCTGATGCTATGCGTAGAACCTTCGAAGATGTAAATTGTTGATGGGCTCTATCAGTTGTTCTCCATTTGGTGTGGCCAGCTGATAAGCTCCAAAACTGAAAGAAGATATGATAATATAGGGACCCAACCAGTTTGGTTCAAACTTTCCCAGCTTTTCTCTGTCGGCTTGGTTCTTGGGGTTCTGCATGAGAACTAGGTCGCCAATGTCAAATTGTCTGACCATAACCTTCTTATTGTAGCTGTGACAAAGACGGTTTTGATATTCTTGGAGATGGTTCAGTGAATTTTTCCTTCTTTCTTCTAGCATTTCCAGCTCATGCAAGCATGATTGTTGATAATCCTCTTCATTAGTTAAACCCTTCAGGGAGACTCGTAACGAAGGAATTTTGACCTCAATGGGCAAGATGGCCTCAGCGCCAAAGACTAGGGCAAATGGAGTGGCTCCTGTAGGCGTAGGAATGCTAGTTCGGTAAGCCCACAGAGCAGGGTTGAGTTGTATGTGCCAGTCATGGCCAGCGTCATTGACAGTCTTTTTGAGGATTTTGACAATGGTTTTATTGGACGCCTCAACTTGACCATTTCCTTGTGGGTAGTAGGGAGATGAAAAGTGGTGTTGAATGTGAAATCGCTCACATAACTCCCAAACGTCTTGGTTTTTAAACGAACGTCTATTGTCAGTGACGATGGATTGCGAGAGGCCATACTGGAAAATGATGTAGTTAAGGATGAACTTCGATATTTGTTTGCCAATAATATATGTCAATGGGATGGCTTCAATCCACTTCGTAAAATACTCAGTGGTAGTGATAATGAATTTGTGGCCGTTGGAGGACGTTGGATGAATTTTACCCATGAGGTCAAGTCCCCACTGAGCCAAGGGCCAAGGAGAAGTGATTGGTCGATGTTCTTGTGCTGGAGCATGGATCAAATCACTGTGAATCTGACATTTTCGACAAGTCCTCACATATTCAATTGCATCCTTTTCAATTGTTGGCCAATAATACCTAAGTCTGGTTACTTTCTTAGCTAGAGTAGGACCACTCGAATGAGATCTGCATATACCATCGTGCACTTCGCGTAAGGTCGTACGCACTTCGTTGGTGTTGAGACATCTAAGGAGGGTGTCGTCAAAACTACGGCGGTAAAGGGTATCACTGACGATGGCATACTTTGCAGATTTTTGGATGGAGGACTTCCTTTGGTTATTGGACAGGTTCAGTGGAAGGGTTTGAGATTTTAGGTAGTTGTAAATGTCCTAATACCAGGGAGAGTTGGGACCAACAAGTTCACAAACCATTTCTGATTCTAGGATATCATATGCCAGCATTAAAAGTTGTTCTATTAAGAACTCAAATTGTGACACATTTTGAGGGATGTCTAAGAGAGAACCAATAGTAGCCATTGCATCAGCTACCTTATTCTGTGTCCTGGGGATTTGTTCAAAAGCAATCAATTGGAAGTATGTCAGGAAACTATCCACCATCCTCTTGTAGGGAAGCAACTTCTCATCCTTTGTTTCATAGTCATCATTCACTTGGTTGATAACAAGCTGGGAATCCCCGAATACAAGCAACGTTTGAATTTTCCATTTAATTGCCATTTTGAGACCTGTGACTAGTGCTTCATATTCGGCAATGTTATTTGTACAAGGGAAAGCGATCCGGAATGCCTTAGGAATTGAATCCCCCTGTGGTGTCATAAACAAGATTCCAGTGCCTGAGCCATGACCAGTATGAGACCCATCAAAATATAGCTTCCATGGTACCGCCGGTTTTGCATGAAAAATGGACTCATCGGGAAAATCAGTTACTAGTGGATGAGTGACTTGAATCGGTGCATCTGCCAGCTGATCTGCTATTACCTATCCTTTTATTTCCTTACACTCGACATATTGTATGTCATACTCGCTTAGTATCATGACCCATTTTGCCAACCAGCCTATTAATGCTGCCCGACTTAAGAGATATTTCAGTGGATCAATCTTGGTGACCAGCTGTGTCTGGTGACTGAGCATATATTGTCTTAGTTTTTGGGATGCAAAGACAACAGCAAGGCATGCACGTTCAATGTTTGTATAGTTCAACTCATACCCTATCAGTGTGCAGCTGATGTAATAGATGGCTCGTTCTTTTGCTTCTTGATTATTTTGTGTCAGTAATGCCCCCAGTTTTGAACTAGTAGTTGAGATGTATAGGATCAATGGCTTTCCATGAATTGGAGGCATGAGGACTGGTGTTGACAGTAGATAATCTTTGATTTGCTGAAAGGCTTCTTGACATTTATTTATCCATACAAAGGGGATACCCTTGCGCAACAGATATTGGAATGGGTGACACTTATCTGCCAATGGGCTATGAAGCACCGAATAGATTGTACTCTGCCTTGTAGAGTTCTTAGTTCACTGATTCCTCTAGGTAGAGGCATGTCTATGATAGCTTTGAACTTTGCTAGATCAACCTCTATGCCTCTGCGGGAAACTATGTATCCCAAGAGTTTTCCTTATGTGACCTCGAAAACACACTTCTTAGGATTTAGCCGGACTTTGTACTCTTCAAGTCTCTTGAAAATTATGTCGAGTACCTTCAGATGATCTTTCTTGGTTACTAATTTGGCCAATAGGTCATCTACATAATCTTCCATTATTTTGTGCATCATGTCATGGAAGATTGTGGTCATAGCCCTTTGGTATGTGGCACCTGCATTTTTGAGACTGAATGGCATGACATTCCAACAATATGTACCCCATGGGCAAGTAAATTTCATTTTGTGCTGGTCTTCAGGAGCAATGCGAATCTGATTATAGCTGGAGAAACCATCCATGAGGGATAGCATCTCATATCCTGTGGTGAGGTCAACTATGATGTCAATGTTTGGCAAAGGAAAGTCATCCTTTGGGCATGCTTTATTTAGGTCTCAAAAGTCTATACATACGCGGATCAACCCATTTGGTTCTCACACTGGCACCAGGTTAGAAATCCATTCATCGTAATCAATAGACCGTATGAATCCGGCATCCAGTAATTTCTTTAACTTGGCCTTGACCAATAGAGAAACTTAAGGGTGCATTTTGCGCAACTTCTGCTTGACTGGTTTAGCATTAGGTAATAGTGGCAGATGATGTAGAACTAGTTCTGGGTCCAATCCTGGCATGTCAGCATAGGACCATGCGAAGTTGATTTTTCATTCTCCAAAGAATTTATGAAATGATGATCTCTTGTCTGTAGTCAATGATGCAGCAAAGAGGACCATCTTGGGATCTTCTGTAGTTTATATGTTATCCTCTATTGTGTCTTCGATAAGCATGGCCGATTTCTCCTGTTGCACGGGGAGAAAGTTCAGTCCTCCATCTTTGGGTGCCTCAGAGAGGTTTTCACCCGTAGATACGTCCTTTATTTTTACTATTTTATCATCAAGAGGTACCTTTTAGTTTTCACCTAGAGACGTTTCATTTTTTGTTTTATTCTTATTTTTACTTTTGTGAATAGAGGACGGAGCAGTCTCGCCGAAGTATGCCCTGCAGTCTAAATCAATGGCGAATCCTGATTTGTGGTCCCCACTGGGTATGCCTTCTCGTAATCCCATAAATTCAGCAATTGCCTCATCATTTTGAAATGTATCTAGGGCTGGCGGTCCTTGTTGGTCCCAATCAACTAGCTCAGGGTAAACCAAGGAAATGCCATCGTCAATGTTGGTGAATGGAGGTGAGGATGCAGACAACATGCAGATGGATTCAGTGATGTTGTAGATGAGATTGTCATCATCCAGCTCTACATCAGACTCTATCCAATATTCTCCTTCACTAGTGTCATATTCATTGTCAAAATAAGGAGTGAAGGTTTTAGAGCCCTGGTTGTCAATGTCATCTGATATTTCGAATGGATTGGACTGAAGGGGTTCAGATGATGGGTGTTGTACATCATGGGAAGTGGTAATGGGACTTTGACTATTTGGTGCCTGTTCAATTTTGAATGTTTTCCAAAACTATTGTTCGGAGGTCAGTTCCCCTGGTTCGACAAACAAATCATCAAGACAATAGTCACTTAGGGATCGTTCTGAGCCAAATTCCCACTCTTGGGAGTCAATTTCGGTGAGGGTTTCCCTAGTAGTCTTGACACTATCTGAAGCATGTACTCGCTCATTTGAAAGTCCAGAGGTACGTCTATCGTCATTGTCGGGTGATCCAAACCCTAATCCAAGATACTTCAGAATTTGAAAAGTTTCTATGGGTTCCCTTCGACCAGTTTTATTTCTTCCTAGGCCACTAGTACCATCGTAGCCTTTAGCCTTCATGATGTCATAACCTTTGCCATATTTTTGAACTGGTAATGGGGGTAGTGTGACAGTATCCTTATAGATCCATCCTGTAATGTCAGTAAGGTCTTCCTTACTCATGTCTCCCCACTTGATAAAAACTGTTTTCGGTGGAACTTTGAAAGTTTCCTGAGGTTCCATTCTGAAACATGGCCAACCATAGTCCTTTGGAGACCTGGGCATTGTTGTTATGTTGTATGTTGTGTGCAGTTTGAATTCTCCATAGCCAAGGTCCTGGATTTTGACAGTGGATTCAGTCTTAGGGCTAGTGGAAGGTGGTGGTATGGTGGAAGACGTGGATGGAGCGGATGTGGAAGATGGCATGAGTGTGGATGGGTTGACGTATTTGGATGACGAGGAGCCAGGTGCTTCTCGGTTAATAGGTACTCGATTTTTAGAGATACCCCTTAAGTTTGTACAATATTGGAAAGGGTTGGGGTCTCCATATATGGTTATTTCTGTGCCGTCAAATGGAAAATTTAGACATTGGTGATATGTGGATGAAACGGCTTTTAAGGCGTGAATCCATGGACGACCAAGCAAGATGTTATATGGTAGTTCCAAATCTAGGACCTGACAGGTTGTGTCCACAATGACCGGTCCCACTCTAATAGGGAGAGAGATAACGCCACGTGAAGAGCGTTCCTCATCATCGTATGCTTTGATCACTATACTCTTTGTTGGGTCTACACACGCATCAGAGAACCCTAGAGCCTTAACCAGTTTGAGGGAGCATATGTTCAATCTTTCTCCGCCATCTACTAAAACCCGTCTAACTTTGTGCTTGTGGACAAAAGTTTCTATTTGTAATGTATCATTGTGGTTGGTTTTAGGTGATGAGTAATCTTGATCCGAGAAGGTGACATGGTGAGGCGTAGTGAGATATCCCACCATGGTTTCAAATTGATTGACATCGATGTCCTTGGGGACCGATGTCTCTAGCAAGGTTTTATCAAGGATATCTTTGTGTGCGGGAGAGATACGAAGTAGCTCGAGTATAGAGATTTGCGCAGGAGTCTTTCCTAGCTAGTCAATGAGGTTGAACTGACTTTTGGGTTTCCACTGCTTTATGGTCGAGACAAGTTGTGACTGTTTAGTAGATGGGGCAGGTTGTGTCTATTTAGCAGATGGGCCCGGTATGGTGATTTTGGCTTGTCTAGCGGGAGGTGGACCAGCTATAGTGACCTTGCCACTGCGAGTAGTAGCATTACATTGGGGTTCTCTCTTGACCGTAATGGTATTAATGTATTCATCGCCAGTTCAGACATTGTTTATAATAGGTCCACTAGAATAGTAGTACTTGACTCGAGCGAAGTTAGCTTGGTTATTGTGCATCTGTGGACCTGACGTGGAAGCCTTATGAGAACCATGGTCCTGCAGTGGATTCTTATGGATAGTATAATCTGAATTGGAGGCAAATTGAGATCCACCTACTTCAATGATGCGACTTTTGATAAGATCTTGTATTAGGTTTTTCAATTGTCGACAGTTAGAGGTTGTATGTCCTTTTCCTCGATGGTATTCACAAAATGCATTGTCATTCCACCATGCTGGTTTGAATTGTCCTGGTCATACGATTTTGGTTCTTGGAGTGTAATGACCCCATTCTGGAGACATTTGTTAAGGACTTCTTCAATGGGTTCACCCAAAGGAGTGTATGTGCGACCCCTAGGAAATTGTCTCATTTGACGGTATTGTCCCTGATTTTTTTGACCACTTTGGTTGTTTGAAGGAACATTGGGAGGGGGTGTTGATGTCGTTGTGGTTTGCTTTGTTGTTGAACCCCTTTTAAGGCCAGTACAGGACCTACAATGTTTGCAGTCTTGGCGTCAATGACACCCGTCATTTGTAACATGTTTATTTTTTACCCAGTATTTATTCTTGTCGGTGGTTGGATTGACATTTGTGGATTTGGGACCATATCTTAGTTCTCCCTTTACAATAAGGGCTTTCTCACTTTGGACCCCTTTTTCAACTAAGTCTGTGAAGTTTGTGTAACAATGTACTTGCAATGCATATTTTAGGGGCCCAAGAAGTGTTTGCACGAACATGTCGACCTTTTCCCTTTCGGGTATATCAATATGACATCTACTAGCTAGACTTCTCCATTTCTGAAAGAATGGGATGAAAGTCTCACCAACATCCTCTTGCGTGAGATTGTACAAGCTAGTGATAGAGGTATCCATGTCAATGTTGTACGCATAATTTTTTATGAATTTTCTTTTAAGCTCATCCCATGTTTGGATATCCTTTTGAGTGGAAAACCATTCGAGGGCCTGACCCGCTAGACTTTTAGAAAAAAGTCTCATCAAGTATGTTTTTTCATAGGCGATGTCCATACAATTGGTTGCAAATTCGTGAACATGCTCAATGGGGTTTGTCTTGCCTCTATATTTTGTGAAGTTGGGTGACACATATCCCGGAGGAAATGGAGGCATGTATATGCTCATGTCGAATGGGTATACATTTAGGTCATATGATATTTCTGATTTCTGGCCTGAAATGTATATGTTTTGGATAGTTTTTTCTAAACCCATCAGTCTTGTTTGGAGGGCATCCACAACAAGGTAATTTATGTTTCTATACGATGGATTTCCTAGTACACCATAGGTCCCTATTTGTTGTGCGTGAATATTGGTGTATTGTGGCGATATGGATTGTTGTGACATGTATGATGTATGCAGATTGGCGTGTTGTTGATATTGGAAGTTATGATTGGGTGCATGTTGATGAGTATGAATGTTAGATGAGTAGGTTGGGATGTGTTCCCCAGCCATGTGTGTCGTTATTTGGGGGATATGATGACCATGAATGTTATGATGTGTTAATGGTGCCATGGGTTGTGTTATTTGGCCACCTTGTGTAAATTGTTGAGTTTGCCTAAGAGGAATGTTTGTGTTTGTACCTTGGGAGGCAATGACATTTTACTGTGTTGTCATGTTAACGTTTTGTTGTTGTCCTTGGATAAAGATACGTCCTATGCCTCCTCCCGAAGGATTTTGTGAAATACCACTAAGCGGATATGTTGAAGTTGTGCTCATGGTAGTAGATGTAGCTGTCAAGGGGGGATTGTTGTGACTTGATGATGCCCCCATGGCTTTTACTGTCATGGTATTTATGGTGTTGGAGGTGTTTGGGATGTTGGAGGTAGCATGTACTATCGTTGTGGCGGCAAAGGAAGTATTGCTCGTACTATTTGGAAGTTGACCACTATGTCACATGTTATGTGTGTTGTTGTTATTAGGGTCAGGAAGTGTCAAATTTATCATGTTAATGTCAAATCCTTGAGGTAATTTGGCTCCTTCACTCAAGAGTAAAGCCAAGAATATGTCTCTATCGTGACACACCATTGTTTCAATGAAGTGAGAGGCCTCTGGGTCTTGTGCTATTGCCTCTAAGTTTTCCTCAAGTATTTGACCATATTCATCTTTTTGCAAGAAAAGTTCAAATGGACCGTTTGATGAGGATTGCATTGTCATTGGAGGTGGATTGTTTGAATTGGAAAATGGATCGTAAAAGGTCAAGTTTGGGTCATTTGTAGGATTATCGACGGTGGAAGTGGGGTCTTGTCGAAAGTTTTCCATTTGTCATTGTTTTTGGAGTCTAGTTTCCACCATAAATGAGATTGGTCAAATGGGAATGACAACTAATAATGATGATATTACGTGAGATTTAAGTTCAAAATGATGACTAGGATGACTAATGTTTTTGGACTTTTGTGAATAGGATATGCAATGTGTAGACCTTAAGATGTGATTTAAGACAAGGGTACCTCAACACTTCTAAGCTCAAACTTTAGTTTCCATTTTGGCTACTAAAGGACTTTGTTGAAAATGGCAAGGTGACAAGGTCTAAATGACTAGTGAGTTTTCCTAACTAGACTTTTGAGTTGGAAAAAATCTCACAAAAGAGGACAATGACTAAAAAGGGGTTTGATAACTTAGTCCAAAAGAGCCTAATTTTGAAAGCAATGATGTTGTAAATTGTGCTGAGATTTTCCTAATCCTAATTATGCAAAATGTGAACCTAGGGACAACCTAATGCCGAATGTATGTAACTAAAAATAATGAAGGATGAAATCTATGGTGATGAATGCAAACTAATGGTTAAGACTTTGAGCAATTTCACGTTTGGTTTCTGACAGAATCTTCTTGGAAATAATGTTTGACAAATTATTGACAAGATGAAGACTTTGGATTTGACTTTGTATGAAGTGTTAAAGTGTGACAGACAAATGCATCGTTTGAAGCTGCAAATGCGTCACAGTTTAGCAAATGTGGTTTGCTTTCATGATTGTGGCTTTTGGACTGTCAGATGCGACTCTGTTTTGCATATGCGGCTTTGTAGTGTTCAGATGCGTCGCGACACCTACAGATGCGGCTTTTCAACTGTCAAATGCGGTTTAACAGAGTAATTACGGTGCATAAAATCAATTGCAGTTCAACAGATGCGACACAGTTTTGTGTTAAGTTGATTTGCTTGTTGTTTTGATGGCAAGTTTGATCTGTTTGGTGTTTAATGTTTTGTTTTGAGCTGTGATGAAACCAGAAAGCACTTGACAAAAATAGTGTTTTGAAAGTAACCAATCACACATTAGATAAGCACAATCCTAGGTTAGGCCATGACAATATTCGCTAGATTCCAAGCGGGTTTCCCCAACTGCATATCTGTAGCATGTGAGTTCAGAAGCTTGGCTGCACGGGCTCCCCCTTATAGTGCACTCTCTTCTTAGGACAACCAAGCTTCCAACCCCCATGAAACTCCCATGGCGAGTTGATCACCTCTACTACAAACTACGAAAGTGTGGATGCCTTCACACCGACCAGTGTTGCGCTAGCAAATAGAGGGTTTTTGGCTTACTACACAAAAGTTTTTAGTTCGGGACTCCCGTTCAAGTGGCCATACATGGGGCAAGAGATTAATCACCATTAAGGTGGCACTCCAGCTTGAAGAGGTTAAGCTCAACAGGGTTTAAGGGAGTACAACTCCGTCCGTATGACACATCTGCACAAGCAATATTAAGTTTTCCCTTAAGATTTACATTTATATACCGGTCAGGGGTAGCTTGGCTTTAGCTCCATTACCGGTTTGAGTCACGTTGGGGTGATGAAAACCCCAAGCAGGCCCAATTTCTAGAGTTGGTACCCATTTCTCTTACACCCAAGATCCCTCGAAAGCGCGAGGGGAGAGGATACTCCGATATACCAAATCGTGGGTAAGAACAGATAAAAATGAGTATGGGTTTTTGATCACCAAGTTTTCACAAGGTGAGAGCATACTCCCCTACCACTGTGCAAACACATTCAAACACAGAAAACATAGGTTCGTTTTAATTGCACCAAAAATAAAATGTGAGTCACACTACTAAAAATGCAAACACATTGTTTTAGTATTTGGCCTTTGACAATCGAACCTACAAGACAATCCGTTAGTAGTTTTATCGTTTTCCTTCAACCCACGAAGAGTAACCACCAACAAGCGGCAAATCTCGATTAGTAATAGAAACCCTATGCTAGGCAGAATGCAGGAAATAAACATAATAAAAGAAATGCAGAAAATAGCAAAAAACCGAATGCAAAATGACAGAAAACTTTACTAGACAATTGCATCGCGACAGAGCGATTGCGTTGCTCTACATATCAAATGCATTCAAATGCTTCAAATGTGGCTTTACCAAGGTCAATTGCGTTGCGATAGAGCGATTACGGCTTTTATGTTGTCAGATGCGTCACGACGCATCAAATGCGTCACGATTTTAAAAAAAGGCAGTTGCGTCGCTCCGTACCTGTACCTGCAAAACAACAAAAATCACAAAAAAACTGTACGGAAATAACCAGAAAAATGGAGTCGGGTTCACCAATGTAACTGAGGATTTCTTTTAGGTTTGATTAGGAGTGTTAGCAGTAAATCAATAAATACAATGAAACACAAAGATCTATCGAGCACAAAGGAAATTAAATAACAAAACAGTTATACCTGTTTCTCGAAACTTCCACGATTACCTCCATAGTACCTTCTTACTTGTTGGATGATATTGTGCCCTCAAATTTGTTGTGTGAGCAATTTGCAAATATCTAAGTCCTACACCAAGCTTTGAAGGATTTATGCAATGTCTAAATGCCTATGACCATGATTGACAATGTCTAAACACACTAAGATTTGATCAAATAAAAACTAATCAAATGCTATGGAAAGTCTAAGAATGCCAAGTGCAAGAGTGTAATGCCTATAATATGTGCGTGTGTAATCGAAAAGTGAGAGGAAAATGGCATTTTATAGAAAATATCATTTTGAATGGACAGGCGAGATCGAATTCTAAGAAAGACTTAGAATAAGAGGTATAGATTAAATCTGAGAATCCCTAATTAGGGTTAGGGAAAATTCATTAATCGAACGGCCAAAATAATATCTCAGATAATTGGATCGACGGTGGAGAATAAATGAGGAATTTAATTAGAAAATAAAGATTTTCAAAAAAGAAGAAGATAAAGATTGAACTAAAGATCAGATTTGGAAAATCAAGAATTTGCCCGATTACTTGATTTTTGGAAGATTAGTTTCCATTTTGAATTGAGTTAATTCAAATTATGGATTTTATGAGATAATAGATAATTGATTTTCCAATTATTTACCAAAGTGAACTGTCAGTTAAGATTGGGATGACATTTTAAATAATTTAATTTATTTAAAATGAGAGGAATATTAATTTTGACAATTAAATAATTAAAGATAATTATTTAATTTAGCAGGTAAGATTAATTAAGTAAATAAATTAATCAATTCATTTAATTAATACAATTAGTGATGTATTAAATAAATAAATAAACTTATTTATTTAATAATTTGGAAGAAATATATTGCAAAGGGGAATTAAATAAATTAAGAAATTTAATTAATTAAGGGAAGACTTAGACAATTAATGACGTATTTAATAAATAAATTTATTTATTTATTTAATAATCATGAAGAATAAAAGGACATGAATTAATTAAATAATTATGAATTATTTAATCAATAGTCGAATGTGGACCAAGGACATAATTAAATGTCATAATTATGCTAGGACGAAAGTGGTAAAAATGAAGCTTGCAGGCCTAGGTCATTTTTAGGTGTCTACACCTTTCAACCTACAACAACAATCACACCTACTAGCACTGTGTACACTCCCTTAGCTATTTTGATAGGAAATCCTTCTAGTTTTGTCCAATCGAACACAATAACTCCTCAAAAATCCAACTTCACCAACTTACAATTCACTAGCCCTCTGCATACATACACTACTCCACCTTATTACCCTCAACCTTACAATCAAAATTACCCTCTCCTTAACTCACTTTTGAAAACCATGACATACCTTAAACAACAAGTGGCAACCTTACAACGAAACAACAGTCAACCTTTACAATACATCAAATCCAATCTGCTATCTTTGAACATATTAAGATAACAAATGCCACAAGGTATAGAAGCTACTTAAATTGATAAATATGGTGTAAAAGGATATCTTGTAATCCATGTTTCCACCTTTACAACCTTGTGTAGTGATTTCATATTTGAAGATAAACTCCTGGCTAAGCTATTCCCTTGGTCCTTGAAGGATACTACTTTAGAGTGGTTCTCTTCTTTACTGAATAATTCAATTGGTTCATTCAATGAAATTTTTTATGTCTTTTACAACCACTTCCATATCCATATGGTTCCTAAGATGACCCTAGCTGATTTAATGACATGCAAACAAAAAGAGGATGAGAAAGTGACTTATTTCATAGCAAGATACCAAACACTTTATTCACAAGTAAACATTAAGATTCTTGAAGTTGACCTTCAATGAATGTTTATTGCCAACTTACAAAGTAAATTGCAAAGAAAACTTGAAATGTTGAGATTTCCATACTTTACATAGTTATGTACAACCCTTCATGATTATCAAAATTTTACTTATGGTCGTGATGTGAAAAATCCCCCTAGTCATCTTGAAAAGTCTAAATCCATAACTCAAAATAGTTATCAACCTTTCAAGAAGTAAAATAAGGGATTTTTACAACCAAATTCCCCTCAAATAATTCAACAAGCTAATAACTAAGTGGCTGCTATAAATACAAAAAATTCTTTTGGGGATAGGAATAGCAAGTTCACTCCTTTTCCTGATACGCTTCATAATATCATGTTGCAACTTATTGAGAAAAACATGCTTACCTTACATCCTATTAGAGAGCATCATCTTAATATACCATTTCCTAAAAGCTTTCGACAAAATTCTTATTATTATTATCTTCAAAAAAATGGACATGGTACAGAATACTGTAAGTGTCTTAAACATTGTGTGCAAGACCTTATTGATTCTAATCACTTAAAAATTGGAGGTGTGAATGATCAAGGGAATAATTTTGTAGTCCCTCCTAACCAAAACTTACGAATCTTTACCAATCCCATGCCTAAGAACACTATTTCATTTGTCAAAGCTAGTGAAATAAAGAATGATGTGATGAATGTGTACACAAATGATGAAAACACAAAAGATATCAATGAAGAACAACTGATTAAAATGGTAGGATTTATTGAAGATAGAACTTGTAAGGGCTCAACTAAAAAACCTCTTGACATGGCTTTCTCACAAAATGACATACTTAAATGTGCACCTGATGGTCCTCTTTACATAGCTGTCCAAATCAATGATAAGCCCACTAATGGGATATTGATTGATCCCATCTATGGAGAGAATGTGATCACTGAAGAATTCCTATTCATGCATTAACTATATCAAGATACATATGGTAAACCGAAAGCATGGATCAAGACACACAATGGTTTTTCTTGTATTATGATGGGATCAATAGATCTCTCTTTAAAAGTTCGACCAAAAACATTAAATGTCCAATTCACCATCATCCCACAATTAGAAAAAAATTGTGTGAAGTTAGGCTATCCATTGATTCGGTCCATGAATATCATCCCTTCGGTTGTGCATAAATGTCCAAATTTTCCATTTGGAAATGATATCTTTACTGTGCATCATAGTGGATTTAGTCTTGTGTTGACCCAAAGGAACTTTTCATTAGATTTCTTTTGGCCCAAGCCTATGGAACCTATTAAGCCTCATGAGGACTTGTTTTTCAAATCATATCAAAAGTTCAAAGCAGAGAAAATAGTAGAATTATCCCTTCGAAACATACTTTAACCTATGATTGAACCACCCATCCTTGATGAAGCAATGATTGAGCCAAAATCCTTTCCAAACATTCAAAAACAACCTATAGATAAACCTCCTACCATTTCCTGTAAGAGACCACAAGATAATCAAGACAATCTCGTTGTCTCTCCTAGAGTAAAACAAGTTTACAAAGCTACAGAGAAAGCAGTTGAACAAGCTACTGTTGCTTCTTCCATTCCTCACAAGGAAGAGAAGGAACCTATGATTAAAAAAACCACTCTTACACAAAAACAAATTGAAAATATATTGAAGAGGAATCAAAGTGCTAGAGAGTGTAGGCGTAGATGCCATGCTATTGCTCGTAAGATACAAACTCAAGAAGACAAGAACAAAATAGAAAATAAAAATTTTAATTTGCCTAAAATAATACATGATGATCCTATACCCTCATCGCAACATAAACAAGAACCTTGAATGGACATTGTCATTCGACCTCCTATTGTTATTAATCTAGATGATGACATTAATATTGAAAAAATGGTGAAGAAGTGCATGATGAATTGAACACATTTTTTTCTTCTTCTATGAGCTTATATAACAAATCTCCTAGAAAAAGTTTTGAAATTGGTTCTTCCCCTAGTTCAACACTTGCTCTTGTCCCTTTGGTTAGTTTTCTACCTTCCATTTATACAGACCAAGATTGGGATGCAAATGACCTACTTAGGTTGAATTGCATGTGCCTTACTAGTCGTTGGATTTTTTAGGTTTCTTTATGTGATTGCATGTGGATAATGTGATCCCCTATGATGTTTCGTTTGATGTGTGTCTCTCTCTTTTTGTGACATTCCTCTATATGTACCTATATTCTTCTCTATGTCATAAATATTTTATCCAAGTTTCATTTGTCTTGTGTTTTCCTTTTGGGGATGACACAAGATGTCGAGATATCCATGTCTCTTCCATGTTGACCCAAAATATTTTCCCTTTATCATTTTCATTTGTCTTGTGTTTTCCTTTTGGGGATGATGCAAGGCATTGAGACATTTAGGTCTCTTCCATGTTGACCCAAAATGATTTTTCTTTGTTTTTGCTCTCTTTGTGTCATTCTTCCAATTCTATGAGTATTTGGGGAATGATGACAATTTCAAGCTCTTAAACAACAATCTAGCAAAGACATACTATCCTCGAATACATAGATCCCATATGTATTTTTTGGGGCAACCCTTCTTTCCTATTTCATGGCATAGCTTTATTTTAGAAACATATGACTTGGCATAGGGTTTTTCGAGGAAATATATCATGTCTTAGGACAAAATATTGGCTACTTTAAAGCAATTTCTCACAGTAATGGTATTAGCAACTACTTTAAAGTGGGGGCATACATCAATGGAATCTTTCATAATATTTCATGGTTTGATTTTTTTTTTTTGTGGCATGTCCTTTTCTTGGTGGCGTCATTGGGTTTGATGTCCTCAAAGAGTGTGATATTTCTAAGTGTACGATCTCCCTTCATGGCATGATGTGAAATGAGAGCATCCCATAAGTGGCAACTTGATATTCTTGACTTTTCCTCTCTTGGAGACATTAGACATGATGTTCCCTAATAATAAGACCTTACATGAACAAATAAAAAACCCCTTTAATAAAAACTTATAAACATGACATTCAAAAGAATTTACAAAAAGCATTACATTTTCATGCCTTATCAAAGTTGTCAAGAGGATAACTTTAGTATGGTATGAGAGGCTAATATGATTCTCTCATTTGCCACCTCATTGGGATAGCTCACATAGTGGAAAGAATGAGGTTCCACTACCCTAGAGTGAGCATACATGTTGGGATAACTCACCTAGTGGACAAACTGAGGTTCCAATACCCCAGAGTGAGCTTGTTGGGATAACTCACCTAGTGGATAGAATGAGCTTCCACTACCCTACAGTGAGAAGTGTATGTTATGGAAAAACAACCCCTTTCCACATTATGTTGGAATGGTTGTGCTTGATCCTTTGTTTTTTTTAATTTTTCTTGGCCTTTGATAGGGTATCACTATGTATCTTTGTTATTATTGCATACTTATGTGTCTTAAATGTCTACTTTAGTGCGAGTTTTTCATGGGGGAAAACTCTCACTAAAGTGGGAAAAAATGTAGTAATGGAAAAGTATCGCTTTTCCTTACTTAATTTGGGAATAATTATACAAAAGTAACCTAATAGTTCCTTGGTTTAGTGTTATAATGTGTTGTACACATTCACATTAATCTAGGGCCCTTTGTAAAAAAATGTACTTAAATTGTACCTTATTTATGGTGTTGTAATTTTTTGCAGTACACTTTCACACTTATCTAGGATTTCATTAATTAATTATGGTTAATTAAGCTTAATTAGCCCATTTAATTCAAATTTAATCCTTATTAATGACAACTTCCGAAGGATCTACTCCAACACCCAATAATGAAACTGTTTAACATTTAATTTGGAAAAATCAAGGTCCTAGAAAATGGTGCTAGGACACATTCACCTTTAGTGGTGAATGGGTCCTCTCCACATAGGACACCCCTTTCTATGCATATTTTAGGTGGGTTTTTGATGTTCTTTCCAGCCCCCAAAGCAAGGTCCTAGAAACTTGTGCTAGGACCCATTCGCCTTTAGTGGCGAATGGGTCCTCCTCACATAGGACACCCATTTTTGAATTTAATTTTGGTGGGATTAAATGATTTTCAATTCTAGATCTAGTGTTGGCTTGAATTATTTGAATTTTTGGGTTAATATCTAGATTAAGTATAAATATGAGCTCAATTCACATTGTTTGACCTAGTAAGTTCAAGTTATCATTAGAGCACTTTCACAAGAGCATTATAGAGTTTACAAGAGAATTTAAAAGGCATTCAAGGGTGAATTAGTGAAGTCTATTGCAGCAATTCAAGATCATTTCATCATTTGAAATGCATAGTGAATTCATGCATGTTGTTGAGCTAAGATAGTTGTAGCATTGAGGATCTATTGCAATCATTGTGACACATCTTATTTGAGATTAAGATCTACATTATTCATGGCCACTTCATGTTAGTTTACATATTTTCATTCCAATACAACTTTCAAGGTATAAACATTCCATTGTTTCATGTTCATGCTTCAATTTCATTATTTCATCATTTGGTTTAATTACCTAAATGGGGTTTGACTTAGAAAACCCTATTCCTCTTGAATGTGTATTTGTAGATTTGCAGGTTGATGATAAATTGGAGAACAAGTTTGAAGAAAATTTGTCAAAGTTGTTAAGTTCCAAAGTTGTCATTCATAGTATGAGAAAACGAAAAGAAGGCTACATAATTTGGTATAGGTTTTCGGGAGCTGACAACCAAGGATCTGAGAGTTTAGGAATCAAGGAACATAACCTATATCTTAGTTTCAAAAACCCTAGTAGGGACCCATTCACCACTAAAGGCGAATGAGTCCATTGTGACCTAAAAACAAGCTTCTTCCAACAAGGTACACATCATTTTGATCTCTGAAAACTCCCCTCATAGTTGCTATAACAGTTAGGGATAGTTTCTTATTGTTATTTGCACCATATTACATACAAAATCACTTGCATTAGGGTGAGAATTAGTGGTCTATAATTTTGACTTTGGTAAACCCTATTTTCCCCCAAATCAGAAATCAATTTGAGTGTTCAGTTTAATTGAGGAAATAGATTGAGCCTTTAGTGGGATTGAAAAAATCATGTTGAATCAGTCAACCAAACAAAGTGAGAAATCAGGGGATCATAATTTTCTCAATCATGAAAGTGGGCGAGGATAATTAATTAATTGATTTAATTAATTAAGCTTTTTGAGTTGAACATGCAAATCATGTTTGAATTTTGTAAATAAAGTTGTATTTGCTTGTTTTGACCTTTTTGAATGATGTTTGAATACTTTATTTAATTATTCAAGCTTAGGGGAAAGTGATTTAATTAAACTATTAAGTTTTAATAATTTAATTTATTTAAGGGAATAAAATGAATTAGTGACATAATTATTAATTGATGTTTGGGAAGAATAAAGTTAGATTAGGAATTTATAATAAATGAAATTTATTTAATTAGTCAAAAACGATGAAAAAGTGAATTAATTAAATAATGTAATATTATTCAATTAATAGAGGAAATTAGGGTTTTTGATGTAGTTGATGCAAAATGAAGTGATATTAGGTGATAATGGTGTCAATGATAATAAAATATCATTTAGGAAGTGAGATATGTGTTAGGTCATTTTTACATGTCTACAAGTTGAACCTCAATGTTACCTCTTCATTGAGAGAGGATGAGTGACATGAAATTTTTTATTTATATGCATCTTCTAATATTTGAAGGTGTATTTAGCTCAATTTTTATTCTCACATTTGGGAGAGAGGAGAGACTTGGAAGGATGTAGAGCTTTTGAGAGGATTTCTTGGAGAATGAGCTTCTTTATAGGGACATCAACAAGACGAATCTAAACAATTTTTAAATAATTTATACATAGAATTCATCATTGTTAACATTATTTTATTTAAAAAAATTATATTTGTTGTTTGGTGTGTAAATGGAAGTATTGAGTTATACATGTTTGTACCCCTTTATGTATTATATTTATGTATATTTAGTGTTTTTTAGGAGGGTTTGTGCTATGTTCAAGTTTAGGATCTCCCAATATATGAGAGTAAACCATGTGAGAGGTTGAAAGAGGCATCAAACCACTTTACAAAGAAGATGTTTCTTTGGTGAAGGAAAATTTGGCATGGATCCTATATATGCACATATGAGATATTACTATGGGAGAACTTGAGTTTGAGTTTCAAAGTGGTTTTGTGTCAAAGGGATAATTAGAATGTTCAAGGTAGATAAGGTCATGTTGATATATTATTTTGAGTTGAAGCTTGATTTATTTCTCTCAAGTGTGGAGAGGTTTCCCCTTATCTCCTTGTATCTTATGAACCTTTCATTGATTCATATATACTTTCAAACATTTTTTCTACTATTTTTGTTAGTGTAATATAGATTCCATTAGAAACCATAATTCATTAAAGTACCTAATATATTGGGATGGGCTTGTGTTCAGGGCCAATGGTTGGAAGATGGGATAAGCTCCATCAGTCTTGGTTTGTGAAAAGAATAGGTTTTGGGGATGTTTAATGTAACAAGTGTTCGTTATTAAGTGACTACCATTAGATCTAACTTGCAAACTCATATAGGGCCAATAGGTTGTTGTAACTCTTCTCATTGAGAGTATAGGATCTTGTGCCATCAAGTTGTTTAGTATTGTAAAGAATTTTTATTTTTTTTGAATTGTTCATTTAGAAATGGGAGGTAAAAATGTGAGAATAACCTAATAGTGAATGTAAAAGTCTTCTCTATTTATTCATTGTAGTTCTTGTTCATTTATACGAGTGAACATAACTATTTCCATTAGTATTTCCAATAAAAAGGTATAGTAGAGCATTTATGAGTGGATTGATTACTTTTTTTCACTATCTTGTGTGATAATGAAAAATGTGTACAACTAACTAAATTTAATCTTATGTCGAGAATAGAATAAAAATGGTTACTTGCATTAGGAAGTAGAGCTACTAATATTTTTTTATCAATTCAAAATAAGTTGTATAAAAATAGAAACATTATAGAGAAAGCCAAAATGAGGCTTAGCAACAGACCTCAATACAACCCAAGATAAGCTAATTAAGAAAAAAGAAAAGAATAAGAAGCATTTTAACTAGTGATTGGACCCCTATCGAACATTAATACCTAGCTCCCTAGTTCAAAATAGAGTCAAACACTATACAATGACACTACATAGACCATATTACCTAGAGTGTATTACACTATATTTTAGTTAATTATCACCAATCCTCTTACCCATTAGGCCCCAATTAGACTGCATAATGAATCATGCTACCCATGTACTATTGGTTCCCATCACCATCTATCCTCCCTCAACCAAAAAGTCCTCGACATCTCGGGCACTACTCTAGCTTGTTGTCCTATCCACCTCCACCAACCTTACCTCATGAATATAATCCTACAACTAGCCCAACCTTTCATCTAATACTAACTCCATCATTCACTTCAAGAATAGGATACTCCTTTGCATCGTGTTTCAAAAATTTTGTATACCCAAAGGGTCTTCAACAAATATGAGTGGGAAAAATTTTGGTGCCTTTCCTCACTTGTTGATAAGGTAGTAATCTTTTGGTAATGGACCCCCCCTCTTAGCTTCCACATTATCTAGGACATCATCCAATCCACCCAAAAAAATTATTCCATATTAATTTCCTATAGAGAATTTTCTCACTCTTTTGTTTCTCCTACATTCAACACGATTGCCAAAAAACATGGCTAATATATATGAACTAGTTACCCTATAGTTGTGATCATATTTTATAAATTCTCCCCCTAACACCATCTTTGTCGTGTGAAAAATCAACTAATGCCTTGTTTTGAAAACTACCCCAATCTCTTCTCTATAACTTCCCCCAAAATAAAACATCTATCTTATTTGGTTCTCCAACCTTATCGGTGTGTCCATTTTTTTTACCTTGCCATTTACAACATATGTTTCGATCTTCCAACGTTGGGGATATAAGGCTTACATTTTACCATGATTTGATCTTAAAGTTTGGTCAAGGCTATCAAATCATCATTGTGCCATTACCTCCCACAAGTCTAAGGCATCCCACATAATTATTCCCCATCCATGTCCTTTTTGTTTTTGGATTGCATTTCACCTAAGATCATACTACTTACACTTATGATGCCACCCCCACTATTGTGGCCTTTTTGGCTAGTTCACCATCCATGTCATTTCCCTCCCTAAATATATGTGAAACTTTGAACTCTTCCAATTCATTTACTATTTTCATTATAGGTGCTAACCATTTTTTGAGCATCCAATCCAATGTCTAGCCTTGATGAATCACACTTATTGTTATAAGTGACTCTCCTTCTAAATGAATTTTCTTAATTTCTTCCCTCTTGGTACATTGGAGTCCAATCAATGTAGCTCTAAAATTTTCCTCATTGTTAGTTCCTATCCTAGAGTGTGATTATTTTAATAACAAAATTGATCCATTGTAATCTTTGATCACACATCTAGCATCACTCTCCCTTAGGTTCCCTTTTGTCGCTCAATCAAAGTTCACTTTTATGCATCCCTCTTCAAGTGTTGTCCACAACACACCTAGCCTTGGATTTGTAGTAGGATTAACCCTCTTCTCCCCAGTAACAAGGGGTAGAGATACTAATTTTTTACTTAAAAATAAGTATGAATATTAAGTGATTGGTTTTATCATTGTTATTTTAGCCTAAAATAAAGAATAAACATTTTTCTACATTATTATTTTCAACATATAAATCAATTAATAAAATATTTTTTTAATTTTTTTTAAAAGGGGTAAAAAATTTATTAGAAATCAGAAAACAACATTACAATAATAACCAAGGGACCGAACCCCAGAAAAAAAAGAAACATTCCCGCAACACAAAAACCATATCAACTATCCCCATGTATCCTCCTATCCTCCTCAAAGAACTGATCCACATCCTGACGCAGCTCGGGGGTAACCTAATCCCAATCCTCAACCTTCCAGCCATTATCATGCTCAGAATCCCATTTGGCCAAGCAGTCGGCAACACGATTCCACTCCCTTGGGATGTGAACAAAGGATGCCACCTCCATCCAAGAACTAACTTGAAGAATCCACTGAACCATTGAAGCCAACTGGCAATTTATATCAGATATCTTACGCTCATTCAACAGATTAATCAGGATCTATGAATCAGTTTCACATATAACCTTTTGCTATCCCAAATCAAGGGCCCTCTCAATAGCATAAAGAATCGCCAACCCCTCCATGAAGTTAACAATCTTCAACCCCTCATGTATAGAGAATAGAAAAATCACCGACCCAGTTGAGTCCCTGCCAACCCCACCAATCCCAACAGGCCTAGGATTTCCTCTATAAGAACCATCTATATTTATCTTTAAAAAGCCATTAGGAGGAGGTAACCACCTACCAACCCGTTGAACTCTCTTTTTACCATGCCTACAGTTCTTGGAGCTGAGAAAAGAGGAATGAATTTCCTAAAGACCCAGTCTGGCCACCAACTCATCATCACCTCTCTCCAAGGGGAAAACCACATCACTCTTAGCCACAACCAAATCTTTCACCATTCCTAACATACGCAATCACACTTTCTGACCCACCAAATTTTGATTACGAAAGATCTAGCGGTTCCAATCCAACCATATTTGCCAAAGCAGAAAAGAAGAGCCCGCGTACCAAACATCCTATTAAAAGGAGGCCATAGAAGGAGGTCGGCCCAGAATATCCTAGAATTCAACTAAAGAGCAAGCATGAATACATGGAAGCTTCCACACCTCCCACCAACAATGCAAAAGTTGCACAACAAAGGGGTACCGAAAGAATAAATGTGAAGAATCTTCTTCCACTCTCCCACACAGAACAAAAACTGAAGGTTCCTAGAATCCCCGTTTACGAATGTTATCCTAGGTCAAGCACCTATTCCATGCCAAATTCCAAACAAATTAGTTGCATTTTGGCCATGAGAGCTTATTCCACACCATTTTCCACCAATAAACCTCCACCCTAGTAAGTTTATGAGCCAATAACACCTAATAACCAAAAGCAATAGAATAAACCCCCTTAGGATTATGGGTCCAAGCAAGAATATCCTCTTCCAAAAGAGAACTACAACTCCTACTACAAAGAATCTTGTGAAGCTCAACACTTTCTTCCACAAGTCCCAAATCTGGCCACTCCATGGGATCCTTCCAACGAGCCACCTCCAACTGACCAAAAGAAGAGACAAACTTGAAGTCACTCACCCTAGACCAACTGGCCATAAGAAATATTTGGCACAAAGGAAGCAGGTTGGGGAACTGAGAAGTAAGTGGAAGGAAGCCATCCCAAGAATTTGACCATAAAGAGCTTCAGTGCCCTATCTGCAAATCCAAAATAAACCTTCCTTGATGAGCTTCGTGCCCTTCTGAAGAGTATTCCAAATCATCGAGCCTTTCCCCTCAAGAGGGTAATGAGGGAGATCATGCTGAGGAATCCCTGAGAAATACTTATGAGATAAAATCCTAGCCCACAGGTGATCCTACTCCACACACCATCTCCAAAAAAGCTTAGCAGCCACAGCCACTCTGGACAACGCAGACTGTCAAAGGCCAAGACCACCAAATTTCTTTGGGCTACACACAACATCCCACCTTCCCAGGCTCCACTTGGAAGATGACAAACTTCCAACCCAAAAGAACTACCTTTCAAGAGAATCCAACTCCCTAAGAAAACCCATCGGAGCCACCTAAATCATACATCTATAAGTAGGGAGAGCCTACACCACCGACTTGAGAAGTTGAACCCGCCCTGCAAAAGACAACCATCTATGGGTCCAATGATTAACTTTTACATGAAGCTTATCAATAATATTCTATCAAGAACCCTTGGGAAGTCGGTGAACAAAAATAGGGATACCCAGATACGTCAAAGGGAGAACCCCTATCTAAAACCTCAAGATATTAGCAATTCTTCTTTGATTAGGGGTCAGTGTATTAAAGAAGAAAATGGATGATTTCTCCTCATTAATCAATTTCCCTGAAGCAACAAGATACAATTCCAACACCTGCCTCAAATTAGTAGCTTCTCTAATAGTAGCCATCCCCATCAAGGAAGTATCATCAACAAACCTCAAATGGGATTGTGGAGGAAAATATCCACCCCATTTCCAACCCTGAATGATGCCAAGCTCCACATTTCTTTTCAACAAATGTCCAAGACCTTCCACAAGAAGCACAAAAAAATACAGAGAAAGAGGATCCCCTTGGCGTAAACCCCTAAAGGTGCCAAAAAGCTCAGAATGATCTCCATTTATCAAAACCAAGAAGGAAACAGACGTGACATAGCTCATGACCCATTGGATCCATTCCTCACTGAAACCAAAAGAAACAAGGATCTTCCTCAGGAAAGACCATCTAACCCTATCATAAGCCTTAGCCATATCCAGCTTAATGAACATTTCATTCTCATGGGAGTGGTCCATGGAATGGATGGTCTCTGTAGCAATGAAAACCCCGTCAAGAATTTGTCGACCTGCCACAAATCCACTATGTTCCTCTGAAATCAGCACTTTAACCCACTTCTTCAACCTCTCAGGCATTAACTTAAAAATGATTTTATATGCCACATTGCAAAGAGAGATAGGCCAAAACTGAGATAACCTATCAGCCTCTTCACACTTGGGGATGAGAGCAAGGAAGGTGGAATTTAGAGAACAAAGCATTTGCTTATTCCTCTAGGACTCATGGATAGCCACCAAAAGATCTAACTTTATGATATCCTAGAATTCTTGAAAAAACTCAATCGAGAAACCATCAGGGCTAGGAGCTTTACCCTTCTTCATCTAAAACACAATCCCCTCTAGCTCATCAAGAGAGATATCTTTCATCAGATAGTCATTCACCTCCTTGGAGACCAACTAAGGAATACAAGAAAGAACTTGTGCTTCCTCAATAGAGCCCCCCTGTGGATCCTCCCTGAATAAAGCAACAAAATACTGAGATGCCTCAGCAGAGACTTCTTGATGTGAGGAAAAACGTTCCCCCCTATCATTCACCAAAACAAAAATGGAATTGCCATGCCTCGTACCCCTCATAGAATTGAAGAAGAAGGTAGTGTTTTTATCACCTTCCTGAAGCCATTCAACCCAAGCCTTTTGCTTCTAATAGATCTCTTCCCGCAATTCAAATTCCTCAACCACTTTCAGATTCCTAGCCTCCTCCCTCAGAAGATCCTCATAAGCCCCATTCTCATGAATCAGCCGCGTAATATTATTCAACTCCTCTTGAGCAATGATCCTAGGATAAAAGATATTACCAAAACATCGTTGATTCCACCTTTTAAGTTGATATTGGACAAACTGAAGAAGCTTAGCAAAAGTGAACATTGCCATACCAGAATCAGGTCTACCAATCCTCCACCACTCAGCCACATGTTCACGAAGAGTAGAATATCGTAACCACATAAGCTAAAACATAAAGGAGGGAGAATGAAGTGTTCGAACAGATATAATACTGAACTTAATAGGTCAATGATCAAAACCTCTCCAGTCAAGAATTTTAGATCTTGTAGACCACAAGTCTCCAACCCAATAATAGGAAACCAAGAATTGGTCAAGCCTCTCAGCAACACAACTCCCACCAATTCTCCTATTATTCTAGGTGAAACGACCATTATTGGGCTGAACATCAATAAGATTTAAATCTAAAATGCTATCCTTAAATAACAGAGCAAAAGGCTCCAACCTAGAAATTCCACCTCTTTTCTCAGACAAATCTACTATAGCATTAAAATCGCTATCCATAACCCATGGATGGAAAGGAGCTAAGCTACAAACAAAATGAAGATGGGACCAAAGAAGTTGTTTACCCTAAAACTCCATAGGAGCATACACATTAGAGAGGAGAATAAACTCACCAGTCTCATGAAAAGAGACGACCAGGGACATAGAGGATCTAGAGGATATCCACCAGAGAGGGAAAAGCTTTCGAGGGTTCCAAAAGCAAGCCATCCCCCCCAGAAGCACCAAGAGCCCCCACACACTACAATTCAGCATATTTCAACAACCTAGGTACCATTTCCAACATATTATCCATAGATAATTTAGTCTCCTAAAGAAAAATAACATCTGAGGAATGATTCCTAACCAAATCACGAACAAATTTTTGTCGAGGGCCACTATTCAAGCCCCTTACATTCCATGAGAGTACAATCATTTCTGGGGGCATGAAAAATGAGAATCAAGAGTCTTGACTAACCCTAACTCCACCAAATTTTCCCCAGTTAATTTAATCTTATCCATATCCTTTTTCCTACCTAGCTTGGAAGTCTTCTCACCAACCCCTTTCTTCGGTTCCTTTTGCTGAATACCCAAGCGAGAAGAGGAAAATGAGCTCTTCCCACTTTTGTACTTTCTTTCAGGGGAAATGGGGATCCACCTCCACCACTCTTCATAGCTCCAATAGTAGATTCTTGTTCAGCTTGGACAATCAATTATTGATCTATATCCATCTACCCAACACCAAACTCTTGCACAATCTGCATAGCCTCCAAAGGAGGCACGTCCTATCCTGAACCCAAAGTAACTTGATCCAAGTTTAGCAACCCCAGATTCAATTCCTGCTGACTGAGATCATCCAGCACCACAAACCTATTAAAAGTTTCATCATCCTGCCTCTCCCTAAAGGTACGATTCTACCCCCGATTCCTATTGGCACCCTTGATAGGGACATAACCATCATCACTTTTACCTGTGTGATCGAAAATATGCATAATGAAATTAAGTAAATAATATTCAAGCACACCAATAAGACATTGTATCAAAATAGAAAATAAAATGTAAGTAAATACAAACTCAATATTCTACTTCGATTGTCGTCTTATTGTCCTCTATCTTTAGTGTTTTTGTTGATTCTAGCTTTTGCTCTCAGATTTATGTGCTAGGCTCAACAAACTGTCTTCCTAAAGAACGAGATTTAAATATGATGCATGATGCAAGATTAAGCTATGATATGAAATTGAACTAAGATGATTGAAATAAACATGATGCTAGGCTACTAGAATGCTAAATGAAATAAATGCATGAACTCTAATTAATTGCCTATTATCAATGCTTAGATTCACACAGGTATTTATAGAATTTTCGAATGATTCTGATTGGCTGTCTTGATTGACGGTTGTGATAATTCCTGGCAGATCAAATGGCTGAAGATGGATGAAACTGAAGAGAAAATAGAAGAAAACCTGAAAACAAGATTTTTCTATTTTTACGAAAGAGGAAAAGATAAGAAGTTAAGAAATCATCTTTCTTTAAAAAGATAAAAGAAAGATTTAAAAGCTGATAAATAATGAATTAAAAATTCAATTATTTATTTGTGGATGATATTCATCTTTTTCTTAATTAAATTAAATATTTAATTAAGCTTTTAAAGCAGAAGAAAGTTTGTGATAAGAAGAAAGCTTTAATCAGGATTTTTGAAAAAAGCAGAAGATCTCATATTTAAATAAAATATTTAATTATGATATGAGAAGAAAACAAAAGATTTCACAATTCAATAAAATATCTAATTGTGATTTAGAAAGAAAGCATAAGATCCTTTAATTAAATAAGGTTTATTTAATTAAATCACTTTTATGAAATTAATTAAATGAAATATTTAATTAATTAGAAGAAGAATTTAAAATAGAAGAAAGAGAAATATTTAAACTTAATTAAATCAAAAGATTTAATTTAAATTCAAACAATGATAATTAATTTAAATAAATAAAATGTATTTATTTAATTAATTAAGTGGACATATGAAAATAATTAAATAAAATAAATTTATTTAATTACGAAAGAAGAATAAAATGAATGAACAATATAATTAAATTAATTAAATTTAATCATATGTAGAGAATTTTTAGATAAATTAATTAAATAATAAATATTTAATTAATTGCTAGGATTATAGACATGACCATTTTTATGTGTATACATTTTGCCCCTCTTTGAAGTGATGTGTGAAACGCATTGCTTTCAAAGAAAATAATTCTTTTTTTTGCCCCTGATATGTTTCTGATTTTTTATGTCGATGATGTCAAGAATGATAGGGGAACAGTGATTTAGCTCCCGATAAATGATGTTTGTGATGGCCCAGTGAAAAATAATATGAAAGGAATGAAAAATGCCATTAATCCCCACCCTAATAGACCCTTAAAAGGTAAAAAGGGGTAAAATGAAGTGTCATTTTCACCATGCTGCTACAGTGAAAAGTCAGCTCTGATAGTGACTTGGCGAGATGGAGATCCCATTGCACAGGCATAGATTTGAGTGAGTGTGCCGATACCAGAGACCAGCTATGTATGGACCACCGGTGAGTGATTCCAACCGTTTATGATTTCGAATTTCACATTTTGAATCAATTTTGCAAATGTTTTAGGTCGATTTTCAATTTTTTTATCACGTTTTAGCGCATACGAGAAAACTTTTAGCGCATTCGAAAAATTCTATAGCGCATATGAAATGTTGTAGCGCATATAGGCGTAGGTTAAAAATTGATCTTGTAGTGCATTCGACAGATAGAGTAGTGCATTTAGGTTAAACTCGGCTAGTATGATCATGTAGCGCATCTAGGGCACAGAATGGCTAATATAGGACTAGGGCCACGAAATGGATAAAGTTGCGCATTTGAGAGTTAAAATAGCGCATCCATAGGATAGAATAGCACATACCGAGTTTTAGCGCATTCGGGAAAAAATTTAGCGCATACGAAAAATTCTATAGCGCATCTGGGCAACAAAATAGCGCATATGGGAAATTTTTCACAGAATGCTTGTGTGATGAAAAATGATGATTTAAATTGCTTCCTTAGTCAATAGATAGATGAATTGTAGTACCATCATGCTGATATGAGAAAAATGATAGAAAATCTGATAAAGAACTGATAACTTTGCTTCCAAAATAGAAAACAAAGAGTAGATAGCTGATAACTTTGTGGCGAACAACAAAGAGTAAATTGATTGATTGATTGATTTTGTGGTTGATAACTTTGTTTCTCATGATTGAAAAACAAAGAGTAGATGTTTGATAAATTTGCTTTCTGTGATAGAAACCAAATAGTAAAATGAGGGTACAAATTTGCATTCATGATTGAAATACAAATAGGAAATGATTTGTGTGTTGATCAATTTGCTTTCCTGAAAAGAAAAACAAATAGTAAATGATGATAGAGTAGATTTGATTTGATATTCAAATAGATTGATGTAGCACTTGATATGGGTCATTGGTATGATTTGCTGGATAGATAGTTCAAATTATATGAGTCTGATTAATGTGTCTTTGTGATGATAAAAAATAGGAGGCTTTCAAAAGCCTCCAGATTAGAGAGCGGTTCCCACTATGTTGGGAACGAGTGGGAGAGCTTACCCCTACAGAGTTACAGTTGATAGTAGATTGTGGACTGGGACCTTTGTTGACGATGCCATGAGGTATTCGGGCCAACAGGGGACTGTTGACTGCTTTGGCAGAAAGATGGCACTCGGAGCATAACACCTTTTACTTGTCGACGGGTGAGATGAGTGTGACACCCGAGGATGTGTACAGGATTCTTGGGATCCCAGTTGTTGGTGCCCTTGTTGTTTATGACCACAAGGAGATTGGTGGTGCCGAGGCACTACGACGGATATGTGGTGATGCGAGCATTTGTGGCTATTGGATAGATTGGGAGAATTTCAGTAGGTATCCAGCCTTAGTGGTTGTGTTGGCGGCATTTATTGGAGGCTTCCTTGGATCAGACCATTGGTCAAAGGGATTTGCAGTTGGTTGGGGTAGGATGTTGGAGTGGTTGGTGACACAGCCACAGAGGTTCGCCTAGGGGAGTTGTGTATTAGCTGACATGTATCATGATCTTCATCAGGTAGTATATAGAGGATCTACTAGCTTGGTGAGTGGGGTGACGCTTCTACAGATCTGGGCGTGGGAGCATATTGTGATCACGAGACCCCATTATATGAGAGATAGACCAGTAGGGAGGCCCTATTGTATGCATATTCTGGTGCACTTGTCCAGCAAAAGTTGGGCAAGGTAGAGTATTAGCGATGGGTATTGGATGATATAGATGCAGTGATATGGAGACCGTACATGGATTGCGAGGCATGGGCGAGTGATCACTTAGAGATGCCATTTGTCTGCAGACCATGATATCTGATAGGGCGGACCCCCTTTATTATTGAGAGATTTCTGGCATTACGGGTCTTGAGATAGTTTGGATTTACACAGGGGATGCCCCAGGGCGTTGCTCATTATGGGCGGCGCAAGGGTGATCCAGGATGGGGGCCATGCATTCGATACCAGGTAGCATACATAGATTATTCTACCTTACAGGTAGAGGTATGGACAGACAGACCAGAGGTGCAGGATGCAGGGATGATGGATGATTATGCACAATATTTCCATACGCATCCATTTCCATGATTTACAGTGCCAGATGAGCCACAGATGATTGGGGTACCGCCACAGCCAGGGGCAGAGAGACAGGAGGATGTGGCCGGTGGAGAGCAGGCTATGGGTGGAGGAGAGGAGGAGGAGGGAGATGAGGAGGAGGGAGAGGAGGAGGAGGGAGAGGAGGGTGAGGAGAGCAAAGATGGAGGAGATGAGGACGAGGACAGCTCAGATGACGGGGATGAAAGGGGAGATGATGGGGATGAGGAGAGGTAGAGGTTGGATAGTCTGGGTAGAGCACAGATTGTTTGGCGAGCCAGATCCGGTGGCAGACCACAAATAGTGATTAGGGTGTCATCCTCTTCTCAGCAGGCACAGATAGCTACATTGTAGGCTCAGGTTTAGACTTTTCAGGGACAGCAGGCACAGCTGCAGAGCCAGCTAGCTTAGGCTCAGAGTGTGATAGTGCAGTTGCAGGCACAACTTTCATAGGCCCAGTCGCAGATATAGGCTTAGGCTCAAGCATAGGTTCAGGCTCAGGCTCAGGCACAGGTTCAGGCTTAGGCACAGGTACCCGCCCCAGATTCGCAGGTGACACGGTTGGTAGCGGAGAGGGATGCACTTAGACGATGGGCACTGGAGGCTGAGGGTGTGGCACAGAGACTCATGGGTACTGTAGAGAGTACATCATTACAGGAGGCCATTGCAGAGGGATTTGAGGCAGCCAGAGAGGCCGAGTACTACAGAGTTCGATATGAGGAGTTATGCCCTCCCGAGCGACGAGAGCCTTATTCACGATCACATAGCAGGACGAGGACCCGATCACAAACATCGACACATGGCAGAGAGGTTACAGGGCCTTGACGGGATCCTGATGCAAGGGTTAGTGGCAGGCCGCCTCCTTCCGGACCAGCTCCTTCAGGGGCATCTACCAGCTAGTGTTTTGGGACTGAAATATTTTGCACATATGCAGGGCATGTATATTAATTTTTGATCATATCTTATGTATTATGTTTTGAACTTTTTAGTTTCATTTAGACATTAAACATTTGTATTATTTTGATGAGCGATGATATGTTTGTGCATTTTTGATGTGATATGGATGCTACTCATATGCATGTATGATATGAGATGGATTTTGATATGTTTTTATTGTTTTTGCAAACTAATCTTATGATGCAGGATGATCTAATGATATGATGCAAATGGATGATCTAGGATGTAGATACAATGATTGTGATAATGTAGATATGAGATGTTGATTTTTGAATTTTGTTTCAAATGCAGAAATGAATAGTATGTATATGAAATGCATCATGAAATTGTGATATGAGAATGGTAGATAATGAATGTGATACTAATAATGATAATGGTGAAAAGATAAATGATATGTTTGGTAATGATTATGTAATGAAAATGGCAATGTGATGATAATAGAATAATTATAATGTGGAATGCAATAATATGAAAGGAATGAGTGCAATGGTAATGAAATGATATAAATGGTAGTAAATGATAAATGATAAAATAATAATGGGATGATGAACGATAACGATATGAGAGAAAAGATAATGATAATAGTAATCGAGAAATGATGGCATTTTTGGAAAATAATGAAAATAGTGATGAATAAATGATGAATGAATGATGATGAGAATGATAGAAATGAAATAGAAATGATGATGATAGTGATAAGAATATAAGAAAATTATAACGAATGAATCTAATGATAGAAAATGGAATAGAAATAATAATGATGATGATAATGATAGAAAGTGAAATAGGAATGATAATGATAATGATAATGAATATGAATGAGAAATGATAATGATTGAGAAAGGATAAATAATGATAATGATAATGAATGAAAAATGAAATAGAAATGATAAATGAATGAGAAATGAGAATGATAATGATAATGAATGAAGATGAAATAGAAATGATAATGAATGAGGAATGATACAGATAATGATAATGACTGATAAATGAAAATGATAATGATAATGATGAAATGAAATAGAAATGATAATGAACGAGAAAGGATAAATAATGATAATGAGATAGAAATGATAATGATAATAAAGATAATGATAATGATGAAATGATAATGATATAAAAATGATAATGATAATGATAGATGAGAAATGATAAATGAATGAGAAATGATAATGATAATGATATGAAAATGAAAAATGATAATGATCCGAATGTCCAAATGTCCTCCACAAAGAGTTCAAAACTACATGACAACCGTCAATGTTTTCATTCAGCCTTTCAGAATACTGATGTGAATCTAATATGTAGATATATACAATGATCTAACAAATATGCAACTAAATGAAACTAACCAATTTGTTGAGCCCATTACAAGCATCCTTGAATCATCATAGAGCATTGTAAAATGTTGGAAGTATGTACAAGCATCAGAGGGGAAATTAGTGCCAATGATGACCTGAGTACAACTTTCATGATTTTTGATATAGAAAGCGAACACAAGCATCGAGGTATAATTGAACCGAGATGACCTGAGCATTTCTTACATAAACAGACAAAGATTAACCACCCTTCTGATGCAAATGTGGAACTATCCTTAAATGATATTGCTTTGGTAATCATGTCCTATGACATATTTGCATCAGATTGATCGTTAACCTCAAGACAACAGACAAAGAAAAATCATTCTCGTTCCTTGCCACTCTAGTTCAGTACATCATCGAGTGTGCTCCAGAGTAATGATATCGAAAATCAAACAACCTTTGTTCAAAATGTAATACTGTTATTTCATACATTATTTAGATTTTTGGATCATCCAATAGACAACGATATGGTATCTGCTGAAAATTTTTTCATGATACGGAGCGATGATCGGATAAGGTTTCGTGTGAGTTGGTTGTTTTCCCGTATGATCGGATTTTATGACATTGTCCAGCTGTCTTAGAATGCTATGAAAGTTACGTGCCCCCAGTTGAGTTTTTGCCCCGTTTATTGACACAATTTGCGAAAAGGAATATGTACAATGATCAAGCCATGGTAAGACGTTTTATCACGCTAGGAAAATGACATCAAGATGATGCAAGTATGACCCTAAGATGCGAAAAAGATGCGGAAAAAGGAAAGCTAAAAAGCCAAAGTGCAAAACAGGAACTAATAGATGGAGAGGTACAGATAGCGTCTGTTTGCCAGATTTTCACTATATGTATTTATTGCATTTTTCTGATGCCTTTTCAATTTTTTTGTATTTTTCTGTCAATAGACTGCTTGTTTGCCAGGTTTTCACCCTATGACATTTTTTTGATTTTATTTATTTATTTATTTATTTATTTTAGGACTTTTGCTGCTGTTTTTGTATTTCTTTAGGACTTTTTCTGCTGTTTTTGTATTTCTTCAAGACTTTTTCTGTTGTTTTTGTATTTCTTCAGGACTTTTTCTGGATGATGATAGCTGACTTAAACATAATATTTCTTAAGATGCATGTTTTTGATGGGTTCGTCAAACAGGTCCCCTTCTGGCGTCGATAACTTGTATGCTCCTGAACCGTAGACTGCGATAACCATATAAGGGCCTAGCCAATTTGGTTCAAACTTTCCTTTCTTTTCTCTGTCTTGCTGATTATGTGGATTTTCTTTCAGAACTAGATCACCCACCTGAAAGGTACGTGGCTTTACTTTGTGATTATAGCTGCGAGATATCATCTGCTATGAGACCTTTTAGTGATACTCTTAGTGATGGTATTTCAACCTCTAAAGGCAATATAGCTTCTGCTCCATAGACAAGAGCAAAAGGTGTTGCTCCCATTGGCATTCGGACACTAGTTCTGTAAGCCCACAAGGCAGGATTGAGTTGAACATGCCAATCTTTTCCTGAATCATTTACGATCTTCTTCAAAATCCTTAGTATAGTCTTGTTTGAGGCCTCTGCTTGGCCATTCCCTTGTGGATAGTAAGGCATTGAATATCTGTGCTGAATATGGAATCTTTCACAAAGTTCATCAACATCCTGATTCTTGAAAGGTTGACCATTATCTGTAATAATGGCATTAGGAATACCATACTGACAAATAATGTAATTGAGTATGAAAGATGAAATTTGCTTTCCGGTGACTTTAGAAAGAGGTACCGCCTCAATCCACTTAGTGAAATATTCTGTCGCCGTGATGATGAACTTATGCCCATTTGAAGATGAAGGATGAATTTTTCCTACTAGATCTAACCCCCATTGAGAAAATGGCCAAGTTGGTGTGAACGAGTGAAGTTCTTGTGCAAGAGCATGAATAAGATTCCCATGAATCTGACATTTTGAGCATGTTTTAACAAAAGTGAATGATTCCCTCTCCATTGTAGGCTAGTAATAACCCATTCTAATCAATTTCTTGGATAAAGTTAGTCCACTCGAATGAGTACCACAAATGCTCCCATGAACTTCTTGTAAAGCTTTGTCAGATTTGTCATGTTCAAGACATCGAAGTAAAGTACCATCAAGACTGCGGCGATAAAGGGTATCAGCGATAAGGGTATAGTGAGAGGATTGTTGGATAAAGTTATGTTTTTGGTTATGGGATAAGTCGGGTGGTAAAATGTCATCTTTTAGGTAGGCATAAATTTTACCATACCAGGGTGAATTGGATCCTACCAAATGGCAGATAATTTGCCTTTCGGGTGTGTCATAAGCAGGTGTAAATAATTGTTCCACCAGAAATTCATAGCGAGCCTGTTTTTCTGGGAGTTGTACCAATGATGCGATCGTAGCCATAGCGTTAGCTGCTTTGTTATCAATCCTTGGAATTTGTGTGAACTGAATTTCCACAAAGTACTTTTTGAAGTCATCGATCATCTTTGTATGGCAACAATTTTTCATCTTTAGTCTAATAATCATCATTGATTTGATTAATGACTAGTTGTGAGTCACCATAAACTTGTAGCTCGGTAATCCTCCATTCCAATGTTGTCTTTAGTCCAGTGATTAGTGCTTCATATTCCGCTATGTTATTGGTGCATGGAAACATTAGCCTATATGACCGAGGAATAGTATGTCCTTGAGGGGTGACAAAGAGAGTGCCTGCCACCAATCCATGTTGAGTAAAAGAACCATCAAAGTATAAGGACCATAGCTGCTTAGATTCTGTAGTGAAAGCATCGGCATCTGGAAATTCAATGTGTAAGGGGTGCTCTGCTTGTAGGGGAGCGTCTGCTAGTTGATCAGTGATAACTTGTCCCTTGATTGCTTTGTGATCAACATAGTGGATGTCAAACTCACTCAAAATCATAACCCATTTTGCTAACCTTTCTGTTAGTGATGCTTTACTGAGTAGATACTTGAGTGGATCAATTTTTGAAATAAGATTGATTGTATGAGATAACATGTAATGTCAAAATTTCTGTGAAGCAAAGACTACTGCTAAACAAGCCTTCTCAATGAAAGTGTAGTTAAGTTCATGACTTGTTAGTTTTTTGCTAATGTAATAGATTGCACGTTCTTTCCCTTCACATTCTTCTTGTGCCAATAATTCCCCCAAGGATGTTTCGGTTGTCGCAATATACAGGATCAATGGTTTGTCTGGATTTGGTGGTACAAGAACTGGTGGTTTCATCAGGTACTTCTTGATTTGTTGAAATGCCATTTCACATTTGTCATCCCACCGAAAAGGAACGTTCTTATGTAGGAGATGTGTGAATGGTAGACTTTTGTTGGCCAATTGTGTAATGAATCTTCTTATGGATTGAAGTCGCCCTTGTAATGATCTCAATTGACTGATGTTCTTTGGGGGAGGCATCTCCATGATTGCCTGAACTTTAGCAGGATCTACTTCAATTCCCTTTTCTGAAACAATATATCCTAAAAATTTTCCAGATGTGACCCCAAAAACACATTTCTTGGGATTTAGGCAAACTTTGAATTTTTCCAATCTGGTAAATATTTTGGACAATATTTCTATGTGTCCTTCTCTGGTGTATGATTTTTCCAATATGTCATCTACATAATCTTCCATGAATGTATGCATCATGTCATGAAAGATCGTAGTCATAGCTCTCTGATAAGTAGCCCCAACATTCTTTAGACCGAAAGGCATGACATTCCAACAGTACGTTCCCCACGGACAAGTGAAAGCTGTTTTCTCTTGGTCTTCTGGTGCAATCTTGATTTGGTTGTAACCAGAGAAACCATCCATTAATGAATACATGGCATGACCAGCTGTTAAATCAACTATAGTGTCAATGCTTGGAAGTGGAAAGTCATCCTTAGGATAGGCTTTGTCAAGATCTTTGAAATCAGTGCACACTTTGATGCGTTTATCCGGCTTCGCTACTGGGACAATATTGGAGATCCATTCTGCATAGGAAATTGATCTTATAAATCCTGCATCTAGGAGTTTCTTGAGTTCTTCTTTAACTAGTAATGCAACATGAGGATGCATCTTTCTGAGTTTTTGTTTCACTGGTTTAGCTCCTGGTTTGATAGACAAATGATGCATTATGAGATCAGGATCAAGACCTGGCATGTCTGCATATGACCAAGCAAAATTGACTTGATTTTCTTTGAGAAAGTTCATGAACCCTGGGATTTCATTATCTATCATTGATTTAGCTACCTGTAGAATCCTTGGATTATCTATAGTTTGAATATTGATTTCCTTTGTAGGCTCGATCAAAATAGGTGATCGCTCATGATAGTGCTCTGGGAGAGTGTCAAGTTTCCCATCAGCTGGTGCCTTAAAAAGGTTTTCACCATCTGATACGCTCTTTATTTTATCTTTAGTTTGATCTAGCACTGCCAGATTCTGGTTTTCACTACTAGATCATTTTTCTTTATTTTTATTTTTGCAGCTAGGAGACTTGACACTCTCCTGATTAAAGACTTTGTACCAAAAATCGCTAGTGGAACAATCATTTACATCATCTGCAGAAAGGAAGTTTATGATAGCTTCGTCATTGGGAAAAATAGGTAAATCAATAGGTTCAGTTAGATCCCAGTCAATGAGATCAGGATGGATTAAAGGTAACAAGTCATTTGGTCGTGTGAAATCGGCGATGGTTAGAGTCAAAATAGAGTTATCGGTAGGATCCGAGGTATGAGGTAGATCAATGATGGTACTATTCTCATGATAGTCTTGTTCGTTAAAATTTGACTCAGTATCACTAGACTCATAGTTGCTTTGTAGTTCAGATTCTTGTGGTTGGGACCCTAAACCTTCTCCTTTGATTAAAGTTGGTGTATACTGGTGTATGACATCTACCTCTTTGTCTCTCCAAAATTCATCATCATGGATGGTATCCCATTCATATTCAGCAGAATCTGTATCAGAGTTATTTTCTATGAAATTCAAGGTTGCTACCAAACATGCATCCTTTCTATCAGAACCTTGCTGTAGTGTAAAAACATTACCTTGTGATTTGTTGGATGGGGTAGTGTCATAGCCTAGTCCAGTTTTATCATACGCAGCAAGCCCTGGAAGATGGATAGGCTCAACTACGCCTTCTTTTCTTTTTCCAATAGGACCATTGTCATATCCCATCTTTTGCATGATGGAATACCCTTTCCCATATCGATCAGTTGGTAAGGTGACATTTAGAACTGTTTCATCTTCATCCTTATAAAGCCAATTCAGAATTGCTGTATCTTCAGGATCCCCCATTGGGAATTTTTCTTTGATAAATTATCCATTGAACTTGGTAGTTGGTTCTATTTGTAGTTGTGCTGATGTTGATGCTACTGATATATGTTGTTGTGTAATAGAAGGTTGTCCATGTGATCGAGGTGATGTAGGTAGATTAGCAAGACAAAGAGAATATTCCCCAACTCCACTTTCCTTGAATTGCAGTTTCTTGTCAAAGCTTTTAGCTAATTGACTGATTTGTGTATCATTCTTAGGAGAAGTATTAGCAAGTGCTTCTCAATTGTTTGGAACCAAAGTATCTTGACTAGCTTTGACATTGGCACAAGTTTGAATGTTTGAATTATCAGCTGATATAGTGATCTCCTGTCCGTCATATGGAAACTTAAGACATTGATGGTAAGTGGACGGAACAACTTGCATTTCATGAATCCAAGGACGACCCAACAAGATGTTGTATGCAAGATCCCGGTCTAAAACTTGACAAAAAGTATTTTTGATAATAGGTCCCACTCTGATTGGTAGCATGATTAGACCTTTAGACGTTCTTTCCTCATCATCATAGGCTTTTATAGTAATCTTCCTTCTAGGATCAATGGAGTCCTCCGAAAATCCTAAAGCTTGAACCACTTTCAAAGTACATATATTTAAACCATCCCCTCCATCTATTAGGACACATTTAACATGGAACTTATGGATCATGACCTCTAAGTATAATGATGAATTGTGGGGATGAGTCATGGAAACATCATCTTTGTCTGAAAATGAAAGACATGTAGGTGAGGACAAATGTCCTACCATGGCTTGAAATCGGTTCACATCCAAATCTGTGGATACAGTTGTTTCAAAAAGGGCTTTCTCTAAAATTTCCTTATGTGCAGGAGAAATCTTCAGGAGTTCTAAAATGGAAATTTGGGCCGGAGTTTTTCGAAGTTGGTTAACTAAGTCATATTGATGTTGAGGGACGGGCTCAGTGGATTTTGAAGAGGTACCTTTCAAGAAAACTTTAGCTTGTGCTCTTGTTGTGACATTAACTTACCCATAGTCTATCTTCTCCTTGATTTTTATAACGTTGATCCGCTCATCATCTGTATAGAGGTGACGGATTACCGTGTCATCGATTTGATTCACATTTTTATCAGAAGCCTCTCCCTTCTGATAATTTGGCAAAGGATTGCGAAATGCTTGGTGATCTTCATTGGATTTTTGTTGTCCTTCTACTGTGATAGTGCCATTGTCAATGAGGCCTTGAATAGCATGCTTCAAAGCTTGACAGTTGTTTGTATGATGACCTCTGCACCTATGATAGTTACAATAATAAGCCTCGTTCCATGATGGAGGTTTTACACCAGGTTCATAATTGCGTTGAGGTGGTAAAGTAAGGACATTTTTTTCCATAACCTCTTTGAAAGAAGATTCCAAGGATTGTCCTAGTGGAGTGAAAATTCTTCTACTAGAGAAGAATGAAAAGCATTGTGGGTTCGTGTTTGAGGCATTCCCTAAGGTGTTGTTGTTGTTGTTGTTTCCATGGTAATTTTGATTACTGACAGTCCCCTGATTGTTGTTCTTTGGAGGGGGAAGATTGTTTCCTTGATTCGTGACAAAATTGACATTGTTGTAATTATTGTTACGAGGAGTATTTGGAGTACTCAGAACAAATGGCTTAGTCGAGACATGGTTTGCATCAACCACACCATCATTTACAATGTTTTTGTTGCGAGTCCAAAATTTAGACTTGTCTTGATTGTTATAATGGTTAGATGAGCTAGGATTGTCCTTGTCAAGTTTTATTGTCCCTCTTTTGACCAAAGCACCTTCAATGGTGATGGCATCCTCAATCAATTTCTCAAAGGAAGGTGGACAATGTAGATTTAAGCGATAGCTCATTTCTGAATTTAGGCTATTGATGAAAGTAACCATTTTTTCCTTTTCAGGAACATGACGTGGATACCTAGCGAACATTCTTCTCCATCTTTGAAGAAAGGTAGTGAAAGGTTCACCAGGTTTTTGTGCAACTTTGCAAAGATCAATCATGGTGATTTGGTGTTGGATGTTGTAGGCGTATTGTGTTATGAACAAATTGATCAATTCCTCAAATGTTTGAACAGGAGGTGTGATTTTTGATAGCCATTCCATAGAGTTAACTCCAAGGCTCCTAGGAAACAATCGCAATAAATAAGTGTCTTCATGTGCAAATTCTAAAGTCATGTTTCGGAAGTCTCTCACGTGATCAATTGGATCCGATTTCCCATTATAACGATCAAATTTTGGAATTTCACAATGTTTAGGAAATGGAATCATATTGAGACTTCTATCAAAAGGATAAGGACATATGTCATCAAGAGTGTATTTCTTTGTTGTGGTCCCCCCTTGTAACTCTTTGATTTGTCCTTGGAGTGCCTTAAATTGTTGAGTAAGAATAGTAAGATCGGATGGGGATGCTTCTTCTTCTTTGCTCTTTAATTTCTCAGTATCAAAATCCTTAGGCAGTTTAGCTCCTTGATCGGCTAGGAAGAGAAAGTACTTTTCTTTGTCACGTTGCAGGATCTTTTCTATGGCTTTAAGAAACTTGTGGTCTTGTTCAACCTGTCTAATGTGAAGTTCTTCCTCTTGCTCATCATCACTATCTATGGGAGTTTTTTTCATGTCCTTGTACTTATGAAATGGGTTTATTTCTCTATCAGCCATGTTGTCGTCACTGAAAAGAGGATTTCGATTCACACTATAATGAGGATTACCATGCTCACCTTCTTCTTGAATGTTATGGGTATGACCTTCTTGTTGAGATTCTTCTCCTAGTTTGTTGTATTGAGATCTTGTAAAAACAGGCATATGATGATGATATCTTGATCTGATAAGATGAACAAAAATCCTATGAGATGATTAAAGATGTTCCTAATTCTTGATTGTGGTTTCCAAAGATGAAGGATATCCAAATCCTGTTTGAGGGAAGTTGAATCAATAATCCAAAATTTTGCTTGTGAGGTGTACTCCTGAACTTTCAATCCCTATTTTTTGAAAAGATTTGTAAATCTATTGAAGGTCACTGAAGGATTTGACTAGGATGCGTTGAATATTCAATTGAAGGTTGTGGTATATTCTCAAACTCAAGAGGTTGATTAAGATTGTGACGTTGCAATAGAGCTAATCTTTGATAATAATCTTGAGTGGCTAAAGGTTCTATAGTGTAATCGTCAGTGAATCCTCTAACGTAGTCTTGGTATCTATGGAGAAATTTGCGATAATGAAGCAAGATGTGTCGACTCTTATACAAAAATTCTCTGCGGTCCAAAGTTTCCTTGTAACTTAAGTTCGTTTTGGGCTTCTTGATCCTATTGAAGACTGATTTCTTGACGAACTTGGTTGATTTCCACTTCCTCAACATGGGAGAGAAATATCATAAATTCGAATCTATGTAAAAAAAATTTGACATCAACCAGAAGCACTATTTTGTTCCCTAAATGCGCTGCAAAAAGAGGTATATGCGCTGGAGAAAGAGTCAAATGCGCTACAGAATACCTTGAATGTGCAGAAACAGACCTTATATGTGCTAAACCAAGAAGCAGATGCACTAAAACAATCCCTAAATGCGCTGGAAAATGACTCAGATGCGTTGAACCAGGAAGTGGATGTGCCAGAACAGATTGTATATGCACTACAATTTTTCCTAGATGCGCTAAAACAGTTTTCCAAAGATAGTTTTTGACCAGTTTTGAAAATTTTCAGCTGAAGATTTTCATGTTCATTTTGGATGATTCTTTATCTGAATTAATGTTCTTGAAAACACAGCAAACAATCTGATTTAAGTTGATCGTAACCAAGCACAAAATAAGACAAGCACAACTTAAGTTAGGCCAGGACAATATCCGCTAGATTCCACGTGGGTTTCCCCAACCGCATATCAGTAGTGTGTGAATTTAGAAGCTTGGCTACACGGGCTTCCCCTTACAGTGCACTCTCTTCTCAAGCCAACCAAGCTTCCAACCCCCATGAAACTCCCATGGCGAGCTGATCACCTCTACTAAAGACTGCGAAAGTGTGGAAGGCTTCACACCGACTGGTGCTGGACTAGCAAATAGAAGGTTTTTGGCTTTCTAAACAATGGTATTTAATTTGGGACCCCTATTCGAGTGGCCATACATGGGGCAAGAGATTAATCACCATTAAGGTGGCACTCCAGCCTGAAGAGGTTAAGCTCAACAAGGTTTAAGGGAGTACAACTCTGTTCGTATGACACATCCGCACAAGCAACCTTAGGTTTTCCCTTAAGGTTTACATTTATATACTGGTCGGGGGTAGCTTGGCCTTAGCTCCGTTGCCGGTTTGAGTCACGTTGAGGTGATGAAATCCCCAAGCAGGCCCAATTTCTAGAGTTAATAACCGTTTCTCTTACACCCAGGATCGCACAAGTGCGCAAGGGGAGAGGATACTTCGATTATCAAGTCAAGGTTACACAGGGAAAAGTGGGTCTGGCTTTCTGATCACCTAGTTTGCACAGGGTGAGAGCATAGTCACCTACCACTTTCAAACACAGTAAAAAAGAGTAGACATATTCATTTTAGGTGCACCAAAATAAAAAATGATTTAATCTAAGTGAAGATTTTTCTTCACAACAGACATGGGGTTCATTTTAACTGCATGATAAAGATGTGGTGGCTATCCTAGATTGATTCATTTTAAAACCAACAAGAAAAGGAAAGAAATTATGTCTACGGAAGGCGTCAGACTCAGAATTTTTGTTACCACCCAGATGCGCGACTTTGTTACCCAGATGCACAAAAATAGAACCTAGATGTGCAATAATAGAACCCCAATGCATAAAAATAGAACTCAGATGCACAATAACAGAACCCCAATGCGCAAAAATAGAACTCAGATGTGCAATAACAGAACACAAATGCACAAAAACAGAATCTAAATGCTCAAAAACATAGACTAATTATGCAGGAACAAAACCTATATGCGCTAATTAAACTCCTAAATGCTCTTCAGAAATCCCCAGATGCACCATTTTGTCCCCTAAATGCTCTTCAAAAATTCTCGTATGCGCCGAAACAGTCTTCATATGCGCTAAAGTACCTGCAAAACGAAAAAAATTTGACTCTCCCAGACGCGCTGCCGAATGTCAGAAAACCTGCAAGAAAAACCTGCAAGAAAAACCTGCAAGAAAACCTGCAAGAAAGAAGTCTAAAATGGGGGCATAGGCCCCACGGTGGGCGCCAGAAATGTGTGATCGAAAATATGCATAATGAAATTAAGTAAATAATATTCAAGCACACCAATAAGACATTGTATCAAAACAGAAAATAAAAGGTAAGTAAATGCAAACTCAATATTCTACTTTGATTGTCATCTTATTGTCCTCTATCTTCAGTGTTTTTGTTGATTCTAGCTTTTGCTCTCAGATTTATGTGCTAGGCTCAACAAAATGTCTTCCTAAAGAACGAGATTTAAATATGATGCATGATGCAAGATTAAGCTATGATATGAAATTGAACTAAGATGATTGAAATAAACATGATGCTAGGATACTAGAATGCTAAATGAAATAAATGCATGAACTCTAATTAATTGCCTATTATCAATGCTTAGATTCACACAGGTATTTATAGAATTTTCGAATGATTCTGATTGGTTGTCTTGATTGACGGTTGTGATAATTCCTGGCAGATCAAATGGCTGAAGATGGATGAAACTGAAGAGAAAATAGAAGAAAACCTGATAACAAGATTTTTCTATTTTTACGAAAGAGGGAAAGATAAGAAGTTAAGAAATCATCTTTCTTTAAAAAGATAAAAGAAAGATTTAAAAGCTGATAAATAATGAATTAAAAATTCAATTATTTATTTTTGGATGATATTCAGCTTTTTCTTAATTAAATGAAATATTTAATTAAGCTTTTAAAGCAGAATAAAGTTTGTGATAAGAAGAAAGCTTTAAGCAGGATTTTTGAAAAAAGCAGAAGATCTCATATTTAAATAAAATATTTAATTATGATATGAGAAGAAAACAAAAGATTTCACAATTCAATAAAATATCTAATTATGATTTAGAAAGAAAGCATAAGATCCTTTAATTAAATAAGGTTTATTTAATTAAATCACTTTTATGAAATTAATTAAATGAAATATTTAATTAATTATAAGAAGAATTTAAAATAGAAGAAAAGAGAAATATTTAAACTTAATTAAATCAAAAGATTTAATTTAAATTCAAACAATGATAATTAATTTAAATAAATAAAATGTATTTATTTAATTAATTAAGTGGACATATGAAAATAATTAAATAAAATAAATTTATTTAATTACGAAAGAAGAATAAAATGAATGAACAATATAATTAAATTAATTAAATTTAATCATATGTAGAGAATTTTTAGATAAATTAATTAAATAATAAATATTTAATTAATTGCCAGGATTATAGACGACCATTTTTATGTGTATACATTACCATCACCCAGAATAGGCTCCTTCCCCTTATCAGTCGTAGGTGGATTGCGAGAAGGCTGAGAAGGCTGGAGTGCCACAAGATTAGCCTTAGGGAATCTACACTACAAGTGATCATATTCATGACAAAGACGACACCAAAAAGGTAGGGTTTCATAATCTAGCTATTGCACCCAAGTATAGGATCTAGCACTCACTTCAACATAATTTGGCAGTAATTTTCTTAAATCAATTTCTACATAGATACGGGAAAAATTCATTACCTTTTTAAACTATGTCTGCTGGGAAGACCCAATAGGTTTACCAAGCATTGATGCCACCAAATGCAACACATCATCCCGCCAACACTCAATCGGGAAACACAGAACCAAAATCTAACTCGGCAGTGCCTTAGTCAGGTTGAAGCCCACATGCCATGGCTTGATAAACAATCCCACCTGGTTATAAAAATAAGGACCACCCTCAAAGACCTTATTCTGATCTACCATAAAATAGTTTTTTTCAAGGAGCCTAACCTCCATCTCCCCCTCTAGCATCGATGTCCACTAAGCCCAGGATTCCAAAAATTGCAGTGAAACTCTCAAACCCATGAACTTGCAATAAAAGGAGTGCCTCGAATAGTATTTAATATCATCTGCAAGCATCTCCATCGAGATAACCAATTTTGGTCTCTCTTTGCATCTTTCCCAACACCCATTAATCTTTGTTATGTGGGAACCACTAACCGGTCCTAGATCATTCATCTTAATCTCTGGTGAAAACATCGTATTGTCAAAAAAATTCACACCATGCCTTGCAGGCTTCAAACCAAATGTTGATCAGAAATCTAGTTTGGGGATAGCCTCGGATGTTTCCCCACACAACATAGCCATAAAAAAATTCCTTGGTAGGCATGCAAGCCCCCAGGTCACGTTTGTAAGAAATGGAAAAACCCAAAGGGAAAGAATGAACCCCTCCACCTAGAAGCCACCCAATCGGTAGCAAGAAGGCCCCCAGAAAAAGACAAAACCCACTCGTCAGTGGGAAGAACCAAGGCCCCACGAAATGGCAGGCCAATCACACAACCACCCAAGACTACACACCCACACCACGGACCCACCCAGGCATAGGAGGAGGCCAGGTGCCATGACAGGCTATACATAGCATGACAACACCAAAGGAGAGCCCACGATAGTAAAGAGGAATCTTGCGCCCAACACAATGGACACAACTCCCACATAGCAGTCGCCAGTAAAGGAAAAGGAGACCAAAAAAAGTTTTGTAGATAGTAAGCCCACCTCCACAAACCCCGATTGCATCAAAATAACCCCCACAGTGCAACAACGAACAAAACATAGAGAATGAGCTAGGGCACATATGCCCTAGCTCAACTTGGAGAGCACACGAATGCCATTCTTCTCCGTCATTTTTTTTTAATAAAATATTTATAGATGTTAATTCATTGATTTTTTTTAATTACCCTTGTATAAAAAAATAATTCATATATTTTTATTTATAGATGTGATAAGTGGAATAAAAAATGTTATTAATATTTTTTTGTTATGAAAATAAATTATGTCATATCACTATATAATAGATACATACATATATACATACAAGTATACATATATATACACACATACACATATTTATATGTATACACAAACATATTTACATACACACATACATATTGTTTCCAAAATCAACATGTACAATACTCAATAAGGCCAATTTTTTTAGAAAAACTAGACAACTTAAAAAGTACTTAAATTTTTTTTAAAAACACATTTTTTTGTACAAAATTCAATTAAATTTGATTCTTGAATACATATGGATTACTAAATTGAATTATCATGTAAATTCATATAGTGGATACAATAAATATCTACTAACTGATAACTATTATGAAATTATGATGATTTCCTTTGAAAATCATCATCATAAATGCCATATCTAGGAATGTAAAAAAAATACAAATTTTAAAAATTTCATCTTCCTAATTCTAGTAAAAAAATGGGGTAGAGGGTATGGTCCTCACAATTTATTGTGGCTCCATTCTTGGCCTAAAATATTGTGCATGTGGCTCCATGCTATTACTAGATGGTAATGAATCATCCTCTACCATATCAAGGCCATCCAATCCAATCTCCCCAACTTTTGTTGCAAGCACATCCTTTATAGATTCCCTTTAAAAATCAATAATATCATCCTCTATAAACAACAAAGGCTCATCATCCTTCATGATCTAATCATTGTAGGGATCAACCTCACCAAAATTCTATAAGCTCCTTTGGTTGGTCCTTCTCCTTTCTTGTGTGAAGCAAAAGGTTGTATTGCACAAAAAACAATATCATTGAGGCATTATTGAATCAAACTTTTACACCTCCATGTCAATGGAATCAAAAAAATCTATAATGCACTCATAGTTATAAATGCTACAAGGTTGACACAAAATTTTGAGGTCTAGCCTTTGCATATTTGGGCTATTTCCAACCCAATCTTCTCACCAAGAACTTGTAAATAAAATATTCAAGATTTTATAAATAGAGAATTCTATTAATAATTTTCATTTATAACTTGTAAGATAAAATACATTTAATTTTTCTTAATTAGTTTTTGGGTGGTTCTTCCTTGTATAGCTAATAGAAAAAATAACAAGCTTCCCCTAGTATTCTTATAATTTTATAACTCAAAAAATATTAGGTCTCTCACCTCAACCTTGATTACCATCCTTTGAATGCATGTACGTAGGCCCTCCATAACCTCCCCATAAACATCTATGATTCTATTAGAGAATAAAAATTAGGTTCAAGCTAGTACCCTACTACATGAATGGGTTGGTGGAGTTGATTGTTCCACTTCAAATCAATGATCTACCAAATAGGGAAAATATATTTGAATCCCCCTTATAATATTTTTGTTTACACACTTTGGCCTTATACATGACTTCATAAATATATTGCATTGAATTATTCTCCCCATTCACTAAGCACAAAATCCTCACTAGTAGCTCCATTACCTAAAAAGTACAAGAAAATTTAAGTTACAACTTACTATGAAAAATTTATTTTAAACTTTAAAAATAAAGGATTTAATTTGAAAATTAAATTAGCTTCAAAATTACCTTAACAATATCTATAGGTTTAGACTCAAAAAAATCATCAAAACTATTTTTAAACAAACCTTCCTCAACTAGCCTTCTTTGAATAAGTTTTGTTGAGGGTGGTGCTAGCGCTTACAACTTGCTAAGCAATAATGGGTTATTGCTCCTCTTGAAAAGTATAAATCTACTCCAATGTTCCTTTTGAGTTAGGTTTTGATCATGTGGGACAAAAAATTGGTCAATGTTAACGTGTTTCAACAAGGGACCTAGGTTGATAGGTTTTCTAGAAATGATATTACTAAAATGCAATCAATATAATAGATGCAATATTCATAAACTAAGTTGCACATTCAGATTTATCCACATTAGATTTATATTAATTATTATGCTCTTTCTCGATGATTTTAGATTGACTAAAAGAGAAAATTCAAAAGATCAAGAAGATAATAAGAAATAATTAAATAAATACTAAATTAAATAGATAATGAAAAGATCTATTCCATTAATCAATTTTGAATAGTTAAACAAATTCTCACAAACCACTATTAAAGAAAATAGTGATTCACACAGTTGTTGTTAATAGTAATGTGATCTTCCAAGGAAATAAAACCAATCATAAGATTTTAGATTTATCAAATTAGAACACAATCAAATATGCATAGATTTCAGGTGAAATCATAATTAATTTTAAAATAACATACAATATTTTATTAATTTGTTCAACTTAAAGAAATAAATTAATCATTCTATTACTAATGTACCAGATTGAGATGCATGCAAAACAAGCATAATCCTTTATCTCATCAAAAATATGATCTTCATAAAGTTAGTAGGAAACCCACTAAGAATGTATGTGTTTATTTGAAAAATATAGCAAAATCAAATCATTTGAGTGATCTAGAATAAAAAATATAAAGGAAATATGGTTCCATAATTTGTGGATCTAAAACAAAAGCTAACTAAAACTAACTAAAAGAACCTAATATCTATCTAGGTTTAACTAAAATTAAAATAAAAGAAAACTAAAGTGCCTCAACTTCAGTTTTGAGACTAACTAAGCTAAGCTAGAGAAGTTCAAAACATAACTTAAATTAAACTAAAATGAAACTCCAAATCTAAAGTTACAACTTGGGAATTGATTTATTGTAAAATTTATTCAAAATTAAAGAAAAAATGAGAGTTCAAACTCTATTTAGCTAGGAAAGCTATCGGTGAAGGCAGTAATTACTTCATACATTTTCTCCATGGGCAGGCCTTGGTGGTACTAAAGCTTTATACATTATTTGAAGGATGGGTTCTCCATTTGTTCTTGTAATCTAACAAAGGTAGTTAACTTATCTTGGAATGAGTGAAGCTTTCCCTACTTGTCCATCATCTTATATATTGGTATCTAGTTTGTTTGTCCCTACAAAAAAAAAATTAACTAATCTTCCATCTTACTCAGGCTAGTCACCAAAGCAAGTGTCTCCTAGAATGTGCAATCTAGGTTTTCAACAAAATTTTCAATCTTGGTCATAACCTATTCAGCTATACCTCTATTTTTATTTAATTTACCTTTACACTTATTTAGGGTTTTAACCCTCAACTGTTCAACCTTTAACCATTCTATAGGTTTTTCTTGATCTTCCTCTTCTATCATTGATAATTTAATTAAATCCTCTGTTGGTGTTGCTTTAATTATTTGCACAATTGGGATGTAATCTTCCAAAACTAATAATCCTTCATCTATCCCCACCTCAATTTTTTGGGTTAGACTATCCTCATCACTTATGCAGTGATAGGAGTTTATTATTGTCCTCAACACTCTATTGGGTATGTGCAGGATCATGATGGGTCAAAAAGTGGCAATATGATGGGTATGTGGCTGATGACCTTTTTCTTATGCAAAATTGATGAAATAAAAAGGGTTTTTAAAGGAGATTCTTAGATTTCCACCAATATAAATTATGCTTTACTTTGAATTTAATAAGTAATTATTATTCATTTTCTATTTGAATTATGACTAAAGTCCTGATTGATAGGATGATTGAAAAACATCTATAGCTTTCAAACGGTATCACATTTTTTGAATCCAAAACATGTGTCACATTCTATGCTTCGCATACTATAGGATTAACAAAATAAAATTTGAATTTCATGAATTTTTGACCAAGTTAAGGTGGTCAGACATACGAGTTTTTATAATTTTTAAAAGTTGTAATAAAAAATTCATAATTAATTATTAGGTTGGAAAAAAATTACAAAAAAATATGCATCACATTGGGACATGAGTCCTCTAAATATATCTAAAATATTATAAAAAAATATTATCATTTTATTGTGGTTAGGGTGGTCAGATAGACACCTACTTATTTTTTCCCCGAAATTTAAGTACTACTCCATTGAAATTTCAAATTTTCACCAAATAGATTTTTTTTTTTTTATAAACAAACCTAGTAGTTGAGAAACTACATTCAATTTTCTATAGATTCTATTCTTACATATTTTTGAAATAATATAGATAACTTATTCAAATTTTTACATCAAGTTGCCTAACTTTGATTTTTCTAAATTTTTTGCCACTTAAGGGCCTGTTTTTTCCATGATGACCCTGCACATACCCTATTGGCTATGGCCAAAAATTCTACTTTATACTTCTCTACAACTAGAATCCAACCTTCAAGGTCAGCAATTATGACCTCATTAAACCTTCAATGATTCTTTTAATGTAGACTTAGGAGCATTGATATCTATCGATCCAATTAGATTAGTTATGCATGTTAATTCAGCTACTTGAGATTTAAGCTCTTCTTTCATGTTTTCATCTTTCTACATCCTCTTAAGGATATCAAAGATACACATTTAGAGAGATTACTGCTCTCCCTCCCTTCTCTACACACCTAGATCAACTTTTCTAATTTGGCAGTCCTTAGGAATCATATCTAACTCATATTTATCTACCAGAGGGATAGCTATTTGAACTATTTTATTACCTTGATTTTCCATGGTGACTATTGATAGTCTTCTATCCCTTTTCTTCTTCTTGGTAGGGGATTGAAATGCTTCCTATAATATGCTTAATATCTTCTCTACTTCTTCCATATAGGCCCTTTGTCTTCTTTGTATAGTGTGATTGAACTATATGGGGACATTAGAAGACACATTTCTTTGTTGGGAGGCAATGATTTATATATTATGGGAGGCCTTTGAGTCATCATACTTAGTATCCCTTTTCTCTACATCAACCCTTATTTCTTCATGCTCTCCTTGATGTTGCCCAGTTGGCATTTCTTCAATATTTGGTCAATTTCTTGCTCCTGAAGCTATTTTGTTATCATGTCTTCAACAAGAACTTATTTTCATGCCTCTACCTCTACCACTAGCTCCTCTTCTACAATTGTTTTATTTTCAACTTCATCTTCTTGCGTTGGTGGCTCATTGTCTTGGGGAGGAGGAAGAGGAGGTTCATGTGGAGGAGAGGGTGGAGGTGGAGGCAGAATTGGTGAATCAGACTCATGATGATGAGGAGGAGGGAGCGAATGTGGAGGTGATGTAGGAGGATCATGTGAAGAAATTAAAGGAGGGGGTTAAGGAAAAGGTGATTCATGTGGATGAGTGGAGGATTTAGTTGGAGGTACCTCTTCTTGAGTGCTTTCCTTAGGGTGTATGTCCTTAATCTTTTTATTCTTATTAGAGGAATGTGCTCCTCAATAACTTCCTCCTCACTTGATCTTATATCAATTCTTTCTTTCCGTATCCTTTTCTTTGTTGTAGGCTTGGAATATGAAGTCTTTTGGGTTTTGGCTATTGTAAAAAAGGATACCTCTCCTGTTTGAAGCTTCTTGGTGTTAGGTTGAGGTTTTGATAGATCCATCATGGGGAAAGGAGAATTAAGCCATATCAATGAGAAATTTTTAACTCTTGCTGCCTTGGTGTCCATATTGTCATCTCCTTGTATTAAAAAATATTCATTGAAGTTTGGTTGATTGTAGACACCTTTCCCACTATATATGGGATCCAAGACTTTTCCATGTGGGTCCTTGGGCTTATGCACAAGCTCTTATCATATCTACTATAAACCTACTATAGTCCTTCATTCTTATTTCATATTCCTCACAATTTTCCCAATGGTCCTCTATTCCAGAAGAATGGGTCTATAACCTTTCATATCCTTCCAATTAGGTCAAATTGACCTCTAGAGCCATTATACATTTACATATTATACTTAACCAACTCATTTTTTGCATTCTTTGCATTTTGCATGTTAGAACATGAATACAACCAAATCTGCACTAGGAAAGCATATCCAAACTTGTGCTTTCTAGCTATCAACTTGTGGATTCTTATTACCTACTTGCAAAGCTACGACAATATAATTTTCTCTGATGGATACCTTGGTAACCTATATGGGGACTCAAGGAAGCCAACCACTCTAATTTTATTTTGGGATAATGCTCATAAATGGTTACCTCCTCAAGCTAGAAGGAACCCACTTCAATCAAACCATGAAAAGTGGGTTGAGAAGCCAAAAAATGTACCAAGTATGATTCCATATATTTTTTTTCCATTTGGATGATATTATTCAACTGTTCATGAATGTTGTCACTAATAAGAGTGGCCCAATCATTCTTATTATAAAAATTACCAAAAATGAACTTTGACCATCCATGTATAAAAGTCCCTAGCAAGAGGGTACCCAAACACTCTACTCAGTAGTGTTATTAGGTCATGTATAGGAGTGAATTTGCACCCATTATGCAAATTCCCCTTTTTCCTTTCTCCACTTTAGAAAACCAAATTCGGAGGTTGAATTCAACATAAGCCTGTTGTCTTCATTTCACTTGGCACCTATTTTGAGTGTTAGCAAAGTAATTTTTGTTGGGGACGCCCACACAAGGCACAAACATCCGCGTAGTGTGCCTACATCCCTGACAGATTCCTATGGCTGGAAGTTGCAGAGGCGTTACACTTCTCATTGGTAGTCAACTTGTAATTCCCTCTTTAGCAGACCAACCTGAATATGGCCATCTTCTTCATTCTCTCCTTCCAAGTTACTCCTTCTATTGGTTGTTTTTCCTATAAACTAGGTTGGTCTCCTATTCTACCTATGGACTAGCCAACTCCAATCAAGGGCAGCTTGGAGGACCTGGACCAACTAACAAGATTCAGTGAAAGACTGAGATCTTCTGCACTTTAGGCTCTGTAGAACCAGGGCGGGTATACCCACACAATGCCTTAAAAAAGACCAGACATTACTTTTTATAGCAGATAACTCTTGATGCCAAGCGTTGAGGACCTCAAATGGGGCTAGATTCTCAGTAGCTCAACCTTGAAGCAACTAGGAGGCAGGACACAAACTAAACAAAATATATTTAATGATTTGTAGAATTGAAAGGTTTCTAAGAGGAACTAGGCCGCAAGATAGATCAGTGCCTAATCTAGGGTCATGGGGTCACACACAAAAGATGGAATTCATCTGCAAATAGAGTTCAATCAGTGGATCTTGTTTTGTGGATTCCTTGCATCAACTGTCAATGTCTTACACTGATAATCCAAACTCTTGTATCAACCAGACTCTACTTACCAAATCTAACCTGCAAACAAGTAATCACTACTATCTGTTAAAAGGATTTAACTGCTTCCTTGAAGCAGACCTATCAACAAACAACACAAACTTGTGAAATACAAGAAGATGAATAAAGACACCGTATGCCATTCATTCAAATGATTAAAAGCATGCAAATGTGGAGACAATCTGATGATATGCATGAAAGATAAGCATCTTCATGTATTCCTACTTAACTGATTGCATTTACAGAGGAATTCAACATTATAGTTTACAGACTCAAAAATGACCTAGGACCAATCCTAGAACTTAGAAAGATGTGGAACCAGAATACCAAGGTTCAGAACCCCTACATCTGGCCATGAAATTCTCCTTTATAGGAACAGGAGAAGCAACAAGCAACCGGCCAGATGAGATTACAGGTCAGCAGACAAAATGACCAGTCAGCACAACTCGTAGGCCATGTCACTAGCATCACCAGCTCCACCGGATATCATTAAATTATTTGTGCCAGGTGATCCTAGGGAAATCTCGATGTAGATCTGATCAGGTCAGAAGAAGCAGGTACAAGGATGGGCGGCCATCGCAGCTAGAACAAATCTGTCAGACAGCATTAATCCATCGAAGAATCTATGCGTCCATACCTTTGAACACGCCATCCTATTCTCAGAGTCACCATGAATGCAAATTCGGCCGATCCAACGACCCTCCATCTATCGCCATCAAGTCTTAGTTCTCTGGTCCTCGCGCGCAACACACAACTGAAACCCTAGTCGTGTGCAACTTTGAATCTCCATCGTCGATCAACTGAGATCAGACGGCTGTCGTTTAAATATCATTGGACTGTTGAAACAAGCCTCCACTAGATCACGGTCCTCATAGGATTTAATGTCCCTGTAGCTCACATCGGCGAGGCTGGCGATAGCCGTTGATCAGATGCCAGTCATCTTGGGACTATTCATCTCCTTTTAAATGTGCGCACTACGGCGCGAGTTCAGAGGTGGGGTCCATGTGACACGTGGCGGGCGGACGCTCTCCTCACAGAGCATAAAGATTAGGCAAGTCACAAGAGCACTCAAGTGCTGGCCATCAGATCATAATGATGGTTGCCCGCGGACCGTTGATCTATGTTGGGAGGAACATGGGCTCCATCGTTGGCAAGACACAAAGAGGTCGGGGAGACCATAGGCCAAGAATCATATGTTACATCGAGCACTCATCATAGTCGGCAAGAGGCCACCAAGTCGGCGAAACATCCTAGCGAAGTCACCGAACATATCGGCCAGACAAAAGGAAGTCAGGGAGACATCTCCCCGACACAATGAACACAAGCCGTAAGGAGGGGTTCTCGGGGAAACATCCCAAAGAAAGCAAAAGATCACACTGAGAGCATGGCAAGGTCAGCGTAAGAAAATGAAGTTGGCCAAACTGCAAGACTTCATAGCGAAGAGAAGCCAACGCTCGCCCAGAGGTCTCCACGCTCGGTGAGATGTCACGGCAAAAAGAAATGTTTTGCCGACAGAAAACCTTAGTCACTAATTAGGCAGACCGGACTAGGAGAGCATTTCACGGTAACCATCAGGTAACTTTTTCATCATGGCCATTGATTATCAACACGTGCACAAAGGAAGTCATATTAGTAGCTCAGCCATTAACCTGGGAGGACCTCAACGTCGGGGAAAGTCACATCGAGAACCAAAGGGGGCCGCCACAGTTGGCAAGACAAGCAGGAGTCGAGAAGACATCTCACAGACACAAAGAAAATAGGCCGATAGGAAGGGTCTCGAGGAGACAAAGGAAAGTCGGGAAGACCTCACCCCAAGAGCCAAAATTCACGCCGAAGTAGAAGCGGGGCCGATGAAAGCGGTAACAAGGGGTCGGTGGCGAACGAAGAATGGGGCATAAAAATCACTTAAGTGGCAAACACACCGGCCAGGTAGGTCAAAGAACAAAAAACAGGCTGAAAGGGAACCAGACTGAGGTGGACCCGGAACCAAAAAAAACAGAGTCAGAGCTGGAGTGGGGGACAAAAGGAACAAAAGAGACTGGGACCAAAAACCATCCCGCTCCCGCCTCCGTAAAAGACCGCGAAGGTGGAGCCGGAACTGACACGAGACAAAGAAGCCGCGGGCCCAGGAGCAGGACAAAACCCGAAACCATAAGCATGAGAAAGGTTCCAAAACCGGTTTCCACTCTGATCCTGCGCCCGCCAAAAGAAACCAAAAATAAAGAAAACCAAAGACGCGGAGCTGAAACTGGAATGGAACCCAAAAGGGAAACCAAAGGCAATATCCTGATTCTGATTTTATTCTGGTTTTTCCCCCGCCAGACAAAGAAAAACACAAGGCAAGGAAGAAAAGAAAGATTTGGCCATCCGAGACATGAACACTTAGCACGCTAAGCTCAACCCTGGTGGGAGCCCATTTACTCCATGTGCCAAAATGAAAAACACCCCATAGCTAGATTTTTATCATGAAAAATAAGAGCAAACAACTAGAAAATGAAAGACAACCAAAATAGGCACTAACATAGGCTCCAGTTGGGGATGTATGCCCCTGGTGGGCATAGCAAGAATTCAGATCACTGGGAGAGCAGACCAGAACAAAAGGAAACTGAAAATAGTGAGGAGCTAACCGGACAAGGTTAGCAGACACAACAAAACAAAACCGACCAGAAAAGCAAAAACCTAACCTAATGTTCATGGAAAAAGAAATGCTTCAGATGAAGCACCACTTCAAGAATTATCCATGAACAGGCAATTCAAGAGTCACATTGTTGATTCTTTCATTTGATGACACTAGGCCACCAAATGACAAATGGAAGCCAGCATCTGCCTCTATCAAACATAATTCTGCTAAATGAGTTGACATTCCCTAACTTGTGCTTGCCTCTGCCAATCTACAACAATATGAATGACAGCACCCCTGCAAACACAAGTACCTGATTGCCTCTGTGCAAGTGAAAACTTGTTCTCTGTTTAGTCTTATCTTCAACTGGCAACCAGATCCAATAAACTTCATCATTGCCAACCTCTTGATTCTCTAATTTTGTATCATGTGGCAAAACATGTGAATACTGATCAGGACTGCATAAAAACACAATCTAATCACAATTAGCTACCTGACAAAACATGTTAGTACCTCTCAACAGGCTGTCATATTCATCATTATAAACATGTACACGATCCTTATGCATTTGAAAGTCAGGCATACTTTCAAAATGCTGACTGTTATGTGACAACAAGCTGTCATATTCACTATTTACATTACCCTGAAGCTAAAAACAACTAGCTCCAGTGCTCTGCATATTGTCACATTCTGTGAAAACTTCATCAAGTGTATACAAAGGGATACACTCACCATTCAACACATCTTGCAACTGCTCTATATCATTTTCAGTAGGAGGAGGCACATCATTAGTGCAATGATGGTTTAAACTACTATTCCCACTTCCTCTTTTCACTTGGCTCTATTCTTCATCATGCTGGCTTGTAGAGGGAAAAACAGGACAATAATGCATCTTGCAAATGAAACCTATCCCTCTACAACTATCTAGTTGCAAAATTGAAACCTTCCTTGATGCTAGTGCTTGATCTCACCAAATAAAGGGGAATAAAGTATTTTTTTTTTAAATGTTCAAAAAGCATGAAGAATACCTGAGAACGTTGCAGCCATGGAACTATTCCTCAAATATTCAGCAGGTTCACCTTGACAGAGTCGCCACCTCTTTGCAGAGGACTGAGCTTCAAATGGTATGAAGCTCACTTACATGTAAATTCTTCCTTCTAAGTTCCATTCGATAGAGCACCATAGATCTTGTAGCTTTCAGGTTCACTACAACAAAACTCTCACCAGGCCAACAATCCTTCAAACTTTAAACAGCACCAACATGGCATACAAAGATATGACTCTATTGCACACTGATATGACCCGTTTCTGGATTCTTCAAGATATTTAACAAGAGGAGGAGGCACACCGTAAAGCTATGATGGCTTCAACTTCTACTCTTGTTTTCTCTTCTTTTTGTATGTCCCCAGTGGAGTCGCCAATCTATTGGTTGTTTTTCCTGTAAACCAGGTTGGTCTCCTATTCTACCTATGGAGTAGCCAACTCCAATCAAGGGCAGCTTGGAGGACCTAGACCAACTGAAAAGATTCAGTCAAAGACTGACATCTTCTGCACTTTAGGCTCTATAGAACCAGGGCAGGTATACCCACACAATGCCTTAAAGAAGACCAGACATTGATTTTTATAGCAGATAACTCCTGATGCCAAGCGTTGAGGACCTCAAATGGGGCTAGATTCTCAGTAGCTCAACCTTGAAGCAACTAGGAGGCAGGACACAAACTAAACAAAAGATATTCAATGATTTGTAGAATTGAAAGGTTTCTGAGAGGAACTAGGCTGCAAGATAGATCGGTGCCTAATCCAGGGTCATGGAGTCACACACAAAAGATGGAATTCATCTGCAAATAGAGTTCAATCAGTGGATCTTGTTTTGTTGATGCCTTGCATCAACTGTCAATGTCTTACACTGATAATCCAAACTCTTGTATCAACCAGACTCTACTTACCAAATCCAACTTGCAAACAAGTAATCACTACTATCTGTTCAAAGGATTTAACTTCTTCCTTGAAGCAGACCTATCAACAAACAACACAAACTTGTGAAATACAAGAAGATGAATAAAGACACCTTATGCCATTCATTCAAATGATTAAAAGCATGCAAATGTGGAGACAATCTGATGATATGCATGAAAGATAAGCATCTTCATGTATTCCTACTTAACTGATTGCATTTATAGAGGAATTCAACATTATAGTTTACAGACTCAAAAATGACCTAGGACCAAACCCTAATCTCTCTCAGACCAATCCCAGAACTCAGAAAGATGTGGAACCAGAACACCAAGGTTCAGAACCCCTACATCTGGCCATGAAATTCTCCTTTATAGGAACAGGAGAAGCAACAAGCAACCGGCCAGATGAGATTACAGGTCAGCAGACAAAATGACTAGTCAGCACAGCTCGCAGGCCATGTCACTAGCATCACCAGCTCCACCGGATATCATTAAATGCTTTGTGCAAGGTGATCCCAGGGAAATCTCGATGCAGCTCTGATTAGGTCAGAAGAAGCAGGTACAGGGATGGGCGGCCATGGTAGCCAGAACAAATCTGTCAGTCAACATTAAATCTGCTGAAGAATCCACGCGCCCATATCTCTGAACATGCCATCCTATTCTTAGAGTCGCCATGAATGCAAGTTTGATGGATCCAGCGACCCTCCATCTACCGCCATGAAGTCTCATTTCTCTAGTCCTCGCGCGCAATGCACAACTGAAACCCTAGTCGCGTGCAACTTTGAATCTCTACCGTCGATCAACTGAGATCAGACGGCTGTCATTTAAATATCATTGGACCGTTGAAACAGGCCTCCACTAGATCGCAGTCCTCGCAGGATTTAATGTCCCTACAGCTCGCATCGGCGAGGCTGGCGATGGCCATTGATCAGATGCCAGTCATCTAGGGACCGTCGATCTCCGTTTAAATGTACGCACTACGACGCGAGTTCGGAGGTGGGGTCCATGTGACACATGGCAGGCGGATGCTCTCCTCATAGAGCATAAAGATCAGGCAAGTCACAAGAGTGCTCAGGTGATGGTCATCAGATGATAATGATGGTTTCCCGTAGACCGTTGATCTATGTTGGGAGGAACATGGGCTCCACCATTAGCAAGACACAAAGAGGTCGGGGAGACCACAGGCCAAGAATCATATGTTACATCGAGCGCTCATCATAGTTGGCAAGAGGCCACCAAGTTGGTGAAACATCCCAGTGAAGTCACCAAACATATCAGCCAGACAAAAGGAAGTCGGGGAGACATCTCCCCGACACAATGAACACAAGCCGCAAGGAAGGGTTCTCGGGGAAACATCCCAAAGTCGCCCAGAGATCACAACGAAACCAAAAGATCACACTGAGAGCATGGCGAGGTCGGCGTAACAAAACGAAGTCAGCCAGACTGCAAGACTTCATAGTAAAGAGAAGCCAACGCTTGCCCAGAGGTCTCCACGCTCGGTGAGATGTCACGGCGAAAAGAAATGTTTCGCCGATAGAAAACCTTAGTCATAAATTTGGCAGACCAGACTGGGAGAGGATTTCACGATAACCATCAAGTAACTTTTTCATCGTGGCCGTTGATTATCAACACGTGCATAAAGGAAGTCATACTAGTAGCTCAGCCATTAACCTGGGAGGACCTCAACGTCAGGGAAATTCACACCAAGAACCAAAGGGGGCCACCACAGTCGGCAAGACAAGCAGGAGTTGGGAAGACATCTCCCCGACACAAAGAAAACAAGCTGATAGGAAGGGTCTCGGGGAGACAAAGGAAAGTCGGGAAGACCTCACCTCGAGAGCCAAAAGTCATGCTGAAGTAGAAGCGGGGCCGGTGAAAGTAGTAACAAGGGGCCGGTGGCGAATGAAGAACGGGGCATAAAAATCACTTAAGTGGCAAACACACCAGCCAAGCAGGTCAAAGAACAAAAGACAGGTGGAAAGGGAACTAGACTTAGGTGGAGCCGGAACCAAAAGAAAAAAGGAGTCAGAGCTGGAGCAGGGGACAAAAGGAACAAAAGAGACCGGGACTGAAAACCATCCCGCTCCCACCTCCGCAAAAGACCGTGGAGGTGGAGCCGAAACCGACATGAGACAGAGAAGCTGCGGGGCCGGGAGCAGGACAAAACCTGAAACCATAAGCATGAGAAAGGTTCCAAAACCGATTTCCACTCCGATCTCGCGCCCGCCAAAGGAAACCAAAAACAAAGACAACCAAAGACATGGAGCCGGAATCAGAATGGAACCCGAAAGGGAAACCAAAGGCAATATCCTGATTCCAATTTCATTCTGGTTCCCCCCCCCGCCAGACAAAGAAAAACACAAGGCAAGGAAGAAAAGAAAGATCCGGCCATCCAAGACATGAACACTTAGCACGCTGAGCTCAACCCTGGTGGGAGCCCATTTACCCCACGTGCCAAAATGAAAAACACCCCATACCTAGATTTTTATCATGTAAAACAAGAGCAAACAACTGGAAAATGAGAGACAACCAAAATAGGCACTAACACCTACATGCATTTCATCTTCTACGATCTTCCAAGCTTTCAACTCAACTTCTTCACACTCTCTTACACTCACTTCTTTCATTCCCAAGCACTCGTAGCAACACTTTTTCACTCCATAGAAGCAACATCACTCCATCAATTCAGTAGAGTAAGTGTGGGACAACACCATTGCAACAGAGGCTTGAGTACTCTCAATTTCTCCCCCATTAACCTTGAGTGCTCTTGGTGGAGGTGGTAATTTTTCCACTCCTCTCCTCTATTACTTGGTTGAGTAAGCACATTTACTATTTTTTAGTGTTTTAGTGTTCTTTACTTCATTTCCTTCTTTATCATACTATTTCTCCATAGTAGCAAACTTGGTTGTCTATGGAGATGGAAACAACAAAGTGGAGGTCTGACTGAGGCAGAACCCTTAACATCCCTAAACAAATTTCCCTCTTCTTTATGTGTAAGTGAACATGTTATTGGGAGCTAGCTCACGAACGAATTCGTTTGTGATATTATTCTTACCACCCTAACTCTTGTGTATTTACATTATCATATTAGAGCATATCTTGTCTACTTCATAGCATTGTTTTGGCCCTTTGGAAGTAGTTAGCTAGGTTTTGAGTCTTTTTTCTAGAGTTTAACCTTGTCTCTTTAGTCCTTTGGAAGTAGTTAGCTAGGTTTTGAGTTTTGAGTTTGGACGCTAGTGCACTTGAGAGATGTTAGCATGCTACACTATCATCCTGAGATCACACTTTTGTCCTTGAGAAGAGAGCTTCTTAAGGCATATTGTTGAACCTAAAAACTGGCTCACCTAGCCCCATTCCAAGTTTTTGGTTTATAGAGTGATCAAAGGGCTTAAAGTCCTCATCATTCTCATCCTGCATTTCCTAACTCCACTTTTAGCTAAGGTAAGCTAGGGAAGCCTTCCACTCTTGGCCCTCCATGACCTGGGGCCTTGAATGTGATCGGTCCCCCTAGCTTACATTTTTGGTGAACTCGACGTGAACCATTTTGGTTCCATTTTGCGATACTAAAATTTTATTTCCTTGTATTCTAGGAGTATTGTAGGTATGAGTGTTGTGAGGGTATCACCTTATAACCTAACATGCAACCCCTAGTTGATGTAGTTGGAAGGTTCCGAAGGTGATGCATAATAGACCCTTAATTGTGTCACTATCTTATCTTTTGGGGACTCCATGAGAGTATCGTCTAGTATGCGTAATGGCCTCCTTCCTGCATCAACCTATCCCTCTGTGTAGCCTATGGACAATGGTACTGGTATAACCTTCACTTCATAGGACCTACTGATGGGTTTTAATAAGGAACCATCTCCTCTCTAGATCCCTATGTAGATCAATGAAAATATTGTAGTGGGTGTTCTCATATATCTAACATCAAAAGTAAACATCATAACTGAGGAGATCATGCTGATTAACTTTTTACATAAAGATGGGTACGATGCACCTGTGAGCACCATATGCACACATGACAAGCTTTCCATTCCCCCTTTGGGTAGTATTGTCATGTCGGTCTTGGTTGGACCTAAATCCATGAAGCTCTTGTTTGACATTATCCTTGGTTCCGAACTCTTTAGAGTGAATTTGGGCATCCCTTGGTTAGTGGCTATGAACACGATACCCTTGGTCATGCATAAATGTTTAAAATTTATCCATGGGGGTTTCGTGCATGTAATTCATGACACCAGTCACAAACTGTTGGTTGCTCATGGTAGGTACTTCTTGGACTACTCTTGGCTTGCGCTTGTTGGTCCTCTCCCACCTAGGGTAGACCTCCTACAATAAATGTATTAGAATTATAAGAAAGGGCACCTGAGGCCGAAAGTGAGATACCCTCTATCACCTTATGTTGTTTCACATAGGGCTTGCCTAAAAGCTGACAATGATGTCACTAAGGCACGTAGGAGGGAAGAAGAGAAGTGGTCCCAAGATCCTCCTTCTTCCTCTTCCACTAGTTATTCTGATGCTTCTTCTCACTCTACTATGGTTCCATCAGATTCTATTCCACGCTTGCAAGAGAATCCTATGGTTCCCGCTTGGTAAAATCCTAAGCGTCCTACATTCAAAATTCTTGTTTTTCCCATGGACCCTAGGCCCATTCGATATAGCAAGAAGAAGGCCTCCCATGGAAATTACTCTTTGTCTTGACCTCCACGTCCTCCTACCGCTCCTTCTCCTAAGGAAATTAATGGGAAGAGGCCCACTATTGAGGTTCTTGAGCTAACTCTTCCTATTGCTTCTCAACCCGCCCCTTCTGCTCCCATTCAGGAGTTTGTCCCTCCACCAAAAGTAGCTGTAGTGGACACTCCCATGGCCAAGTAGGAGCACTTCGTTCCTTCATAGCCTCTAGCCTCTAGCTCAAAGAGTCTTAGAAACCACCTTGCACGTGAACGTAAGCATTGGTAAAAGGATCTTTTGGTTGAGTAGGCCACCTCACAAAGGAAGGAAGAAGAGATGACCGCCCCTGCTTTAGGGCCTCCTACACCGTCTTCCTCTCTCCTCCCCTCTACTTCCTTTCAGTCTAGTTCCACATTGCTCTCAACTTACACTATGAGTATGAATGTGCCTGACTCCAAGGGGGTATAGGTGTTCATAACTCCTTCAGTGGAGCCTCCTTTGTTGATGTCCATTCTAGATGTCTCGCCTTTCCTAAGACCCATAGATATGAGGAACACCTCTGTGGTATCTACTATGATTCTCTCCTCCTCCTCTGGCCTTGTCTATGGGGAGCTCACATTCCCCAAAAAGTAGGAGGTGGAGGGTATTAACTCCTGCAATGGGGAACGAAAGAGGAGTCCACCTTCTTCACAAGGTGGTCCCGTGTTGACTTGTTTTGTCCTAGTGACAGAACTAGTCCCGACTTTCCTTGATTTCATCACTGCTCCCAAGTCATTCAACGAGCCTAGTGGTGAATCTCAAGCACATCCTACCCCATCCATTGAAGTTAGAAAACACACTCTTGTAAGGTGCATGTTTAACTTTGTGGATGAAGTTTCGTCCTTGTTAGTGATCTTCGTGAAATTGTTGACCTTGGATCCACAAGAGCTTGGTGGAGAGGACCTTGTGAGGTCCTCTTCCTTGGCCCTTATTGTAAGAGGGCTAGATTCTCCTCCTCTTAACATCCCCCCACTATAGGATCCTTCTCCTTCCCCCTATGATGATATAGAGTTGGGAGGAGTTGACCTCTTGGTCGATCAGTGTTAGGAGGAGGCCTCTTCTTTATTTGTAGATTAGATGTGTGTGCATGTGCAATGTGATGTGTTCCCTCATGATTGTGCTATGTGTTCTTGGATGACCCTTGGATACAGGTGTGGTTTTTGTGCCATAAACCTTCCTCTATTTGTATCATCATTCTTCCATGTTTTTGCTTGATTTTTGGTAAATTGGGGATGATGGAAAGTGTTGGGGGAATTTAGGCTTCCCTTCCATGTTGACCCAATTTTTTATTTTTACATTTTCTTCTTGTGCATTATTCACATGGTTTGATATAGTAGGGGGTTGATGATAGTTCATTTATATACTATTATTATACATATATATATTTATGAGTAGTTCTGACCCAGAAATATCAGGCTACCCCTATGTCCTTTGTTTCTATTTTTCTCTTTTTCTTTCTCTTTATCTCTCTTATTTTCTTGATTTGTCCCTCTCATGTGTGACAACAATACTTCTTCAACATTTTGATTTTCAAAAACCGTATTCGTAGCCAACAAATCTTTTCTTGGAAATCCTTATAAAAATTCCTTTTAAAAACAACATTTAGAATTAGGAATCCTTTTGAAAGAACTTGAGAATCTTCCCCTAAGGTGGGAGTGGTTATAACCTTCCCCTCGCATGGGGGAATTCTCTCCCTTTATGAGATGATGGATTGATGATGGATTGATTTGAGAAAGAAAACATACGCTTTCAAACTATGTGTCCCTTGAGTGGACCCCTTCCTTGCACTGAGTTCCCAAGGGACCCCTTGAAAATTTTCCAACTTGTTGATGGTCTGCGTGACTTTCTACTTACTTTCCTATGTGTCACTTTCTGACATATTCTACTTGCGGATAGAAGTGTCACTTTGTAGGTGCACCTGTGAAGCCACATCCTAACTCTGTGGAGTCTTCTTTCTTGGGTTTCCTTCATGTGAGAGATCTTGGGGGATACCTCCCTACAAGTCTAAGAACCTGTAGGGTGCTTCCTTTGAGCTTCCTCCATGCCAGAGATCTTGGGGGTTTCTCCCCTATAGGTTTGTAGGTCTGTAGGGAACTTTCTTGGGGTTTCCTTCATGTGAGTGTTCTTGGAGGATAGCTTCCTTGAAGATCTATAGGTCTGTGAGGCACTTTATCAGCTTCCTCCATGTGAGATCTTGGTGGATGCCTCATTGCATATCTGTGGATCTATAAGGCACTTTGTCTTGGTTTCCTTCATGTGAGATATCTTGGAGGATACCTTCCTTGTAGGCCTAAGAGCTTGTGAGGCACTTGCTTTTTTGGGCTTCCTTCATGTGAGAGATCTTGTGGGTCACCTCCTTGCAGGTCTATGGGCCTGTAAGACACTTTCAACTCCATAGTTCTGAGAAGCTATGAAGTCCTTTGCTTTCCTTACACCTTCAGGTTCTTTAGATCATGGTCTACTTCCTTGATGGTTCAGGTATACATTTATAACCCTATTATTCTTTGATCTACTTTACTGAAGCACTCATTAGTATTTATGCTCACTAAAGTGGGGGAAAAATGTATAGGAGTGAATTTGCACCCCTTACACAAATTCCCCTTTTTCATTTCTCCACTTTAGAAAACAAAATTCGAAGGCTAAATTCCACATAAACCTGCTTCCTTCATTCCACTTGGCATGTTTACATCCTTGGTAGATTCCTGTGGCTAGATCCTACAAAGGAATTACACTTCTCATTTGTAGTCGACCTTTAATGCCCTCTTCAGCCGAACGACTTGAATATAGTTGTTTTCTTCATTCTCTCCTTCAAATTCAGTCGTACATGCATTTCATCTTATAAAATCTTCCAAGCTTTCAAATCAACTTCTTCACACTCTCTTGTACTCACTTCATGCATTCCCAAGCACTCTTAGTAGCACTTTTTCACTCCATAGCAGCAACAACATCACTCCATCAATTTAGTAGAGCAAGTGTGGGACAAAACCATTTTAGTAGAGGCTTGAGTAATCTCATTTTCTCCCCCATTAGCCTTGAGTGATCTTGGTGGAGGTGGTAATTTTTCCACTCCTCTCCTCTATTACTTATTTGAGTAAGCACATTTACTATTTTATAGTGTTTTAGTGTTCTTTACTTCATTTCCTTCTTTATCATACTATTTCTCCATTGTTGCAAATTTGGTTGTTTGTGGAGGTGGAAACACCAAAGTAGGGGTCTAACTGAGGTAGACCCCTTAATAACCCCAACCAAATTTCCCTCTTCTTTGTGTGTAGGTGAAAATGCTATTGGGAGCTAGCTGGTGGACAAATTCCTTTGTGAGATTATTCTTGCCACCCTAACTCTTGTGTATTTACTTAATCATATTAGAGCATATCTTTTCTACTTCATTGCATTTTTTTAGCCCTTTGGAAGTAGTTATCTAGGCTATTAGTCTATTTTCTAGATTTTAACCTTGTCTCTTTAGTCCTTTGGTCGTATGGACACTAGTGTACTTGAGAGATGTTAGTGCGCCATACTATTGTTTTGGGACTGTGATTTTATCCTTAGGTAGAGAGCTTCCTGAGGCATATTGTTGAACTTGAAAATTGGCTCACCTAGCACCATTCCAAGTTTTGGGTTTGCAAAGTGATTGAAGGGCTTAAAGCCCTCATCATTCTCATCTTGCATTTCCTAACACCCCTTTTAGCTAAGGTAAGCTAGGGAAGCTTTCCACTCTTAGACCTTTATGACCTAGAGCCTTGAACATGGTCAGTCCACCTACCTTACAGGTCTTTACCATCTTCTCAAAATTAACTTCTATGTCATAATTTGTCCATGTTAAGAGCCATATTCTATGGATTAAGAAGCAATTGATTATTAATAACGTTAATAATTCTTGCTTCATGATTGTCAAAATGCTTTACTATCTTTTTCATATCTATAGCCTCTTATTGTGGGGAGGTAGGGATTCTAAATTCTCTCTCAATCATAACTAAACTTAATTCTAACACTACCTCTCCTTGTGATCCCATAATAGTTCTAAGTTTTCTTTGATCATATTAGTTTGGACATGTCAAAACAAGCTCTAGTGATTGCATAGTAATTGAGAAGGAAACTTCCTTTACTAAGCCTAAATTAGCTAATGAGGTGGCTACACATGTTCTAGTTTCCTCATCATTGATTCTTCTTTTAAAATCATCCAAATCCACATGTCCAAGGTTAGTGTCTCGAATCTCAGTATAGGGAGAGGGAATTTTTGATGGAGGGTGGTAGCCCTTGTACTAGTACTTCAATTCTGTAAGATCCTTTGGTATATATCTTGCATGTAGAACACCATATGTCAAAATAGTCTACAAAAAAATACTTAGAGAAAGATAAAACCTTTTCTAATCAAGCCTTAAATACTAATAAATAACCTAGACTATATAGTAGAAGTTGATTAAAAGAGTGTTTTAAGAAAAATGGGTCCTATTAGGGATTGAGCTTTGAGTCTAATCTCTACCACTTACCAAAGAATCAAAATAGCACAAAAGAAGGAAGTCCAAACATTGATAAGGCTATATTAAAGCTCATTCCTATTTGTGGTCCATTACAGGTAAGGGATCGAGAATTTGGTCTACCTCATGTTCATAACATACATAATAATTAAAGCATATCCTTGAATAGTGATAGTCAATAATAGGTTTAAAGCCTTCAAGGTTTGAGACTTAGGAATGTAGCATATTCCTTACTATTAAGGTATTTAAGTGGTAGTTCCAATTAACAACATCCAATAAGTAATAAAAGGTTTTTGAGGGTCGGGACTCAAAAATTTCACTTAACATTTAATCGTTACTTCAATATTTGATTTTACCTTACTCCCAATGTTTGAAATCCATAAAATATACTACATTTTGACTTATAACTTGAACTTAGGGATTGGGGATCAGACACATTGCTTGACTTCCATCTCTGAACCTAATACCCAATACTTTGAAAGTTTAGGTTTTTTACCAAGGCTTAAAAGATCCAACTTTGGGGGTTAAACATTTGGCCTAACACATATATAATCAGCAAGTAAACAATAAGCTAAACAATTGAAACCTGATGTCTAAAGTATCAAACTTCCAAAAAAAAATAAGACACAAAATATTTGGAAAGGGAAAAGTCAAAAACACTAAGAGAAAAAAACACTTAGCAAGGGTAAAGTCTGACGCTCGATACAATGATAGTATAAACATCATTGATTGGAGTAACTAGATAAAACTCGATTTGAAAAAACCTAAAAAATAGAAACAAAAGAAAAAATAAAAAATAAAATAAAGAGGAAAAAATAAAAATAAAAAGCAAAGAAAGAGACCATTGAATCAAGCGGACAATAGGCACACAAAATCCCACACAAAAATTAGACTAACACCATGATTTTGAAGAAAAATTTGAAGAAATCACAACTCCTACCTAGTTAGAGCATGGGAACAAAAGAATGAACATGGGTGAATATGAAATAGTATAAAGTGTTAGATGCATAGTACAACTAAGAGGGGAAGTGAATCAGTTGTACATCAAAAAATTCAAACCCTCAATATCTTTTCAAACCCTTATCAATCATTAAACCATTATCATGCATTAGTAGAATGTAAACACATGAAACAGTAATGCAAACACATCTAAACACATAAGAACACCAGATTTATGTTTAAAACACAAGAAGGTAAAAACCACAATGAGGATTACCTCATGCTATATAAATGAATTGTAGCATCAAATACAATAGGCTCACTTCCAGAGGGCTCACTACCCAAAAGAAAGAAGGGCTCACTACCAATGGCTCACTACTAGATTAGAAAGAAGAAGGAAAGGAAATATTACAAAGAGAACTCCATCTTAGATAAATAATAAGATACACCACAACACTCTTCACCATCTGTAACCTTTAGCTCATTACCTTTAATAACTTGAAGTACACTAAAATTGTAGACACCTTCTACTCACTACTTTAGGTAGCCTTCATCATCAAATCTCACACTTATATCAAAATTCTTGATCAATTTTTTTACCATAACACACAACAAACAATTCCCCAACGCTATAGCTTGTATTTATACCATCCATAACCTTGAAAAAATTCTCCAAGGCCAGCTATGAACATAAAATGTGAAATTATAGAATAGGGTGACACCAAAATTTTTTGGAGTGGAAATAAGTGAAGGAAAACCACACCAAGGGTTAACTAAGAACCAAATATACATCACCATTCTACTCAACACATGCACAATCCATGAGGTTCCTCCGCAAATAGTGCTAGTATTCCAGGTCAGCCAAACCTAAACTAACACTACAAGCAACCACATACAAACTTCTTTAGGTCACGTGGACCACATCGAAACTCTCCACAACATCCATACAACATCTCAAAATATTCTATCATCATCAAAATATTCTACAACTTTTCCACAACTACCTAAAACTAAGAACACCATCACTCTGTGCAACCAAACACACCAAGTTGGCATAGACATCCAACTCACTAAAAAACTTCATGGAACACCTCAACACTTGAAACCTCAAGGGAAAGTAGAAACAAAAGTTATAAGCATGTCCTCAAATCTACAAGACAAGAAAGCTCAATGTGTAGAAATGCAAAGCAATCTAAATTTCTCCTGGACAACCTTCTTCATAGGCACACACTGGTGAACAAAAATTTCACTTCTATACAATCCAAAACCTACAACTTTGGATATAACACCTCTAAATACCTATAATCATCACATCCAAACTTCACAATCATATCTTCACCCATGAAGAAATGTGGAGTGTAACACTGAACACCACTGTATCACACTGTAATATCTTTTATTCAAATTTTCTCAAAAGCACTTGGAAACTAAGTGAACCAACTATACTTGCAACACTAAAAACACCTTTCCAAACAACTAAAACATCTGCAATACTTCTTAAATTAACCACAACACATCCATACTACCAACAATCTCCACAACTATACTAAAGGTTGACAACACCAACAACATTGTGTTGACAACACTAACAAATTCAATCTTCCAATAACTATAATGCCAGGGGTTGACATCAATGAAAACACCAACAAGATCCACCTTTTTCTCCACTTAACTCTTACTAATTGAACTATTTTCCACTTCACTCAACTCTTCAATTTCTCTTCCATTTTTGTATTTTAAAAATGAGAAAGTTTCTCATGCAAGTTGTCTCATTTGTTCTTGATTGTTGATCTTCTATTTTATCTCATGTGATGATTTCTTTAAATTTTCTATAAATTAAACATTAGTCTCTTCACAATAACAACCATAGTCTTCAATTTTTTTCCAAAACTATCATCATGATTTATTCATTTGTGCACATAGAAAACTAAGAGCAACACTATAAAATTTTGAAAAGCTAAAAAGGAGAAGACCAATGGACGTGAACCAGCTTTGATATAGGAAGGTATAATTTTCTTTATTTTGATTTCATATGTATTTTATGCTTCATTGTTTTGGATTTGGATTTTATGGTTAAATATAATGGTTTGTGGTTGTTGTTTATGATTTGAGCTCAAATCATTTTCTAATCCATACAAGCCCATTTATTACCATTATATTTGGTGTATCACCAAAAAGTGTATACTTTTCTTGAAATGGGAATAATTGATGATAAATTGGACTTAATTTCACCTTGATCTAGTGTTGTGAGGAATTTTATGTATCCACATTAGGTCTTGGACCCTTGCAAACTAAATAAAATGCATTTATTGATGTCTTGTGAAGGTGTTGTAAAGTGTTGCAAATCACTTTCACACTTTTCTAGACTTTTATTAAGAATTTAAATCTAATGGTCCTTCCCCCCCCACTTTTGAATTAAATATTATTTTAATTCAAAAGTTAGCTTTTCCCTCTTCTTCTATAATTAAATAATTATTTCATATTATTTAATTATTCATTACCCTTTTCTTCTCTAATTAAATAACTATTATTTATTTAATTATTCCCTGCTTTCCCTTCAATATTAAATAATTATTTTTAATTATTTAATATTTTGTCATTTTCCCCCACTTTTGAATTAAATATTATTTTAATTCAAAAGTTAGTTTTTTCCCTCTTCTTCTATAATTAAATAAATGTTATATTTATTTAATTATTTATCCTTTCTTTATCTCCCCAATTAAACAATTACTTTTAATTATTTAATGTTTAACACCACACCTTCCCTCTATAATTAAATAATTATTTTTAATTATTTAATTATTTGTTCCCACCTTTCTTTTGAAATAAATAAAATTAATATTTAATTTATTTCTTCTATATTGGCCACCTAAATTAAATATTTTTTATTATTTAATTCTCTCCAACAACCTATTTTTCTATGCCAATCTTATCTTCCACCTTAAGGCTTTATCTATCTGTGTCTTTCTTCTCTCAATTAACCTCCACCCTTGATTAAGTTATTTTCTAATTTAATCTTGGCCCTTGATCATGATCCTTATTTTTAACTCTCCTCTATAGAAGGATACCTTTTATGCATCCATTATCTAGAAAATTCATTCATCATTCATGCATATCATCAAGTCAAGTAAGCAAGAATCAAGCATTCAAGATAGCATTCAAGCTCAATTCTAAAGCATTCAAGAGAAAGAATTTTCATCCATTGTTGCAGCAATTCAAAATCTATCATCATGGAAAGGTACTAAATTCCATTATTTCATGTTCATGCTCCATATTATTTCTTCATTTGGTTTAATTACCTAAAAGGGGTTTGACCAAATCAAACCCCCATTCCCTAACATTCAACATTTCTCTTTCTTTCTTTGTGTGTTTTTAGATTTAGGTACTTTGAAGGCTTGGAAATTATTGAAGAATAGGTTGAAAACTTGCTGAAGACAACCACTTATTTTCAAATCCAAAATATCAATGAAAAGTCACTTTCAGGTGCATAATTTTTGTTTTGCATTTATTGTATTTATTTTCATCTTTCTGCATATCACTGTGTGTTTTTCAGCACTTCATAATTCTTAGGTTTTGCATCATAATATAATTCCATTTTCTGATTATTGCATTTTTACATCTTAATTAGACATAATTGCATCCCTCTTTACATTAATCTTTGAGTTTTTACATAGATTTTTAACCCTATTCCTTCCCTTTTAGGTGAAAGATCCTAGAAGGGTAAGTGTCCAATAGGGTTACTAAAATATTTGTTTACATTTGGTTCTTGTGTTAAAATATTGAGTTGAGGTAGGATTTATTAATGTTTCTATGAGATATTTTTTCATCTCCTTTCAATATGATCTTTCCTTTTATGTATTAGCATGATGGAGGATGAGAGGGTTCTTATTTTAAATAGTGGTCACCCTAGTTGTTATTGAGGTATCTTGATGGAGCACATAGAGCACATATATGTTTATATGGTACATGTTTTCTATAGAGAGAATTTCATTGTTGATTTAGTTTACTTTTGACCCCTAATGTAATGTAAATAACAATAGGTAGAATTTTTGGAGTGGTGTGTTGTACATCTTGCATAGTAATCATAATGTCAATAATGAAAAAATAAATATTTAATTTTGGTGCATCTAAAGATGTGGATACTACATAGGATATGAATTCATGAGGACACTTGTATGTTGTATGGGACATTAGGTTAAATAATTAATATGGGTGTCCAATTGGGAAAATTTATTATTAGGTTTACTTATAATAAAATATTTATTTTGGAGTCATGGTTGTGATTCACATGGTTCATATAATACCAGTTAGTTGTTTTGTACAAAATTTCCTTAAAAAAATCATGAGTAGTTTTTAGGTTGCCTTGTCATTCCTTTAGTTTTTTCGTTAGAGGTTAGATTGAGCATTTCTTGTATATTGTGTATATGATTTTAAGTATGGATTAGGATATGTAGCTAAATGTATTCTTACTTTATTGTTCATCATGGAGGAATAAAAAAAAATTCTTAATGATTTAGAGGCCTTACATAGAGACTCTAAAAGTGTATTATAATACCATTTTTTGGATAATGCATTGAGTTGTGTGGGTTCTTTAGGAGGCTAGGTTTTTCCTTAAAGGAGTTTTCAAAGGTGCATATGGTGTTATCTTGTGGTGCTCTTTATTATTTTTTATATTATAATTTTTTATTCTTATTTTGTATTTATTCACGCACGAGGACAATGTGAAAATGACATTTTTCTAAAATTTATTTTCAATATGTCGTAATATTCATGAATTTTTATATTCCATAGAATATGACATTGGTAATTATAAAATCTAGGGCAGATAACCATGTCACTAGTAGTATTATTGTTCCTAGCATGAATAAAAGCTACATGCACAAATATATATTTTTGGGCTTTCTTGTTGTGACATAAGATGAACATATAGTAAGGGGAAATTTCTTTATTAAAATCCATTTATTTGGTTTGTAGGTTATATGTATTGTGGGATTATAAAAAAATGATATATTTGATTTTTTTCTTTATTTTTCTATGCTCACTATCCTCTAGTTTTTAGAAAAAATCATATTTTATGATTAATAGAAAGTAGAATTATATTAGGATTCCCTCTCAAATTTCTTAGGGGTTATTCTATATTTATTTTCCTTTCTAATTTACTGATATTATGGTTTCCAAATATGCCAAGATATAGAGTGTTTTATAAATCATTTACAACTATTATCTTTTTGAAAAGTATTTATTTCCTCATCATAGATATTATTTTATGTTCTAGTGACTCTCCTTTGGCATTATTTTTTAAAATTTTGGTTATATATGTACATTTATACTACAAAGGATCCATCTAGCATGGAAAACGTTGGATCTAGGATTTCATTTATAATTGTAGGTTGTTTAATTGGGATGATTTGTAATGTGAGGACATAATTATAAATGTCCAAAAGATAAAAAAAAAATAGTTTGAGATTTCTACCATCATTTGACATTAATTTCTAACTTTAGGGATGAATATTTGGTTTAATTTTTTTTCTTAGACATATGGGCAAGTAATGTTTTAAGTAATTTTTAATGTTTATTAGAATTATTATCATAATTTTAATATTTGGCTCTAATTTTCTCATTCATGGTTGCTAATTTTATTTGAAAGGATTGCCAAAATTTTAATATATAAAAATATGGTTTTTCAAAAGAGAAAGCAGAGAATATGGGGATATTGATAGAGGAAATTACTATAGGAGGGCTACCTAGGTAGCTTTATAATATGAGGATCCAATTACTAGCACCTTGAAGAAAACAAATGGTTTTGTAAGCTATATTTTAATTATTTTACATGATCATATGTATATTCTATCTAGATATAATTTTATAAATATCTATATAAACTTAAATGTTGAATATAATATTGGGTAGGTAGAAAATGTAAGGGTTTAGTGATTATTTTATTATAAGAGGTGAACGTACACACCCAAGGCTATACTACAAGAAAATAGATAGAATGCTCTATATATATTATATTATGTATTTTAAGAAGGTTCATTTGGTCATTTCATGTATAAATAAATTCTTAAAAAAATATTTCTAGAGATTCAAACATTGTTTTTGATTTTGTGTAATAATATTTTTATGTCAAATTATAGAAGGTACTATTATGATTTATTTTCCCTTATTTTAGTTGTCTCCCTTATGGACTAAGATATCTTAGGTAGTGGTGAGAGTTTGCATCATTATTTATCTAGTCACATTTGATGTTTTGATGCTTTAAGGGTTGAAGGGCACACAATCTATTGAGAGAGGGGGGTGAGTCAGTAGATCAAATCTATTTAAAATTCTTAATTTCAACACATATATTTGAACATGAAACTTGAAACCTCACTACTACTAATCAAGCAAATGATCACACATACACACTGTTGGCCTCCAACAATGATCTAACAACTAAGTCCTTACAACCATGATTCAGAGATTGGACATCTAAGTTGAATAGTAATTTCAATCATCATGAAGGTGCATTTAACTTGTCAACCCAGGGACGTGAACTTGAAATGGGTCGGCATAGTATGTGCACTAGAAATCCAAGGTAGCCATTTCCATTCTATAGCTAAGAAAAACATAATGTTGAAAGTAAATTGCTTGGAAAGGAATAACAGGAATGTTGATCATCAACCAAAAATTATACTAAGTTGAAATGAATGAAAAAAATGAAAATATGACAAACAAACAAGAAATTACTCTATCTGCTTTGGCTGCAGGAACAGTCATAGAATGGAATTCTAGTGGCAGTAGGAACAGTTGGTGCCAGATTCTTATCTAATTACTGAATAGAAAGTAATAACTAAACTAATACTAAACTAAAGGACATAATACTCACCAAGTGAAAACTCAGATGCATTGACTTATAACTTCATTTTATTCATTAGAAAACATGAGTACAAGAGAGCAATGTAAATGTATCACTAAAAACTAAGAATGCAAGTACAATATCAGATCGTGCAACCTTCTAAGAAGGAGCATCTGACCCTTATTTATACTACCAAATAAGCAAGGCAATCAACTCCATGAATTGGGAGGACGCCATTTTAGGGAAAGCAGAGAAAGTGGAGAGGTGGTTACACATGCATGGAATCTGGTCAGTTGTTCTTGCCTCCACGTACAGATTTAGCACAACATTAATGCCTATATTCACTGAACAGTAATAAAGACCATTTACAAGGCGATTATAACTTGGTTTGCATGAGGAATCTCCTGCTGTCGACCTCTTTGAATGATTTCCTTCATTGACCTTTGCATGAACACTTTGTTAACCATTATGGTGAATGACAAGCTGGAAGAATCTTATCAATTTAGTGGCCTCAAATCTTATCTGCATGGAAATATTAGTATGCATAATAATCACATATCTATAACTATCTTAAAGAAAATTCATTAATCCACATGTAGAATTAACATAGATAGTCCATATAACATGTCAATGTCATTAAAGATTTGTAGGAATAAAATTAGGCCCAATGTCTATGGTTTTGAGGAAATGTCAACATTCAAACATCGAGGTCCATGACAACTTCAAAAAATTGATCATAAGTTCTACCAAAGTTAACCTATAAATTAAACTCATCACTCCCTCCAACCTAAGATTTTGTTGGTCCTCTAGCAGGGGAAGGGTTGTTCTTCTGCTTAGTCAAAGCCCTAAAATTTGCAACCACCAACTATCCTACATTAATGTTTGTTGTGCGTGAATAAGGATCCCAATAGAACCCTTGTTTTCTGTCTAATCTACTCCATCTGTCTTTCTATAGCAATATCATAGTGGTAAAACCTAAAATTTGGTACGGGCCACATCGGAATAGGTGGCTGAAAAGTCAGGGGAAGCCAAAATCATCCTTTTTTCCTTCCAATCTAAATATATTTTTCAATTCTTTTAAGAGTTGCAACATAGTTCTATATAGAGTGGGGCTCAGCCTATTTTAGCTCATCAGTTAGGTTGTTCCATCTTTGTGAGAGGTATCTCTTCACAGTTTTCTCTTTTCCTTTTGCCACCACATCATATTCACTGTAAAATGCTTTTATCCAAGGCATGATCCTATTACCATAGCTAGGTCTAAGAAGCATTATGTGCCACTCCCTATAAATGTCCCTTGGGTTTCTTGATTCAACCCTGATGGGAAAAGGGATGTTGGATTCCATTTGCTTATAAGCCCTGTATTATTGTCCCCAATTGATCTCATTCTATACCCATGACATAAATTCCCTTAATTGGACATCCCCAACATAAAATAGTGGATTCCAATCATGGTCTTGAGTCACAACATAATTGTGCAAATAGAATTCACACAACAAATTCTTCATCTCAGGGGAAGCAATCCAATAAGCATTGAAAAATTCCATAAGAGTCTCAATGGAAGGGTTAAAACCTAAGACAATCCTTTCCAGCTTAAAAGAAAGATATTTCTCCTTCAAATGCAGAGCATAGACCCTTGGAGGGGTCTTGCACTCTAAAATTTTGGGTACCAAGATTGTCGTATCATCCACCTTCTTCTTTAAGGTATCAATTTTTGCATCCTTGTCTTCAATCTCCTCATCTTTCTTTTGAATTTCCTTCTTCAGCCTGTGTTTCTCCTCCTTCAATTCTTCTTCCCTTCTTTTCATCTCTTTCCATAAATGCATAGCTACCATGTGCATTGAAAAATCAAGGGCGTTATGTATTCCTACCAGCATTTTTCCTGGCACTGATGCTTGGTCTCCATATAGTACAAGCTATAGGGATTTGAGTTGTTCAGTCAACTCTAGCTGTAGGGGTGTTGATTGTTTCCCCAATTCAGGTTGTAGGGCCTTTTGTTCATGTTCTTGATCATGCTGCAGGATCTCTTGTTGTAGGAAATCCTAAGTTTCCTCATACCCTTGATTGTCCACTTGTTATGCAATACTAGCAAGATTTTCCAATGTTATGTTTGTTTCCTTCTTAAATATATCCTCTTCATCAACATTCACCTACCCCATTGGAGCTTTTGTGTCCACATGTGATATTTCTCTAGACTTAGGGATTTATTGCAGAGACATGCCAAAGGTTGGCCCCATTGGTCTTGATTTTTTGGGAGGGATTTCATGTTTTTCTTTGGCTGTAGGATGAACAGTGTCAGCTTTCTGCTTCTTAGAGCTTGGTACTTCTTTATTTGCCAACTGCTTTTTAGCTTTTCCTTTTCTCATTTATGCTTCTCTCTTTTGTGCCCTAGTTTTCATTAGGATTCCAAGAGGAACATCATCATCAAAATCTAGAGAGGAACTTTATTTTTCTAAGTGCTCTATCCTAGAAGAGCTAATTTCTATGGTTTCCTCTGTTGCAGGAGGGTTTATACTAGGGCCTGCATCAGAGGTTGAAGTACCTAGAGTGGCTTCAACCATGCTCAATCTCTTGCTAGACCTATGAGGATGAGGTAAAAACCTAGGTTGCAAATGCTCTAGTCTAATTTGATCAATATTTATGAATTCTTCCCAAGTCATCTTAGACACATCATGCAAAGACTTCCCAACTAACAATTTGATCAAAAAATGGTGGGAGATGGAATTGTCCCTACCTTTTTGAGTCTCGACCACCATAATTGAAAGAGGGTGGTATAGCACGTTCGACACTTTCATCCTCCTCTCGTGCCTCATGTGATTCAAGAGCTTGAAGTGCACGGAATGTAGATTCATCTAGCGTCCTTCATAGGTGATATATTTTATAACATGAACAACTATTTGCTTCCATGGCTTAGGCAGAGAGGTTCTTTTTGCACCTTGTTTTTCCACGCTCAATGGAGGGTCACTAGGTTCTGTAAATTCAGCCCTAGCTGATCTGGCATCTCTAGAAGTAGGGTAATTTTCACTGTCGATAAGCAACCCTATAAGTTTTGTAATTCTTTCTTTAGTAGCCAATAGTTCAATCCCTTTTACCATGGCTTTTCCTCCAGACAATGTTTGGGAAAATTCTAATGCAATGTTTTCATTAAAACCATTCAGCTTCAGGAAGTAGTCTAACCAACCAAAGTTTTCGAATTCAACTTGTGAACGTGCATCATGTAGTAATATGTCATGAACCATGGGTTCATTCTTGATCAACCCACCTCCCATTGTCTCCAATAATAATTTCTCTGCAAATTTTTCCTTCCTGCAACACTGCCAATTTTCCAATGCTAATGCCATATGAATTTTAGTTTTTTCTGTTTTACCACTTTCTTTTTTCTCTTTCTGTTTACCTTTTGATGACTTAAGATTATGATAGGATCAATAATAGCAGTAAATGAGTAATAAAGGAAATTTATGATGGAGAAAAAAGGTGGCAGTGGTTGGTGTTACCTTACACATACGAGCTATCGTCTCACTCAAAATTCAAATTAGCTTGATTTAAATTTTGTTGATGTAGACTAGCATGGGCTGAAACATGGGAGAAATATTCACATCTTTCCCCCAACCTAAATTTGAGCATGTGGCCTCACATGCGAGGTGGTAAGGATGATTTGACAGGCTCAAGGAATAATGACATGCTATGGCGAATTCCCCTATTAATTTATAGCAATTAAATGAATGCACTAAAGATAATTAAGACATAGCAATTAATGTGCACATACATGGATTCATGGAAGATTCACTACAAATATTGTGGAGGAAGTACCGGTCGCCTTTTAAGAAATAAGTTGAGCAATTAATGAAAATGAGGTGGAATGAGGTGGAGTGGAATGAAGTGAAGTGATGGAAGAGAGAGAAAGGTGGAGATGGATGGGAGGATGGGTGGATGGGTGGAGAAGTGGACTCCCACAGGAGTGGAAGTCTTTATTATGACAAGTACATACCTTAAATAGCCAGAAGGAGGGACACTAGGTCCACTTCCTTCGACTGCAGGAAGCTCAGGTGTTGCATGTTGAGTGAATTTCTGCAGGAAATCCTCTTTGGAAGTTTTCTAGTTATACAATTTGAGGAAATGACCATTGAAAAGCAGCTTAATTCTGACTAGATCAATAGTAGTGAGTTTTACATCACCATTAGGGAATACTTTAACAACCTCATATGGTCCTAGCCACCTTGTCTGCAATTTTCCTGCATTGTCCTGATACCTTGAGTCATAGAGCAGGGCCAAATCTCCTAGTTGGAATTTCTTGTCCTTGATGAATATTCCATGCCACTTGATTCTCTGATTCTACACTACCTCTATGTGATTCAAGGATTTTTTCCTCATCTCATCCAAAATATTTAGCTGCATGATTCTTTCTCTTTGTGCCTCAGAGATACCCATCGTCAAATCTACTACAGTCCTAAGAGTCTTATGTTCAAATTCAATGGGCATCATGGCTATCTTTCCATACAACAACTCAAATGGAGTGAAGCCTATAGTTGTTTTCTAGGTAGTTTTGTAGGAACAAACAACTTCTGGTAACCTATTTTCCCAATCCTTTCTATGGATAGCTACTATTTTTGTCAGAATAGATTCAATTTCTTTGTTGGTCACCTCAACTTGGCCATTGGCCTAGGGGTGATAAGGAGTAGAATTCCTATGTCTTATGTTGTACTCATTGACTAGTGTTGCAACAAGGGTTGATGTGAATTGAGCCCCTTGATCAATCACTATCTATCTTGGAACTCCATACCTTGTGAAAATATCCTAATAAAGAAACTCTGCAACCTTGTTATCTCTTGCATGCTTCATGGCCTAAACTTCTACCCACTTTGTTACATAATCAGTGTATACCAGGATATAAGACTTACCATTTGATGGAGGGTCAATGGGTCCTACAAAATCCAATCCCCACTTGTCAAAGGGATTGATTACTACCTGAAGGTAAAGTGGAATCTCATCAGATTTGGTTGGCCTACCCATTCTTTGGCATCTATCACATTTTCTTGTATACCTTCATGCATCCTTATGAATTGTGGGCCAATAGTATCCTATGTTCAAAATCTTCATTGTTGTCCTCTTGGCTACAAAATGTCCTCCACATGGTTTTTTGTGACATGCATGCAAAATACCATATGTCTCATCTTCTCTTACACATATCTTCATGACATGGTCTGGTCCATTATAAAAGAAACATCCAACAATCCATGAGAAAGGAAAATATTTTTCAATGAGTTCCCTTCTCTCTTTTGGAGAGAAGTGAGGAGAAACTCTACCTGTGACTAGATAATTGGTTGTGTCAGCATACCAGGGTGTTTGTACACTAATGGAGAATATATTTTCATCAGGAAAAGAGTCATCTATAGCTTGATTATCCCCTGATGAAGTAAGCCTTGAAAGAAAGTCCACAACAACATTGGCCTTCCCTGGTTTATCCACAATGGTTATGTCAAACTCCTGCATCAACAACAACCATCTTGCTAGCCTACCAAAGATTAGATATTTATTCATGAGTTATATATTGGCTGCATGATTAGTTTGCACAAAGATTTGGTAACCTATTATGTAATGCCTAAATTTTTTCAGGGAATAGATCACTACCAACATTTCTTTTTTTGTCACTGTATAGTTGAGTTCAGCTCCCTACAAATTTTTGCTGACAAAATAAATGGCATTTTCAATAGCTCTTTCTTTCCATCCTAAGACTGCTCCTATGGTATAGTCTAATGCATTTGTATGGATGTGGAAAGGAAGCTCCTAATTAGGTCCTTTGAGTACAAGAGCATGCATCAAGGCTACCTTCAAATAAGAAAATGCCTTGTCACAATCTTCAGTCCACTGTAATTCAACATCTTTAGTGAGAAGAGTATACAATGGTGCTGCTATTTTGCTAAAATCCTTGATGAAATGCCTATAATATCCTGCATGGCCCAAGAAATTCCTAACATCCTTTTTTTTTGTAGGTGTGGAAATATTTGTGATCACCTCAATCTTTGCATGATCTACTTGAATTCCTTTGTGGGAGATGTAGTGGCAAAGGACTACACCTTCCTACAACATCATGAAGCACTTTTCACTATTTAAAGACATATTTTGGTCTTCACATCTTTGTAGGACTCTCCTAAAATTTTCCAATGCCTGATTGAAATCAACACCATAGGTGGTAAAGTCATCCATGTAAATTTTCATGCAATCAAGAGAGATATCTAAAAATATGTTGATGATTGCCCTCTAAAAAGTTGTACGTGCATTATATAAGCCAAATGGGAGTATTGATTAGGCATAGGTCCCCCATGTACAAGTAAAGGTGGTCTTCTCCTGGTCCTCTAGTGCAATTTGGATCTGGTTGTAGCTACTGAATCCATTTAGAAAAGAAAAGTATTGCTTTCCTACAAGTGAGTCCAAAACTTGATCTATGAAAGGTAAGGGAAAATGGTCTTTTTTGGTGGTAGCATTGAGTTATTTGTAATCAACACAAACTTTCCATTTCCCTCCTTTCTTGGGCACAATCACTAATGGAGACACCCACTAGCTATCTAAAATAGGGTAGATAAATCCTACATCTAGCAATTTTTGCAGTTCCCCTTTTACAATTTCTCTCAGTGCAAGGTTAATTCTTCTTTGTGGTTGCCTCACTTGGGTGCAATCATCTCTAATGTAAATTCTATGAGTCCAAAGCTTAGGTTACAATCCCTTCATATCATAATATTCCCACACAAATGCATGTTGGTGGGCCCTCAATAAGTTTTCTAATAACAATTGTTGTTCTCCACTCAGTTTGTTGTTAATATTCAGATATTTTCCTTCTGACACCTACACTTGTGTAGTTAACTCTATCATGGTTGCTTCATTAATGAATGGTAGCTTGAGTTCACATGGCAGCAATGTATGGGACATACCTGTTGCTATAGGAAGCTTGGCTACAAGAAGAGTGGTTGCAAGAAGAACGTCTACAAGAAAAGTGGTTGTAAGAAGAGCAAGGAGAAGTGTCTTGACTGGAGTAGTACAATGAGAAGATGATGCTTCCTCCACTTCACAATGGTTCTAAATGGTGTTAGCTAATACTTCATCTTCATCTTGAAACTGCATGAAAGAGCTTCTTCCTAACATCATAAGGTGCACCATAGAATTAACTTCCTCGGCCTCTTCACCAACATGTGGCCATACGAGATTATCCTCATCATGGGATGGCTAAGAAGGAGGATAAATAACAAATTTTTTGGTGCTCTTCCCATTAGAAATGGTCATGTCACTTGACCGAAATCCAATATATGCATCTGTCGTGGCTAACCATGGCCTTCCAAGAATAATGGGATACCCACCTAGCTTTAGGAGAAAGAATCATGAAGTCTATTGGGTACTTCAAGGAGTCTAGAATTACCACAAGATCCTCTAGTATACCATCAAGCTTAATAGTAGAACTATTAGCAAGCTGGAAGACAGTAGGAGTATATCTCATGCTTGCAATGTTTAGTTGTTGTAGGATGTCCTTAGTCATTACATTTATTGTTTCCCCCAAATCAATCAGAGTATTCTTTATTTGGATCATGTTTATAACAACTCCTACCACAGGACTACCTAGGTCATTGTACTTAGGGAAAATCACTTTTCCAAGCATGATGTCAACTAGTTGTCCCACCACCTGAATCGTAGTGGGGTCTTTCTTCTTCCTGGCTTCTTAAGGAATGCTTCCTTGATTTCCTTGCCATAGATTGGGACATCCTTTATGGCCTGGAATAGAGGTATCTAGAAACATATATGCTTTAGCTGATCGAAGATGTCAAAATTTGTGTGCTCTTTTTCTTCCTTTTTCTTGGCAACTTCCAATCTCTGAGGAAATGGTGGTTCTTGTTCAGTCTGCTTGACTGGGACTGGTTCAAGATTTTTAGGTTCACTTGGCTGAGTGGGATCATTCAGAGGTTCCTCTTCCTCTTCCATGGGAAGCTCAGTGATAATGGGCTTGGAAGGGTCTGGTAAAGTAGTTCCTGAATGCAAGTGGATGTCACTTACACTCACAACATATGCAGGGAATTGATTTGAATAAGCAGAGTATACAGGCTGTTGATGTGGTTTGTTATTTAGATTGGTTGCGGGCTTAGTTGGTAGTTGAGTAGGTTTAGGTGGATTTGAGCTTGGATTAGCAGGGGGAGGCATTATAGCAAGTTTTTGGGGCTGAGAAGGTTGCTACATGTAACTGGTTGTCTGGGTTGTCCATTGTTTTCCTCCCCTCCATTGATTTGTTTGCTACAAATTTCCTAGAGGTGGTTTCCAATGCCCTTAAAATTTCTGCCAATTCCCCTAAGGTTGTTGCCACTAGGGTGGAGAGTTTTTATGATTGGGCCAAGCATTTGAAGGGTTACCCCAAGGTTGTGGTGGATATCCTCTATAGCTAGATGGATAGGGTGGATTCCATTGGTTACCAGATGAATATGAATTGAAATATGGCCCACCCTAAGATAGTGGATCATGTGGCATACCTTGTCTTGGAGCCCAAGGCCTCCTTTGTGCAACATAGTTGACTTGATCTTCTTCAATCTAGATTGGTTTGAACTCAGGTGGAATCTGTTTACTTTCAGTATTAGCTACCATCTTGCATCTGCGATCCTTCTTCTTTTTTCTGCAATGGGGGAAATACTATTCCAACATTGCCTCTACCTACTCTTGTTTCTTCTTGGCCTGAAGTATATCCAAGTGAGTAGGTAGATTTTTTATGATGTCTTGCTTGAAATCTACCAACAACTGTGTGATCTCCATCCTTGAAACTCTACTGGTAGATGAATTGCTCATGGAATATTGGTAAGTTCTCCCTTTCTTTGAAGCTTCCCTAGAATAGTTCTAGCATAATTTCTTGATGTCTTCCCAATGAACTTGAGTGATATCTCCTCCTGCCATCAGGTCCAAGGCATCAGTGTAGCTCTCATTAATTCCTCTTAGGAAAGTAGCTTTTGTGATTCTTCGTTGAGGGTATAGTGTGAATATTTCAAGGTGGTAGGAAATATCTTAACCTCTGAGCATTAGTGGTATAGTCATAAATCCTATAGAGTATATCAAACTCAAACAAGAAAGTATCAGGGTCTTCTGTAACAAGTCCATAAAACTTAGGAAGGGCTGAAGCAGGGATATTTTTTAGATTGTCAACTTCATTCTGATGGGAAATGGGGAAAGGAAAAGTTGGTTGGTTAGGTCTATTCCTATTTTCATCAACTATGCCTTCTTGATGGATTTCCCAAGCAAAGGGATTCTCAAACTGATTTTGGTCTTTAGAGGAAACTTTAGAGCTAGTCAGATTAGGAAATGCATCAGCAAAGGGGTGTGGATCTTCTTCTTCTTCTCTTGGGAGGTTTTGATATTCAACTAGCTAGAATGACTCAGGATTGTCAGGAAGGAATCTCCCATAAGCATCTCTTCTCCTTCCTCTATGCATGCGATATCAACTCACTATCAGCCAACTCACAAAATGAATTGGAAAGAATAAGGTGGTTCATTACTTCCTAAATGAGGGGTACACTAAGAACAACTTTCAGAAATACTACAACAAGAAAACTATCAATGAATCCAAAGAACTTCCTAGTTTGACACCATCCCTGACAATGACACCAAAAATGTTGTCCTCCAACAATGATCTAACAACTAAGCCCTTACAGCCGTGATTCAAAGATTGGACATCTAAACTGAATAGTCATTTCAATCATCATGAAGGTGAATTTAAATTGTCAACCCAAGGAGGTGAACTTGAAATGGGTCAACACAGTATGTGCACTAGAAATCCAAGGTAGCAATTTCCATTCTATAGCTAAGAAAGACACAATGCTGAAAGTAAATTGCTTGGAAAGGAATAACATTTATGTTGATCATCAACCAACAACTATACTAAGAAAACTAAGCTAAAATGCATGACAAAAATGAAAATTTGAGAAACAAATAGGAAACTACTCTATCTGCTTTGGTTGAAGGAATAGTCACAAAATGGAATTCTAGTGGCTGCAACAACAATTGGTGCCAAATTCTTATCTAATTACTAAACAAAAAGTAATAACTAAATTAATACTAAACTAAATGACATAATACTCACCAAGTGGGCCCCTTTGGATAAGTATCCTCTAAAACTATTGAAAAATCAGATGCATGGACTTATAACTTCATTTTATTTATCAGAATACATGAGTACAATAGAGCAGTGCAATTGTATCACTGAAAACTAAGAATGCAAGTACAATATCAGATCGTGCAACCTTTTGAGAAGGAGCATCCGAACCCTTATTTATACTACGAACTAAGCAAGGAAGTAAACTCCATGAATTGGGATGATGCCATTTTTAGGGAAAGCAGAGAAGGTGGAGAGGTGGTTACGCATGCATGGAATCTGGTCAAACGTGCTTTCCTCAATGTAGATTTAGCACAATAGTAATGCCTATATTCGCTCAATAACAATAAAGACCATTTACAAGGCGGTTACAACTTGGTTTGCTTGGGGAATCTCCCGCCATCAACCTCTTTGAATGATTTCCTTAGTTGACCTTTGCATGACTAGTTTGTTAACTCTTATGGTGAATGACTAGCTGGCGGAATCTTCTTAATTTAGTGGACTCAAATCTTATCTGCATGGAAATATTAGTACACATAATAATTGCATATCTATGTAGAATTAACACAGATAGTCCATATAACATGTCAATGTCATTAAAGATTTGTAGAAATAAAATTAGGCCCAATGTCTATGGTTTTGAGGAAATGTCAACATTCAAACATCAAGGTCCATGACAACATCAACAAATAGATCATAATTTCTACCAAAATTAGCCTATAAACTAGACTCATCACACATAAGAGAACATCAGATATACATGGAAACCCAAGATGGGAAAAACCATGGTGAGAATAGCTGCTTGGATCTACTATCTAAATCCAACCTCACAAAGCAGAAAATATAATAAGGGAATTTACAAGATAAAGTAGGAACCAACCTAATAGAGATACCAATCCCCAAATGTACTTGTAGGAACCAACCTAATAGAGACACCAATCCCCAATAAGATGATATGAGCACTAGCTCTATGAGTAGAAAACTTTTCCTACAAAATTACAATTATAAAGCTTGTGGACCTTTGGTGTTGATTACACAACCTACAAATAGAATGAACTTGTTTCAAACACTCCACTACACTCCTTAAGATTATCTGATAATGGTGCATAGTAATTGATATGCTTCACATTGAATAATACATGCTTCCAAAATCATATCCTTGTATATTCACTCACCACCTTCTCTTAAATTGTACATCTACATAAAATGTATGATTATATTCAATACATTGCATTAATATTAGTACATGTCAACCAACAGTCCACAATTAACCAAGACAACATAAGGTGGACCTAAATTCAAATTACATGAAATGTGTAATTGGTCAGTCCTAAGTCATTTTTTTTGTCACCAAAAGAACACAATGCCATGCACTTCTACTTGAACCTTAACTAGGTCCTATCTTAACACCACAAGCTAACTTTGAATGTTGCACCCTACTAGCCATTACTGCACAATTCTTGAACACTAACTAATTTACAAAAAAGCATAGAGATCCTTCTATCACTTCATACTTCTTGCATGCTAAACATATCTTCTAGAAACTCTAGAATATGATAGAACATGTGTATACATACTCTCTATTCAAACTGTAGAGCCAAAATCACCTTCAAAAAGAAATATTCATCATAATTGTATTGCTAGAGAAATTTCTCTACCTTGAGAAGTTGATCTGAAACATTCTAAATTAGACTTTTGGATCACTTTTGTCAACATGAACAAATGTAGTATGATAATACAAACATCCTTCAAATTATTAACTCAATATATAGATAAAAATATATACTTTTGCATCAACTCAAAAACATATGGTAGTACAATTACATTTAATTTGAACTAATCTCCTAAAAGGATTCCTTTGACAACTTAGTGAGCACCTTTGACAACCATAAACTCCTTTGGAACCAATGACAACCTTTATTCAACAATGATTTGGTAGTATCACAATACTATAGTGTTATTTATGAAGCTTGATCTTGTTGGTTTTGTATTATTCATCATTTGTTCACAAATTTTATGGTAGAGGTTATGTTGGTTTGTCTTTCCATAGAAGGAAACCCCCTTTTGTGAGGGAATTGTATTATGGATTTATATTATATTTTATTGTGTGAGGAGATTATGAGAGAGAAGAGGAAGTTACATCAGATGTGTTGTATATTACATCCCTTCATTTTGATAGATGAAATAAAGAAAGGACTAACTATTTCTTTACAAATGTAGCCCATGTATTGGGTGAACCACATATATTTGTGTCTCTATGTTATTTTTTTTGCATTAATTTTATTATGCATTGCTCTACAATCCTATTCCTAACATATAGACCATTAAAAAAAAAATTATTGGCTCTTACTTAATGCAAGTTTAATAAATTTGAGCTATTATGGTTTAATAGGAAATGAAAAGTGTGATGAATTATAAATATATGAACTATATAAAAATGATTCTCATTGCAAATTCATATAAATATTTACATTATTTTATCACAATGGCTCTATTTCCCATTTCGATAGGCAAGAATCATGAATGGAGAAAGGGAAAATATTAGACTCAAACAAAATATTTGTGCTCTTGTATTTTAGGAATATTCTTAGGTCCTTCCATGCTATAAACACTTACAAAACATATTTTTGACAATATATTGTGTGGTTGTGAGTGGTTAATTATTTTTTGGGGTTTGTATGAAGGATTTTAGTTGTGACTATATAAGGATATTATTATAGAAGTTGTGAAAAGTAAAGGTATGTACAAGATCATGACGGGCGAAAAAGTCCTGATATGATGGGTATGTGTAGGGTATGTGGCTGACAAATTTTTTCTTACACAAAATTGATGAAATGAAAAGGGTTTTTTAAGAAGATTCTCATCTTTCCACCAATATAAATTATGATTTATTTTTAAATTTAATAAAATATTTTTTTTTTTTTCTATTTGAACTACGACTAAAGTCCCTATTGATAGGTTGATTGAAAAACATCTATACCTTTCAAACGGTATCACATTTTTGGAATCCAAAACATGCATCACATTCTATGCTTTGCATACTATAGGATTAAAAAAAAATTGAATTTCATGAAGTTTTGACCAAGTTCACGATGGTCGACATATGAGTTTTATATTTTTTAAAGTTGTAATAAAAATTCATAATTAATTACTTACATGGAAAAAATTACAAAAAATAATGCATCACATCTGGACATGATTCCTCTACTTATATCTAAATATTAGAAAAATATTATCATTTTATTGTGGTTAGGGTGGTCGACAGACACCTACTTCTTATTTTTCCCCTGAAATTTAAGTACTATTGCATTGAAATTTCAAATTTTCACCAAATAGATTTAAAAATAAAAATAAACCTAGTAGTTTAGAAACTACATTTAATTTTCTACAAATTCTATTCTTACATATTTTTGAAATAATATAGATAACTTATTCAAATTTTTACGTCAAGTTGCCTAACTTTGATTTTTCTAAATTTTTTGCCACTTAAGGGCCTGTTTTTTCCATGATGATCCTGCACATACCCATAACATGAATCTAATGTATCTATTATTACATGTACATGTGATTGGTAGCTCTAGACTTGCTTAAACATAGACAAACAACACAATGTTAGTCAATAAACAAATTTAAACTAGCATTCCCCATGGGATTCATTCAAAGCACAATGAACAAGAAATAAAGTAAAGAAACCAAATGAAGGTTATTTAAATCCTATTCAAATATTCAAACCCAACATCCCATGGGGGAATTGGTGCTACTTTGATGTGGAAAGTAGCTATTTCCCAATTCCTTGCAAGTTTTGATGATGAACAATGTGATCCTTGATAAAAATTCTCAATAACCTAGCTATGGTGATGAAATGCTATGATAACTTTGATGAAAGTGGTTGAACTTTGCTTCATATCTGTAGATAGTGACTTTTCCTCAAGTGATTGATCCAAAATCAATAGAAGAACTCTCCACTTATAGGAAAGAAAGGTGGAGGAATGCAAAACATGAAGGATGTGAAATTAAAGATAAACCAATAACAATGTGCCACTTGTCAACATGTTATTGAAGAGAGGTGGAGTACATTTTGATCAATGTGCAAATAAATGCAATTAGGTGGAAATTTGAAATTTGAAAGATGGCTTGTGGAGGAAGATGTGGAAGAGGAGTTAATGCCACTTGGCTCAAGAAAAATGACTTGTAAGAGTTATAAATGCCATGTTGGAGGATAAGTCCTTTTTGGAGAGAGATTTCAAATTGGAGGAATATTCCAAAGAGATGTCTTTTTGAATGAAAATAGAAGAATTTATAAATCAAATAAATTGATTTACTTGTGCAAGTTGCAAAATCTAGAGGATTTGATGGATTAGAGTTAGAGTTAATGAGGATTTGATTAACTTAGATGAAGTTAGTTTGATTTGACACTTGATTTATATTTTTGGATTTATTTAAATCAAATGGGAGGAATAATGGACATTAGATTTAATTAAATAAAGTTTGATTTATTTAATTAAAAGGAGATGATGTAGATTTAATCAAATAAAGGGATTTATTTAATTAAAAGAAGAACATTAGGATTAATCAAATAAAATGATTAAAAGAAGATAATGATAAATTTAATCAAATAAAGATTATTCGATTAAATGTTTAGTAGAGAGATGAATTAGGCAGAACTGATGTTAGTAAATCAGGATCAAGTGCATGAGATCAATCAATATAATTTGAATGTCTACATTTTGCCCCTCTTTGAAGTAATGTACTTGTTGCATTGGTTCAAAGAATAACATTTCCAAGATCAAAATTCAATTTTTTTTATTTTTTCAAATGCCCCATTACTGCCCTAGTGGAAGAATTACACTGGTATACTACCCCCTCAAGAGATCGAATGAAAAATTTGGATTTTTGGGTGATTTCTTGAAAAAAGAGGATATGCTACCTGATGGGTCCAAAAAGGCTCCAAGATGCTGAAAATATACCAAAATACAAAAAACGGATGCAAAACGAGCTTCGGTTGGGAAGAAATAGGGTCGAGGGCATAAAACCCTATTTTGGCAGCTAAAACAAGTCAAAAAACCCTAATTTTCATGCTTAAATAGCCTTAGAGGGGTCATTTTCAATTCATTTTCACATTCACAATTTGAGAATTCCTTCACTTTTGAGCTCTGACCCTCTTGTAGAATGGCAGAAAGAGTGCTTCCCTGACACATTTATGAGTGAGTTCGATTGTACCAGAGACCTCCAAGCACAGGACCAGTAGTATGTTATGCTATCCTGACCTTTAATTTCAATTTTTGTGTGCATTTAATATGATTAAAAGGTCAAACTTGTCTAGCGTCACTATATAGCGATGCTACAAATGCTAAATCAACAACGCTAGGGGTCAAATAGCGTCGCTACTGCTTATTGTGATGCCACATCACAATTTGGTATTAAGGCTCCAAATGTCAAAGGGAGATGCCAATGTGACTGGCTACGTCACAGCTCAGTTAGGTTTTTAGAGTTTTAGATCAAACAGGCCTATGCATGCAAATAGTGACACCGCAACTTGGTTTGCAGTTTGGGGGTGTTGGCAACACAAGGGAAGACAACTAAGAGGGGGGGTGAATCAGTTGTCTAAGAAATTTAAAACTTATTTGAATTATTAACCTTTTTCTTAGATTTAATTAATAACAATGAAATCATAAATCATCAACACATCAGAAACACACATAACACCAAGATTTTTTAAGTGGAAACCCTATTAGGGGAAAAACCATGGTGGAGGTTAGTCCACAAGATTATACCCTATTAAAAGTATAAATAATGAAATGGGGAATGCACATGCATTCAGGAACATTTCCTAGATCTCACTACTTAATTACAACAAGGCTCACATCCCAAAGGAATACACACTTTCTTACAAAAAGATTTGGATTACATTCGCAGGGATTTGAAATGACAAAATAACATCTGCTAATGTTTGATCACAGTTCCAGTTAAGCACATGAACACTTCTTCACTCTTCTTCACTCTTCTTCACACTCTGCTCTACCTTCAAATGATTAGGAATTTGTTCATACATACACACATGAGCATTCCTGACATGCTTCCAATGATGTAAACAATCACTTATATATATATTCGTAACAACAAAATAATAAAATGAATATAAACTATCGGCCCAAATCAACAACAATTATTAATGTGAATCAACTAAGTTTGGACACAACTTAGTGAAGACCCAAATAAACATATCCAACATGAAAAAACTTCAATTAATTACTCCTCGAATATCCACAACACGCTACAAACACCATGTCGGCCAAGAACATGAAAAACATGAACACGCAAGAGAAAATCACCAACCACAAGCTAAATGATCAATTTGGACGTGCAACTCAGATAGAGCACGATCTAGAAACATCCACAAACATCATGAATCACCAAATAAGAATCCACAACAACTAAACTAACTAAAATCCATCATCTTCAATTAGGAACACTAACTGAAGCAACATAAAAACTATCAGAATATGAATCTTCATAACTTGATCAAAACTTCATGTGGATCTCTGAAACTCGATGTGGATAAACTAGATACACTTAGCAACAAACCCTTTAGTCCAAAACCTCTGATCATCAACGTACTGAACTCATTGACAAAATGAACTTCACTTTAGCACTGACAACCTACAACTCATTCCATTACAATCTTCTCAATATCCTCGACATATACAACTTCTAATGAATTAATGCTAATAGTGTTGACATCAATGACAACCACATATTAGTAACACAACCACAACATCCAACAATATCCCCCTTTGGCATTGATGGCAACACATGATGTGAAAAACACCATCAATGCAACTATCTCTTAACACTACAACCCCTTAGGCTCTTACTCATTTTCACCTCAACTCTTTCACATGATCTTCTCCCACTTTGACATCAATGACAAAGATCTCTTTTCACCACACAAGCTCTGATATGAATTGTTGGCATTACAAGGTTAGAGAACTAAGAGGGGGGTGAATCAGTTGTCCCATAAATTTAAAACTTATTCAACTTATTAACCTTATTCTCAGATCTGATTAATAACAATTAAAGCATAAATCATGAACACATCAGAAACACACATAACACCAAGATTTTTTACATGGAAACCCTATTAGGGGAAAAACCACAATGGAGGTTAGTCCACAAGATTATACCCTGTTAAAAGTATAAAGAATGAAATGGGGAATGCACATACATTCAGGCCCACTGCCTAGAGCTCACTACTAAATTACAACAAGGCTCACAGCCCAAACAAAGACACATTGTCTTACAGAAAAAATTAGATTACATCTTCAGGGATTTGAACTGACAAAATAGCATCTGCTAATTCCTTATCACAGTTTCAGTTAAGCACATGAACACTTCTTCACTCTTCTTCACTCTTCTTCACACTTTGACTTTCCTTTGAATGATTAGGAATTTGTTCACACATACACACAAGATCATTCTTGACATGCTTCCAATGATGTAAACATTCGCTTATATATATATATATATATATATATATATATATATATATATCCACAACAAGAAATTTCATCGGTATATGTCAGGTTCAACAAAATAAGAAAATGAATATAAATTGTAAGCCCAAATCAACAACAATTATTAATGTGAATCAACTAAGGTTGACCACAACTTAGTGAAGACCCAAATCAACATCTCCAACATTAAAACACTTCAGTTAATTACTCCTCAAAGATCCACAACACGCTACAAACACCATGTCGGCCAAGAACATGAAAAACATGAACACGCAAGAGAAAATTTCCAAACACAAGCTAACTGATCAAATTGGACGTGCAACATAGATAGAGAATGATATAGAAACATCCAAAAACATCATGAATCACCAAAGAAGCATCCACATCAACTAAACTAACTGAAATCACATCATCTTCAATTAGGAACACCAACTGAAGCAACAAAAAACTATCAGAATATAAATCTTCATAACTCGGTCAAAACTTCATGCCGATCTTTGAAACTTGACATGGATAAACTAGATACACTTAGCAACAAACCCTTTAGTCCACAAACTCTAATCATCAATGTACTAAACTAACTGATAGACTGAACTTCACTTTAGCACTGACAACCTACAACTCATTCCACTACAATTTTCTCAATATCCTCGACATATACAACTTCTAATGAATTAATGCTAATAGTGTTGACATTAATGACAACCACATATCAGTAACACAACCACAACATCCAACAATCTCCCCATTTTGAATTGATGGCAACACATGATGTGAAGAATACCATCAATGCAACTATCTCTTAACACTTACTCCCCCTTAGGCCCTAACTCATTTTCTCCTCAACTCTTTCACATGATCTTCTCCCCCTTTGATATCAATGAAAAAGATCTCTTTTCACCACACAAGCTCTGATACGAATTTTTGACAGCACAAGAGCAGACAACTGAGAGGTGGGGTGAATCAGTTGTCCTAGAAATTTAAAAATTATTCAACTTATTAACCTTATTCTCATATCTGATTAATAACAATGAAAGCATAAATCATTAACACATCAGAAACACACATAACACCAATATTTTTTACATGGAAACCCTGTTAGGGGAAAAACCACGGTGGAGGTTTGTCCAAAAGATTATACCCTATTAAAAGTATAAAGAATGAAATGGCGAATACACATGAATTTTTTTAATCTCATCCTAATCTTAGTGTTGTTGAACACATTCCAAGAATCTAGGGGATACATGAAATAATTAATGTTTAGGATTTGCAATTGAATGGCATCCTATTTCCAACATTCTCCCACTTGACATTATACATTGCAATTATTCTAAACAAGGAATAATAAAACAAGTACAAGACTTAAGGCCAATGGCCTTCTTGCACCAACTAATCAAACCATGCTAACTTCAAATGCAACCTACATAATCATGAAGCTTCCAAGCAAATGATTAAAACCAAGAGAACTTATCTGTATGGTTTCATAAGATAATCTATAACATTAATTAAAGTGTTAACTTTCGCAATTAATACCTTCCCATTATCAACCAAACCATTACCTTTCCCAAGCCTCTATATCCAAACTGCCTTTTTAGAGGCATGCTAAACCACCGATTGTGTTGAATTCACATTCAACCAAGGTGTAGACTCATTGGTCTTTTCTGTTAAAATTTTTTTCTTACAAGTAACCATTCCAACAAATGTCTCTTACCATAAGAGAACTCCAGCCTCACCTATTTCTCCAAGTATCCATGAGGACCTGTAACCAACCAATCCATGCCAAACTCCAAATGCAACACAACACTTTCATGAAGTAATCAAGCAAATGATTAATGTACCCAAAACTTAAGAGAACTACACAAGATCATTGTCAAAGCTCCAATCATGAATCAGGAACATAAACATGACATCCATGATCTAACCAAACCATCTCCTCTTAGGAGATCACATGCACCATAACATACTTATACATCCTAGTCTCAAGAGAACCATGTAATATGCCAAACTCTAAACTAGTATCAAGAGTATAACATGACATCATAACAAATACACTCTAAACCAAGAACAAACCATATCCCCAATCACATGAAGATAACCTTACCAATGATGCATCCAAGTCACTGCCAACAACTCCCACTGAACCGTGGTACCGAGTCACACATGGCATCGTGACTACCATCTTCTTCATGAAGATCACTAAATCCTACCAAAGCTCCCACTGAACTGTGATACCGAGCTATACATGGAAACAAGATAAACATCAAACCATTACTTTCAAAAGTATATGGAATTTCAGATATTTCCTCATGATCATAATTATCATAACATGTATTATGCCACAACTCTAAACTGCTAATCAAGAGTATACCATGACATAATAACAAAACCATCCTACAACCAAGGATCCACATCATTGCCAAATGCTCCCACTGAACCATGATACTGAGCAATCCCATGGCATCATGATGCACATAATCAAAACCCCATTTCTATCATAAGCTCACACCAAACCTGTGAATCCAAGCTCTCAATGACCTCTGTAACAAACTTTTTTTTTTTCCAAAATCAACAATAGTAAAAATAATAAAAGCTCCCACTAAGCCCAAAAACCCTCCAATATTTTAAGAGAAAGGCATCCCAATACTCTACCCAGCCTTAGCTCTGATACCAAATGTTTAATCTCATCATAATCTTAGTGTTGTTGAACACATTCCAAGAATCTAGGAGATACATGAAATAATTAATGTTTAGGATTTGCAATTGAATGGCATCCTATTTCCAACAGAATTTAGGCACACTGCCTAGAGCTCACTGCTCAATTACAACAAGGCTCACAACCCAAAGGAAGGCACATTGTCTTACAGTAAGATTTGGATTACATCCATAGGGATTTGAACTAATAAAATAGCATTTGCTAATGCCTGATCATAGTTTCGGTTAAGCACATGAACACTTCTTCACTCTTCTTCATACTCTGTGTATATGGGTAAATTTTAGGTTAGATTAACATATTAGATCATAAAATAAAACCCAAAGAGCTATGAATTACATTGAAAGAAAATACAAGAAAGATTATACTAGTTATTCCTCGAAGCTTCCATGATTCATCTCCATAGTACCTTCTAGCTTGTAGCAATTGTGATTCTTGCCCTCAGATTTGTATGTGTGAGCAAATGTCTATGAATGTCCTATTCAAGTTTTGAAGGATTTGAATGACAAAATGCCTATGACAAATGACAAATGACTATGCCTATGACAAGTAATCAAATTAAATAAGCTAAATGCAAAGTAAATTCTAAGCATGAATGTCTATATTAATGAAGTGGTGCCAAAATATGAGGAAAATTGTCATTTTATAGAAAATACTATTTTGGATGGATGGACGAGATTGAAAGCTAACAAAGCCTAAAATCAGTGGACAATATTTCATGTGACAATCCCTAATTAGGGTTAGGTAAAAATCATTAAATGAGATGTCAAGATGTCATTTGAGAAAATCAAATCGGCAGTTGAGAATAAATGTGACAATTAGTCAAAAGATAAAGATTTTCAAAAATCAAGAAGATAAAGACTACTTGATTTATAAGATTCAAAAAATCAAGAACATAAGAGTTGGACTGAAAAGCAAATTTGGAAAATCAAGAATTTTCTCAATTACTTGATTTTTTGAAGAATATTACCTTTTTGAATTAAATTAATTCAAAATAAGGATTTTGTGTGATAATAAATAATCTTTTTCAGATTATTTACCAAAATGAACTGACAGTTAATAATGTGATATCATTTTAAATAATTTCATTTATTTAAAATGGGGGAAATGTTAATTTTGACAATTAAATAATTAAAGATAATTATTTAATTTAGAAAATATGATTAATAATTAAATAAATTAATAAATTCACTTAATTATGAGAATTAGTGACATATTAAATAAATAAATGAAATTCATTTATTTAATAATCAGGAAGAATAAATGAATAAAGATAATTGAATAAATTAAGAAATTTATTTACTTAAGGGAAGACTTAGACAATTAATGACGTATTTAATAAATAAATAAAATTTATTTATTTAATAATCATGAAGAATAAAAGGACATGAATTATTTAAATAATTATGAATTATTTAATTAATAGTCGAATGTGGACCAAGGAGATAATTAAATGTCATAATTATGCTAGGACGAAAGTGGTAAAAATAGAGCTTGCAGGCCTAGGTCATTTTTAAGTGTCTACATTTTTCCCCTCTTTGTCATAATGTAGCATGTCACATAGTGACAAAGAAAATAAATCAAAAATATGCCCCAGTGAAGGTACATAGTATCAATGCCCCTTTGGGATTTTTTTTAAATTTTGGGTCGGCGACGAAAAAGTTTGGAAAGGGTCTCAATAAGTTAATTTGATGACCAGAAAAATAATGATGCAAGTGTAAGGGTTATTTAGGGGACACCGAGATGTGTAACGCATTTGCTAAAAAGTGTGACGCATTCACGATATCATATTGTATTTGAGAGTTATAACGTCACATATGCCATTTTGCGACGCATTTTCCTGTTTGAGTGACGCATTTGAAAGAAGTGACGAATGTGTCATATATCGTGACACAAATGATCTATTGCCACACAATTGAGTGATAGAACAATGCAATCGATATGTCGCGATGCATGTGCAGTACAGAATGACGCAACCATTGTTTCACAATGCAAGTGCAGTCAATGCGACACATTTCACTTTGACTTTGACTAGTGCTGATTCTGATGCTTTTCAAATTTGAAATATTTTTTGATGATAGTGTCAATTGTCTAGAAGGTACTAATGTGTTGTTTTGGATTTGTGTAGAGACAGCTTGCGCCCATCTATACTCGGGAGAGCAGGCCATCGACCTTCCGGTTTGGTGATCAGCTGACTCCGCGGGAGCGATGACAGTTGATGTGGCTAGGTCTATTTTATGCTTCCTATATGTCTGTTATTTGGGAAAATAGGGGACTATTGACTACATTATATGAGCAATGGCATTCAGAGACATGCTCCTTGCACCTGCCGACGGGAGAGGCGATAGTTACACTTGAGGATGTTTGCCGTATTCTACGCCTGCCAATCCAAGGAGAGCGGATTGTTTATGAACCTCACCATGGCCATCAAAATTTCACAGCATACTATCAGGATGAGGGAGCATGACTCAGCATCTAGGGCTATGAGATCCACTAGGATTTTATGGCAGAGCATTACGCTCGGTTCAATGCATTCTTGGTGACATTGATCGACAGGATATTGATTCTTGACCATCGTAAACAAGGGTTTCCCATTGGTTGGGGAGATGTGATAGTGGGGATGAGGCGGGAAAGGACAATATATGCCTGGGGGCCCTATTTGTTGGGCACACTCTACCACCAGCTTCACAAGGTTGACTACAGGAGGGCAGAGAGCATTTCATGTAGCACCACACTCTTGATAATATGGGCATGGGAGCATATAGCGATATTTCATCCGCCTATTTAGAGACCAGAGCTAGCTGAGGGGATGCCCTATGCCTATTACTATTTCAGTTCCTTACAGCAGACACAGATGGGAGAGACAGGTTGGTGGTGCCATTGGATTGATACTATGGTTTCATTCATTTGGAGACCGTATAGAGACTGCTAGCAGTGGGATGATGAGGTCGACCATCTCAGCCTTTGCACATAGTATCATTACTTGATTGGTAGGACAATGCATAGCCAGTTTATTATAGAGATGTATCTACCATAGCGTGTCCTTAGATAGTTTGGAGAGCAGCAGGGTGTACTTGCAAGGACAACCAAGTATGCTCGATCTTCTAGAGAGTCAGCTTGGGGGCCAGCGATTCCTGTAGCTTTTTTTGAGCAGTAGATTGATGGGCTAGTAGCCTAGTAGTGGGGTTGGAAAGGTGGGGAGGCAGATCTAGGGACTATGGCTGACTATGACCTATGGTGGCATGCACATCGACCAGTGCCACTAACAGATCTAGATGGGCCAACACCTGTGGACAAGAGGTCAGTTATACCACGTGTGTTGAGAGTTAGGTGATGGGGCAGAGATGGTGATAGAGGTAGAGGTCGGGGGAGGGATGGAGGGATGGAGGTAGGGATGGAGGTAGGGGGAGGGATGGAGGCCAGGGTGGAGGACAAGATGGGGGAAAGGGAAGAAATGGGGATGATGATGGCCAGAGATGGAGGAGGGGGAGAGATAGGGCAGGAGGGTGGATATGGATGTGGAGGAGGAGAGATAGGAGGAGGAGAGATAGGAGGAGCCTGTGGCCAAGGAGGAAGCTAGACAGGAGGAGGATGTGGATGTGGACATAGATGTGCCTTAGGATGAGGGATTCGGTGGAGAGGATGTTGTAGAGGATGATGATGATGATGATGATGATGATGATGATGATGATGATGCCATGGACGAGGCCAAGAGACTCTTGAGATGGAGGATGGTGGAGGGAGAAGAGGAGATACCGTCTTACTTGACATTTCCCCAGGATGCCACGACAAACCAGAGGGTGGTAGATCTTCAGAGGAGGCTAGATGAGAGTGTGGCAGAGGTAAGGGCACTATGAGTAGAGCTAGAGGTAGCTTGAGTAGAGTGAGATCAGGCAGTGATCCACTAGTAGGAGTCGGCACAGTGGTGTGTGGATTTTGTAGCCTTATGTTTAGGACCTTCAGGGGATATGGATCATGAGCTTGCTAGGGTGAGCACTCAGTTTGGGCAATACGAGACCCTATATGAGCAGGCAGTGCCTCTTAAGTGACGAGATCCTACACTGTTGCACTCATAGATGAGGATAGGTAGTGGTCACAGATTAGGGAGTGGGAGCAGCAGCAGGAGTCATACTAGTGCAGGAGGGTCTACCTCGTCAGGGCACACATCAGGGCATAGGTCCGACCACTCTCATAGGCATTCCTCGAGTCATCATTCGAACCGTAGTCATGGGTCTACCAGTTCAAAGCAGTGGTCAGCATAGAGGCAGCCACCAGTGATAGATCTGTCAGTGTCATAGAGTCAGGCCATATTGTCATCACAGGTGCCTATTACCATGGCGATGATTCTGTCAATGTTAGTTCCATCAGGTTCACAGACAGAGGCCGTTACCATTCCACCTATGATCTCAATGCCAGTCACAGATCCTCAGCCACCACACTCTTCACCACGAGGGGATGATGAGAGCCTTTCCTAGGGGAATGTTTGATACATTTTCTTCTATGTTACAACACATTATGTATAGACCATTGAGCCTGCGAGCTCCATTTTTGGGATATCTCTTAACTCTATCCTATGACATTGTATATTTTGAGATGATGTTATATGATGATGCAGTTTTGATGTGGCCTGCATGTGTGTTATGTGATATTATTTGATTTATGCATTATGGTATATATGATGGATAACTCGTGTATGATATGCACTTATGATGGATGATGGTATTATTTATATGTCTTGTCATGTATGTCCTATGATGCTTACTTATGATATGATGCCATGATCATGCAATGCTTATTTATCTGTTATGTTGATTTTGTGATGATGATGATAATGATATGCATAATTTATTTATTTGAATGGATGCCATGTTTATGATAATGTTAATGCAATATGCAATGAAATGTATATGATTTATTGCTATGGATGATGTATGTATGGACCTAATGCAATGTTTATATGATTATGTATGCACTTTTGTATTTGTATGTAGTAGGATATCATCGTGAGAAGGACGAGAGAAGATGACCAAACTTAAGGATATGAATGTTAGTTCCTAGACCAAATCCTTCAAAACTTTAGCATAGGACTTTAATTATTATTTCTCTTAATCATCATTGGGCAGACTATTGTAATGGCCCACAAACACCATGATATGACATAGATCAAGGTGTACAAGGTCGTACCATCACATAAGACAAGAAGTCATAGACAAGGATGATCATGACTCATATGAAGAGCGCAATTGCCCCAGTATTTTTGTCATAATCAACCACAAGCAGAAAAAGACAAGGACAATTCATGAAACGTCGTTGTTTCTCTAAATCCTATTTCCAGGACATTCTTGAGAAACTAGCAGCATGATTGCCAAAATAAAAAATAGAGCCATTATCATGATACATCATTTTTTTTCTAAATCTTGAAATCAGGATCTCGCTGAGAAACTACTAATCATGCATGTCAAAAGTCAAGACAAACGTCATGATATGTCGCAACTTCTCTAAATCCTGTTGTTGGGATCTTGTTGAAAAATTAGTAACATGATAAAAATCCAAAAGACAAGTGCCAAGTGTTTGCCAAGTGTGTCCTAATTCTGAGTGTTTTAATTTCGTTAGGTTTGATGATGTTAAGATGCCAGGGTGTCAAGGTTTTGACAATGCCAAGATGACGAATGTCAAAGATTGCCAAATTCAAGGACACATCTTGAATAATGTTGATGTTGAGAGGATTGATCCCTAAATGTCAAAATGGATCCCTCAAAATTCCAGTGGCAGGGATGGTGACGATGCCTAGGAAGGACACATCCTAAGGCATAAATGATAGAGTTTGTTCTTCAGAAGGACACATTAGAAGAATACTGATGTCGAGAGGAGTGATCCTTAGATGTCAAAAGGATCCCTCAAAATGTCGAATGACAGTGACGATGCCTAGGAAGGACACATCCTAAGGCATGAATGATAGAGGTTATTCTTCATAAGGAAACATCTAAAAGATAACCAAGAGTTGACAGTTTGACAGGTTATGATCATTTGACTTCTTTTGACCAAGTTTGACTTGTGTTGACCATATGTCGGCCATACTTTTTTTTAGGGGTTTTCCCGTTTGGAAAATGATTTGTCTTGGCTTGAAGACTTTTGACATGTGTGCCAGTGTAATGCCATCAAACCTAATGGACTGACCTAGTGCGGCCTCAGGGGCTCATCGATAGATGGCCTTGCCTATGTCATACACTCAGAGACCTCGTAGTTCGACACAACCAATGAATTTGTCTTGATGACCAAAGATTGCGCCATGATTTTATTTTGACAAACCTAAAAGGACTGACCTAATGTCTTGAGGACTCAAAAATGAGTCTTGCCTATGTAGCAAATGCGTAGAGACAATGTAGTTCAGACAAATGACAAAGATTGACTGTATGACGGACTTGACAAGAAATGACTCTGTCTTGCATTTTCTAGACATTTTGACTTTGTTGGGTTTTCTTCAGGACGTTTTTTAATTTTTAGGTCTTTCTTTAGGACATTTTGCGATGTTTTTGGTCTTTTTTAAGGACTTTTTGTGATGTTTTTGGTCTTTTTGCAGGACTTTTTTTAATGTTTTTGGTCTTTTTTCAGGACTCTTTGTAATGTTTGTCTTTTTTCCAAAACATTTTATAATGTTTTTGTCCTCTTTTCCAGGACTTTTTACAATTGCCGAAACCATGCGTGATATCCACTATAGTTACATGATAAAAATTTCACCCCTAGTCGGCTCCAAGACTTAGCCAATTTTAAAGGACATGAAAGGGATGTGCCTCGGGTGCTGGATGGATAGTATTCGGAAATTTACGTCAACCTTTTATCAACCATGAAAGGAAGGGTATGGCAGATGTCGTGGTGGTGATAGAAAATATATTCCTTCCTAGCCCTAGGCAGATAAAGTAACAATAGATGCCTGAGCAATGATTGACTATGCATGGTGCTTGTTTGCCAAGTTTTCACCATGGTACTTATCCAAAGCGCCTGTTTTCCAGGTTTTCATTATTGGATGAATTATTTTTCTTTACTATTTTTGTCATTTTTCTTATTTTTTGGTGCCGCCAAGATGCCTGTTTTCCAGGTTTTCATAAAGGCAACAATTTTTTACCATTTTTTTTTTTTTAATAAATTTTAAGGTTTCCAGTTCGATCTTCCGATGCTATGTGTAGAGCTTTCAGAGATGTAGACTATTGATAGGCTATGTTAGTTGTTCACCATCTCGAGTATCTAGTTGATACGCTCAAGAACCAAAAGAAGATATGATGATGTAAGGACCCAACCAGTTTGGTTCAAACTTGCTTAGCTTTTCTCTATCAGCCTAGTTCTTAGGGTTCTACATGAGGACTAAGTCACCAATGTCAAAATTCCTGACCATGACTTTCTTATTGTAACTACGACAAAGACGGTTTTGATATGCTTGTAGATGGTTCAGGGAATTTTGTCTTCTTTCCTCTAACATCTCCAGCTCGTGCAGGTGCACGTGTCTATACTAATGATTACTTAAACCCTTTAGGGAGACTCGTAAGGAAGGAATTTCAACCTTGATGGGAAAGATGGCCTCAACTCCAAAGACTAGAGAAAATGGAATGGCTCCTATAGGCATACAAATGGTAGTGCAGTAAGCCCATAGAGTAGGGTTGAGTTGAATATTCCAGTCACGGCCAGCATCATTGACAGTCTTTTTAAGGATTTTAACAATGGTTTTATTTGACGCCTCAGCTTGACAATTTCCTTGCAGGTAATACGGAGAGGAAAAATGATGTTGGATGTGAAATCGCTCACATAACTGACGAATGTCTTGGTTTTTAAATGGACATATTTTGTCAATGATGATGGATTGCAGAAGGCCATACCAGAAAATGATGTAGTTAAGAATGAATTTGGATATTTTTTTATCGGTTCTATATGTCAGAGGGATGGCTTTGATCCACTTCGTAAAATACTCAGTGGCAGTGATGAGGAATTTGTGGCCATTTGACGAGGTAGGATGGATCTTACCCATGAGGTCGAGTCCCCATTGAGTGAAGGTCCAAGGAGAAGTGACCGGCCAAAGTTCCTGTGTTGGAGCGTGGATCAAATCACTGTGAATCTGGCATTGGCGACAAGTCCTGACATATTCTAGTGCATCTTTTTCAATGGTCGGCCAGTAGTACCCAAGTCTCATTATCTTCTTGGCCAGAGTAGGACCACTTGAATAAGACCCACATATACCCTCATGTGCTTCATGTAAGGTTATACGTGCTTCGTTAGTGTCAAGACATCTAAGGAGGGTGTCTTCAAAGTTGCGGCTGTAAAGGGTGTCACTGACGATGGCATATCTTGTGGATTTGCAGATAAAAGACTTCCTCTAGTTATTGGAAAAATTAGGTGGAAGGGTTTGGGATTTAAGGTAGTCATAAGTATCTTGGTACTAGGGAGAGTCGAGACCAAGAAGTTCGTAGACCATCTCTAACTCTGGAATGTCATAGGCGGGGACCAACAATTGTTCTATTCGGAATTCCAGCTGAGGCATATTGCTTGGAATGTTGAGGAGAGAGCCTATTGTAGCCATTGCATCTGCTACCTTGTTTTGTGTTCTCGGAACTTGTTCAAAATTTACCATATGAAAGTACGTTTGGAAACTTTCAACCATTCATTTGTAGGGCATTAGCTTCTCATCTTTTGTGTTGTAGTCATCATTAACTTGGTTGATGACTAACTGAGAATCCCCAGAGACATGTAATGCTATGATTTTCCATTTTATTGACATTCTAAGTCTTGTAACCAGTGCCTCATATTCCGCCACATTATTTGTCCATGGGAAAGCTATGCAAAAAGAATTAGGAATGGAGTCTCTCTGAGGGGTGATGAACATGATTCCTACCCCCAATCCATGATTTGTGTGTGATCCGTCAAGGTAGAGTCTCCACGGTGACTTGGGTTCTGTATGGAATATCGACTCGTCTGGAAAATCTGCCACTAACGGGTGATCACTTTGTAAAGGTGCATCCGCCAGCTGGTCTGCTATGACTTGTCCTTTTATTTCCTTTCTTTTGACATACTGAATATCATTTTCACTTAGAATCATGACCCATTTTTCCAGACGTCCTGTCAATGTTGCATGACTCAATAGATATTTGAGGGGGTCAATCTTGGCTACCAACTATGTCTGATGGCTCAACATATAATGTCTTAGCTTCTGAGCTACAAAGACAATTGTTAGACAAGCACGTTCAATTGATCTGTAATTTAGTTCATACCTGACCAATGTCTGACTAATATAATATATGGCTCTTTCTTTTTCTTCTTGGTAGTTTTGTGCTAGCAATGCCCCCAGTGCTGAATTAGTGGCAGAGATGTATAGGATAAATGGTTTTTCGTGAATGGGCGGCATGAGGACTGGCGATGATAGCAATTAGTCTGTTATGTGTTGAAAGGCATCTTGGCATTTATCTCTCCACACAAAGGGGATGCCCTTGCATAGAAGATATTGGAATGGTTGACATTTGTCGGCCAATTGTGCTATAAAGTGCTAGATAGATTATACCCTGCCTTGTAGAGTCCTGAGTTTGCTTATTCCTCTAGGATGAGGCATGTCCATGATGGCTTTGAATTTTGCTAGATCAACTTCAATGCCTCTTCGAGAAACTATGTATCCCAAGATTTTACTCGATGTTACACAGAAGACACATTTCTTAGGATTTAGCCGGACTTTGTATTCTTCTAGTCTCTTGAAAATTGTGTCTATCACCTTCAAATGATCCTTTCTTGTTACTGATTTAGCCAAAAGGTCATCTATGTAATCTTCCATTATTTTATGCATCATGTCATGAAAGATTGTGGTCATAGCCCTCTGATATGTGGCGCCTGCATTTTTAAGACCAAATGGCATGACATTCCAACAGTATGTACCCCAAGGGCAAGTGAATTTTGTTTTATGCTGGTCTTCAAGGGCAATACAAATTTGATTATAGCTGAAGAAACTGTCCATGAGGGACAACATCTCATAGCCTGTCGTGAGGTCAACTATAATATCAATATTCGGTAAAGGAAAGTCATCTTTTGGGCATGCCTTATTTAGGTCTCTAAAATTTGTGCAGGCATGGATCATCCCATTTGGCTTTGTTACTGGAACCAGGTTAGATATCCATTTAGCATAATCAATAGACCATATGAATCCCGCGTCTAGAAGTTTCTTCAACTCAGCCTTGACAAATGAGCGACTTGAGGATGCATTTTGTGTAACTTCTGTTTAACTGGTTTGGCATTAGGCAATAGTGGCAAATGGTGTAGAACTAGTTTTGGGTCTAATCCCGACATGTTAGCATAGGACCATGTGAAGTTGATTTTAAATTCTGCAAAGAATTTATGAAACTTTGGTCTCACTTCTTTAGTCAAGGATGCAGCGAAGAGGACCATTTTGAGATCTTTTGCAGTTGATATGTTGTCTTCTATGGTGTCTTCTATAAGCATAGCTGATTTCTCTTGAGTTACGGGAAGAAATTCCAGTCCTCCATCTTTGGGCACCTTAGAGAGGTTTTCACCCACAGATACGTCCTTTGTTTTTACTTTTTTTGTCTTCAGAACGTGCCTTTTGATTTTCACCTAAAGATGTTTCATTTTTTATTTTATTTTTATTTTTAATTTTACGATTGGAGGATGGAGCAGTCTCGCCGAAGTAGGCTGCACAATCTAAGTCAATGGAAAATCCTACCTTGTGATCACCATTGGGTATGCCCTCACATAATCCCATAAATTTTGCAATAGCCTCATCATTCTGAAAGGTGTCTAGGACTGGCGGGCCTTGTTGGTCCCAATCGATTAATTGTGGATAGACTAAGGAAATGCCATCGTCAACGTTGGTGAATTGAGGGGAGGATGCAGAAAGCATGCAAATAGATTTAGAGATATTGTAGATGAAATTATCATCATCCAATTCCACATCAAACTCTATCCAATATTCCCCTTCACTTGTTTCATATTCGTTGTCAAAGTAAGGGGTGAAAGGCTCAGAGTCATGGTTGTCTGCGTTATCTGGAAATTTAGATGGATTTGACTGAAGGGAATCAGATTGTGGGGTTTGTATGTCATGGGGAAGGGAAATGGAACTATGGATATTTGGTGCCCGATCGATTTTAAATGTTTGCCAAATTTTTTGTTCAGAGGTAAGCTCCCCTATTTCGGAAAAAAAATAATCGAGGCAACAGTCACTTAAGGATCTTTGAGAGCCAAATTCCCACTCTTGGGAGTTAGTTTCGGTGAAGGTTTCCTTAGTGGTCTCGACACTTTCTGAAGCATGCACGTGCTCCATCAAAATCCTAGTGGTATGTCGGTTATCATTGTCAGGAAATCCATACCCTAATCCAAGATACTTTGGTATTTTGAAAGATTCTATTGGCTCTCTTCATCCAGTTTTATTTCTGCCTAGGCCACTAGTTCCATCGTAGCCTTTAGCCTTCATCATGTCATATCCCTTGATATATTTCTTAACTGGTAATGGGGGTAGTTCGGCCATATCTTTATAGAGCCATCCTGTAATATCAACAAGGGCCTCGTTACATCTGGCAGAGGCTGCTGGAGCTTTTCACATCATAAATTTGGCCCAAAGACTTAATATTAAAAATATGTGGCTTGAAGGAGACTCCAAAAACATAATCGACTACCTCTGTGGCAAGTCTCCCCCCTTGTGGACCATTAAATCATGGATTGATGAAGCTATTTTGACTTTGGCCAAATTTGACAAAGTTAAAATATCACATGCTTATAGAGAAGCCAATGTTGTTGCAAATTTTTTTGCTAACGAAGGGGTTAGGAGTAAAGATGTGCACACTTGGCTTAATATTAGCGATCTAAACTCTAATGTTTGCGCCCTAATAAATTATGAAAAATCACATGGAAAAGCGATGTGTTATCCCTTTAATGAGGATAGGTTGGATCTTTCACATCAAAATCATTGAAGTGCATGGAACCGATCCCAGTGGCTTAATATGCAAGAAAGCTCCACACGCTTTGTGGGTTCTTAGATTTGGCGAGGCCAATTTTAGTAAAGTTTTCATTTGGGTCTACCCCACTGTGTCGGTTGAAATGGGAGGAAACAGAAAGCGAACTGAATCGGACAGCTATGATACACACATGAAAAATGCCAAGGCTTGGAAAAAGGTTATAAGTAGAGGGTTGCTTCCTTTCTTGGAGAAGCTCCATGGCTCTAACCAGGTGGCCATGTTCCTCTTTGTTAAAAATTGGAATAATGGTAACTTGACCCTGTTTGGCAGGAATGTGGAGCTCAGCGAAAATCTTATCGCTGATGTTACGGGCTTATCTACTAAAGGAAAGAAGTTCTTCATGGACATGGCCTTTTCTGATGAAGTCGTGATTAGATTTCCTAAAAGGGACAAAGAAAGGCTAAGTCTGGTTAAAATTGCAAATAGCTACTTCGATGCTGACACCATAAAGGCCATATGGAGAAAGGTTCTACAGGTCATCATGGAGTATATAACGATGGATGGGTGCTTCACCAGAGTCTACGACTACCACTTTGCTCTTCTCAACCACTTTCGCTATAAGGTTAGGGTCTCTCTCCCCTATTATCTCTTCTGTTCCTTGAAGAAAATTTTGGAGGATAATAAGAAAAATCCTAAAAGATTCCCCATCCTGCACACCAGGTTAATAAGGTTGATTGTTGAACACTTCCAAAAAATCCATGTCCCCGCTATTCAAGAAACTTTCCCTATTTTTGAGAGTGACGATACTGACCCCAGTGGCTCGGAGTATCTGCCTAATTCTAGCCTGGCTAGAAAATCCCTTAGCTTGCATGCTGTCCCTTCTGGGAACAAAAACCCTACTCCCCTTTCTGGTAAATCCCACACCGAGCTTGAGCCTGATAGTCCCTCCTTTAAGAAGAAACCCCAGGCCAAAAGCCTTGTTTCCTATTCCGAAGAATCCTCTGAGTTGGAGGAGTCTGATGCCAACAAAACTGAGCTTTGCGCTGAACCTCAGCAGGATAATCTAGCTAATGATGACTCCCCTGTTACTTCTAATCCTGAGAAAAATTGTCCTAATACTGGCAAAGATCCTTCTTTGGATGTTCTGAACCTTGCCAAAACCAATTCAGAGTCCCACTTCAAACTCTTGGAATGGACTTTCACTGAAATTAATGAGATGAAAATTAAAAATAGGGCCCTTCAAAGCAAGATTGAAGAGCTGGGTGTTAAGATTGCTGAGATTGAAAAGAAAGATGTGGATAGTGGGGTTCAAGATCATAGTAATAGAAATATTGACTCCAAGGTTGAGAATATTAGGAATACCATCAATACCGTTGCTGAGCAAAACAACCGAATTGCAAGACACAATGCCATTATCATTAACACGATGATTGAAAAGCTTGATAAAGCCCAGCAGGGGTCTCTTGTGGTGGATCTGGAGGAAACTGAGGACAAAAGCCATGATACGGATGCGGGCATTTCAAAAGAACCAGAGCCAATCTAAAGCGAAAGGTTCCCCCCACTTCGAAGATGATTCAAATTTTTAAAAAGGGTGTCAATGATATACAAAATTTGGAGGCAGAGATGGAGTCTATCCTCAAGACTCTGAATTAATGGTTGGGGTTTTGGTGTTTACTTTGTTGTTCCTTTCGGTTTGACCTTTCTGGTCTGTTTTGTTTGGTTGCTGCTAATCTTTTCTCGGCCAGCTAGTCTTTTTGGTTGGACTTTAGTGTCCTCTTTTCTATTTTGTAAACGTTGTGGTTTTGGGTCCCTGTAAAACCCGTTTTACCCCTTTTATCAAAAACAAGGGCCTCGTTACTCATGTCTCCCCATTTTATGTAAACCTTTTTTGGTGGAACTTTGAAAATTTCTTTGGGTTCCATTCTAAAACATGGTTGACCATAGACCTTCAGAGACTTGGGTATTGTTGTGATGCTATATGTCGTATGTAGTTTGAATTCTCCACAACCTAGGTCCTGGATCTTGACATTGGGTTCATCCTTAAGAAGTGTGGAAGATATGGACAGAGTGGATGTGGAAGATGATGCGAGTGTGGATGGGTCAATGTATTTGGAGGAAGAGGATCCAGGAGCTTCTCGGTTGATGGGAACTCAATTTTAGAAAATACCCCTTAGGTTGGTACAATATTGAAAAGGGTCGGGGTCTCTATATATAGTGATTTATGTGCCATCAAATGGAAATTTTAAGCATTGGTGATATGTGGATGGAACGGGTTTTAAAGCATTAATCCATGGGCGGTCGAGCAAGATGTTGTAAGGTAATTCTAGATCCAGGACCTGGCAAGTTGTATCCACAATGACTGGTCCTACTCTGATAGGAAGAGAAATAATGCCTCATGAAGAGTGTTCTTCGTCATCATATGCTTTTATGACTATACTCTTTGTAGGTTCCACACACGCATCAAAAAATCCTAGAGTCTTAACCAGTTTCAAGGAGCATATGTTCAATCCTGATCTGCCATCTACTAAAACTCTTATGACCTTGTGCTTATGAATGAAAGTTTCAATGTGTAATGCATCGTTATGGTTAGTCTTGGGTGAAGAGTAGTCTTGATCAGAAAAGGTGACATGATGAGGTGTAGTGAGGTATCCCACCATGGTCTCAAATTGGTTGACATCAATATCCTTAGGGACTGACAACTCTTGCAGGGTTTTATCCAGTATAGCCTTATGCATGGGAGAGATGCGAAGCAACTCGAGTATAGAAATTTGCACAAGATTTTTGCCAAGCTAGTCGATAAGGTTAAATTGACTCTTGGGTTGACATTGCTTTGTGGTTGAGGTGGGTTGTGATTTCCTAGGAGATGGATCGGGTATGGTAAGCTTCGGTTGCCTAATGGGAGGTGGGCCAACTATGGTGACCTTGCCACTTCAAGCAGTAGCATTGCATTGGGGTGTTCTCTTGACTATGATGGTATTGACACATTCATTATCCATTTGGATATTGTTTATAGTGGTTCTACCAGAATAGTCATACTTGGCTCAGGCGAAATTGGCTTGATTATTGTTTATCTTTGGACCTGACGTGGAAGCATTATTAGAACCATGGTCTTGCAGTGGGTTCTTATGAATAGTATGATCTGAATTAGAGGAAAATTGTGGTCCACCTACCTCAATGATATGATTCTCGATAAGGTCTTGTACCAAATTTTTCAGTTGTCAATAGGAAGAAGTTTTATGTCCTTTTGCCCGATGATAATCACAAAATGCATTATCGTCCCACCATGCTGGTTTGAATTGTCCTAGGTCATATGGTTTTGGTTCATGAAGTGTGATGACACCATTCTGAAGGAATTTCTTCAGAACTTCCTCAATGGGTTCACCCAAGGGAGTGTATGTGCGACCCCTGGGGAATTATCTCATCTAACGGTATTGTCCTTGATTATTTTGGTTGTTTTGGTTGTTTGGGAGGACATTGGTAGGGGGTGTCAATATTGTCATTGATTTTTTTTGTTGTTGAACCCCTTTTAAAGCCAGTACAAGACCCATAGTGTTTGCATCCGTGGCATCCACAACACCATCGTTGGTAACATGTTTATTTTTGACCCAGTATTTATTTTTGTTAGTGGGAGGATTTGCATTTTTGCTTTTAGGATTGTATCTTAGCTCTCCCTTTGCAATAAGGGCTTTCTCAATCTGGACACCTTTTTCAACTAGGTCCATGAAGGTTGTGCAACAATGCACTTGCAAGGCATATTTTAAGGGTCCTAGAAGTGTTTGAATGAACATGTCCACCTTTTCCTTTTTGGGTATGTCAATGTGGCAATGACTAGCTAGAATTCTCCATTTTTGAAAGAATGGGATGAATGTTTCACCAGCATCCTCTTGCGTGAGATTGCATAAGCTAGTAATAGAGGTGTCCATGTCAATGTTGTACACGTAATTTTTTATGAATTTGTGTTTAAGCTCATCCCATGTTTGGATATCCTTTTGAGTGGAGAACCATTCAAGGGTAGGACCTACGAGACTTTTAAAAAAGAGTCTCATCAAGTATGTTTTTTCATAGGCGACGTCCATACAGTTGATTGCAAATTCATAGACATGTTCAATAAGGTTTGTATTTCCTTTGTATTTGGTAAAATTAGGTGACACATATCCCAGAGGAAATGGTGGCATGTATAAGTTCATGTCAAAGGGATATACAGATAGATCATATGACACTTCTAATTTTTTTCCAGATATTTGTATGTTTTCTATGGTCTTCTCTAGACCCATCAGTTTTTCTTGTAAGGCATCGATTATAGGGTCATTTGTCATCCCATACATAGGATTGATTGGTACACCATAGGTCCCCATTTGTTGTGAGTGGATGTTGGTGTGTTGTTGAAGTACATGTTGTGGCATGTGTGATGTGTTTTGATTTGTGTGTTGTTGGTATTGAAAGTTTGGATTGGGGGTATGTTGGTGGGTATGAATATGGGATGAGTATGTTGGGATGTGTCCCCCAGCCATTTGGGTTGATATTTGGGGAATATGGCGACCATGAATATTTTCATGTGCGAAAGATTCCATAGGTTGTGTGTGTTGACTTCCTTGTCCAAATTGTTGGGTTTGTACAAGGGGAATGGTTGTATTTTGTCCTTGGGAGCTGATGGCATTAGATTGTGTTGATGTGTTAACATTTTGTTGTTGTCCTTGAATAAAGATACGTTGTTTGCCTCCACCCAAAGGATTTTTTGAAATACCAATGAGAGGATATGATGAAGATGTACTCATGGTATTAGATGTAGTTGTCAATGGAGGATTTGTATGGCTTGATGATGCCCCCATGGCACTTACCGTAGTGGTAAAGAGAGGATTGGAATAAATTTCCCACACTGTCGAGGACCCAAAGGTGGTTCCAACTAATTGTGATGATGTTGTGGATATTGTGGGAAATGTGGTGGATTGTGTTCCTCCAATGGATGTAGCGTTTATTGAATTGGAGTTTTTTGGAATGTCTGAGGTAGCACTCATGATCGTTGTGACATTTTGAGAGGTAGCGTCAAAAAAGGTATTGCTTGTGGTGCTTGGAAGTTGACCATTATTTGACATGTTATGCATATTGTTATTGGAAAGAGATGTCGGTCTCAAGGTATCAATGTTGAACCCTTGAGGTAATTTGGCTCCTTAACTTAAAAGTATGGCCAAATATCTATCTCTGTCATATAAGACCATTTGTTCTACAAAGTAGGCCACCTCTGGATCTTGTGCTGCTACCTCTAGATTTTCCTCAAGTATTTTTCCATATTCATCCTTACATAATAATGGCTCAAAAGGACTGTTTCATGATGATGGTATGGTAGTGAGAAGTTTATTATTCATGTTGCCAAATGGGTCGTCAAATGTCCAATTTGGGTCATACATGTGATTGGGTCATACGTTTCATTTTTAAGTGTCTACACTCTGCTCTTCCTTTGAATGATTAGGAATTTTTTCACACATACACATACGAGCATTCTTGACATGCTTCCAATGATGTAAAAAATTGCTTATATATATCCACAACAAGAAATTTCATCGCTAAATGTCAGCTTCAACAAAATAATAAAATGAATATAAACTGTCGGCCAAAATCAACAACAATTATTAATGTGAATCAACTAAGGTCAGCCACAACTTAGTGAAGAACCAAATCAACATCTCCAACCTGAAAACAATTTAATTAATTACTCCTCGAAGATCCACAACACACTACAAACACCATGTCAGCCAAGAACATGAAAAACATGAACATGCAAGAGAAAATTTCCAACCACAAGTTAAATGATCAAAGAAGAAGTGCAACAAAGATAGAGCATGATCTAGAAACATCCACAAACATCATGAATCACTAGAGAAGCATCCACAATAACTAAACCAACTGAAATCACATCATCTTCAATCAGGAACACCAACTGAAGCAATAGAAAAATTGTCAGAATATAAATCTTCATAACTCGATCAAAACTTTATGTGGATCTCTGAAACTCAACATGGATAAACTAGATACACTTAGAAACAAACCCTTTAGTCCATAACCTATGATCATCAATGTACTGAACTCACCAACAAACTGAACTTCACTTTAGCACTGACAACCTAGAACTCATTCCATTACAATTTTCTCAATATCCTCGACATCTACAACTTCTAATGAATTAATGCTAATAGTGTTGACATCAATGAAAACCAAATATCAGAAACACAACCACAACATACAACAATATCACCCTTTGGCATTGATGGCAACACATGATGTGAAAAAAATCATCAATGCAACTATCTCTTAACACTTACTCCCCCTTAGGCTCTGACTCATTTTCTCTTCAACTCTTTCACATGATCTTCTCCCCCTTTGAAATCAATGACAAAGATCTCTTTTCATGACAGAAGCTCTGATACGAATTATTGGCAAAAAAAGGGTAGACAATTGAGAGGGGGACTGAATTAGTTGTCCAAGAAATTTAAAACTTATTCAACTTATAATGAATTAATTAATGTAAATAAAACTTCTAAATCCTTCACAATAATATTAATCAAATATTCGGCTTGAGCAGTGGGTTTGCTCCCCATTGCTCTCGAGTTTGACTCCACTCCTAGGTTTAAGAGGTGGGACTTCTTGTGGGTAGGGGATCTCACCCGTAGGGGACTACTTTCACCCCAGGTACCCAAGATACAGGCTGCTGGGTCGTGGGGACACCCCTATTGTAAAGAAAAAAATATTAATCAGATATTCATAAAATTATATTGATCAAATATTAATAAAACTATAATAAATATGATATATCATCATGTTTTTAACTCTTTTAAAAATGAAATCACATATAAACCAATTATAAAAACCTGTCATTATTTTATAATCCATGTAGAAAGAATGTAGAAATGTTGATATTAATATAAACCACAAATTTAATTTATAAAAAACAAAAACTAAACTAAACCATCACAAGTAATGAGGATTGGCTTGCGTCTTTCCAAGCAAATCACGTTGGACATTACATTTTCCCATGAACGCCACAATAGGAGATTCCCCCTGCCTCATATGTATCTTAATGTAGCTTACAAATAAACCATTTTTCTTTAATTTTATATTTTCAATCTTTTTTTTATTAGCTATATATTTATTCCCAAGAGCCAGGTTGACTGAAAAATAATACCTTATTTCAATAATCTAAATACATTTATTATTGTATGCTTGCAAACAAACAAAACATGGAAAAGCAACTAAATCTCGTTCCCACATTTATTGACAACAAAAGGGTAGACAACTGAGAGGGGGGGCTGAATTAGTTTCCCAAGAAATTTAAAATTTATTCAACTTCTAATGAATTAATACTAATATTGTTGACATCAATGACAACCAAATATCAGAAACACAACCACAACATACAACAATATCACCCTTTGGCATTGATGACAATACATGATGTGAAAAAAACCATCAATGCAACTATCTCTTAACACTTACTCCCCCTTAGGATCTGACTCATTTTCTCCTCAACTCTTTCACATGATCTTCTCCCCCTTTGACATCAATGAAAAAGATCTCTTTCCACCACACAAGCTCTAATACGAATTGTTGGTAGCACAAGAGTAGACAACTGAGAGGCAGGGTGAATCAGTTGTCCCAAAAATTTAAAACTTATTCAACTTATTAACCTTATTCTCAGATCTGATTAATAACAATTAAAGCATAAATCATCAACACATCAGAAACACACATAACACCAAGAGTTTTTACATGAAAACCTTGTTAGGTGTAAAACCATGGTGGAGGTTAGTCCACAATATTATACCCTGTTAAAATTATAAAGAATGAAATGGGGAATGCACATGCATTCAGGGACACTGCCTAGAGCTCACTACTCAATTACAACAAGACTCATAGCCCAAAGGAAGACACATTGTCTTACAAAAAGATTCGGATTACATCCTCAAGGATTTGAACTAACAAAATAACATCTACTAATGCCTGATCATAGTTTTGGTTAAGCACATGAACACTTCTTCACTCTTCTTCACTCTTCTTCAAACTCTGCTCTTCCTTCGAATGATTAGGAATTTTTTCACACATAAACACATGATCATTCTCGACATGCTTCCAATGATGTAAAAAATTGCTTATATATATATATATATATATCTGCAACAAGAAATTTCATCCCTATATTTCGGCTTCAACAAAATAATAAAATGAATATAAATTGTCGGTTGAAATCAACAAAATATATTAATGTGAATCAACCAAGGTCGGCCACAACTTAGTGAAGACCCAAATCAACATCTCCAACATGAAAACACTTCAATTAATTACCTCAAAGATCCACAACATGCTACAAACACCATGTCAGCCAAGAACATGAAAAACATGAACACACAAGAGAAAATCATCAACCACAAGCACAACGATCAAAGTGGACATGCAACAAAGATAGAGCATGATCTAGAAACATCCAAAAACATCATGAATCACTAGACAAGCATCTGCAGAAACTGAACTAATTGAAATCGCATCATCTTCAATTAGGAACACCTACTAAAGCAACAAAAAACTGTCAGAATATAAATCTTCATAACTCAATCAAAACTTTATGTGGATCTTTGAAACTCAACATGGATAAACTAGATATACTCAACAAAAAATGCTCTAGTCTACAACCTCTGATCATCAACGTATTGAACTCACTGACAAACTAAACTTCACTTTAGCATTGACAACCTACAACTCATTCCATTACAATTTTCTCAATATCCTCGACATATACTTCTAATGAATTAATGCTAATAGTGTTGACATCAATGACAACCACATATCAGCAACACAACCACAACATCCAACAGAGGGTTCTAGCATCACTGTTTGGAGTTTTCAAAGAGCGACGCCTTTGTAAATATTGATGCATTTGCTATTTCAATGTCGAAAACTTTAAACGGGGTCCAGTCTTTTTACGAAACTTGACACTATGGCTTCATGGGTGCAAGAGGATAGAGATCATGTGCATTCACGTAAGCAACGATGCTCGGTACTGAGAAAATTGAGTGGGATGTACAAGTTACTATAGGATCACCTTGGAACGATCAAGCTCTAGTACATTGCGTATGTGCCCACCATGAGGACCCACCTAGCTATGGTGACAACATTAGCAGAGATGTGGCATAGTGAGACCTCATCATTTCATCTTCCCACTAGTGAGGCGACTACCACACTAGAGGATTTCTGGTGTATCTTGTGATTTCCCATCCACAGCAAGTGAGTGATATATGACATGGATACCAACAACGATGCATGCTACAAGATCATGGGGATAGATGAGATCATATTTACGAAGGGCCAGATTGATCTTGAGTATTACAAAGGTTGGGTGTCAAATTTTTAGTTGATTGTGGTCGCAATCATATGTGGACTAGTAGCTCCAAATCAGCGAGGTCGATATTTTAGTCTAGGATGGGGTTTGGCTTGGGAGCGGATGCTCTATCACAAGACACTTTTTTCCTTAGGACCAGTGATGTTGGCCTTTTTATATCACAATTTGCATGAGTTTTCCTACTATGATAGCAAAGCGATTGGTGTTGGCATCACAGTATTACACATCTGGGCTTGGGAGCACATAGTTGTGCTTTGACCGAGGGTTATAGTGGTCGATGTCGAGCTTGATGACCCATTATTTTGGAGGTACAGGGGTGGCCTCAATTTTAGACATATAGGATATGTAGGTCTTCCTCACTGGCGAAGGGTTTTAGACGAGATGACAGTGTTCACCTAGAGTCCTTGGTTGCAGATGCCTATGTGGTATGATGATGTACAGTAGTTATTTTACGCCTGCAAAGATCGACTTATGTAGGGGCGTGAGTACACCATGATCGAGCACTACCTATCAGACAAGGTAGAAAGATAGTTTGGGGATGTGCAAGATTGCAACGACGATGAGTATGTGGCAATATTTGCACACAGATCCAGAGAGACCACTTGGGGTCAGACGATCCTAGCGTCAGATGTGGTTGATTCCTTCAGATAGCTGGTGGCTAGGCTATGGGCCTATGCATAGGGATAGGCATATTTAGGCACTACACATGCCTATGATGACTAGTTCAAGCCTCCATTTCTATTGACAGTTCCACGGGAAGCACTTCCATAATAGAGACCTCGAGGTAGGGCAGCCAGGAGGGAATAAGTTCTAGTAGAAGGAGGATGAGGAAGTGGAGGAGATCTTCCACCTCAATGATGGCCCGACTGAGGTCAGAGAGACCAGTAGCTGCCACCAAGGGATCAAAAACCACCATCGAGAGATTAATACCCACTACCATAGCCACCTCAACCACCACAGCCCAATCCATGTGACGCTCAGATTCAGCAGCTCCAAGAGCAGATACAGGGCTTACAGGGGTAGTTACAGGAAGCTCTAGTAGAGAGGGACCAGGCCAGATAGTAGGTCCATGCCCTCACAATAGAGCAAGATCACGAGTGCCAGAAAAGGTAGGTGACAGAGCTATAGCTAGCCTAGGAGGTCAGTAGGTGACAACAGTTAGAGAGTATGGCCTCTGCATCTCAAGGTAGGACAGTTCTGGTGTGGATGTATCGCAAGGAAATGTGCACAGTAGAGTATTATAGGCTCCACTATCAGCAATCCATACCCTTAGCAGCCCAGATACTAGAATACTCCTAGTAGACTGGGATGAGATGAGCAGAGGACCAACCAGAGAGACATGTGGGTGAGGGGAACAACCACCAGGGCTAACTCGCATAGTTTTGATCAGTACATGATTCCTTTTGAGATCCATGAGCTTTATTTTTTGATAGCCTCGTGGGCCTTGTATACATTGATTGATACACATACATGATCTTGATTTGTACCATGACAATTACATTTTAAGATATATATATGATATGATCGATTAATTATAAGATGTGTCCTATTTTATTTATGTATTATGGATGGATGTATATGTGATATGATATGTTTCTGTGCAAACCCCAACCTTGGTACCTACAAAACAACAAGAATAAACAAGTTAGACAATAGATTGCAAGCCGAAACAAGGATTCCCCATGAAATCCATTTACAACACTCAAACTAGGAAGAAAATAGTGAAGAATACAATGAAAATGACAAAACAAAGATTGAATCCTAATTTAAATGTGCAAACTCATGATCCCATGGGGGAATTGGTGCCAGCTTGATGTGGAAATTGGCCCTTTCCTAATTCCTAAGATGCAACTTTGATGTATTGAAGATGATTGATCCACTTTGTTGATGAATGATGAGAGCTCCACGCCAAAAATCTGAAAAAACCTAAGAACTCAATGAAAATGGATGGAATTTGAGAGATATTTGAGCATGGTAACTTTGCATAAATTGTGGATGATCAAATGAGGATATGAGCTCTTTATTTATAGAATTCCAAAATGGATGAATTTCCAAATTTGAGCAATGTGGGACTAACATTCATCCAATGGCATGATGCCACTTGTCAATCTATGAATGGATGAAGGATGTGCAAGATTTGAGAATTGTGCCAATAAATGCATAATTTTGAATTTCAAATTTGTTGAAATGACTTGTAAGAGGGTAGGGAAAATGCAATAAATGCCACTTGGCTCAAGGAAAAGGACATGTAAGATGAATTTATTGCCTTGTTGGATGTACATGTTGACTTGGAATTTTTGAATTCAAATTGAGAGAATATTCCAAAAGATGCCTTGTGAGGAAAATAGAGATTTAATAAATGAATTAAATCTATTTTCATGTGCAACTTGCATTATCTAGAAGATGGGACATGAGATGAGATTAAATTAATTAAGGGTTAATTAATTTAATGAGAGAGATTAGATGGTGTGACCTATTTGACTCAAATTTATGGATTTATTTAAATCAAATAAGAGAGGAATATGATAAGAGGTTAATTAAATAAGAATTTTTATTTAATTAATTAAAAGAGATGGTGTTAGACTAAATCAAATAAGGTTTTAATTTATTTAATTTAATGGATAGACTTTAGAGATTTAATCAAATAAATTGATTATTTAATTAAATAGGGATAATTAGATCAGATGGATTGATTTAATTAACAAGAGATGACTTAATTAGATAAAATGATTTATCTAATTAAGAGAGGAAAATTGATGAATTTATTCAGATAAGGAGATTTGATTAAATGGTTAGACCGAGGGATGATTCAGGAAGAAATGATGTTAGTAAGTCCGGATCAGATGCACAATGTCAATCAGTATATTTTACTTGTCTACATTTTGCCCCTCTTTGAAGCAATGCACTTGTTGTGTTGGTTCAAAGAATAAATGATCTCGATCAAAGCCAAAAAAAAATCATTATTTAAAACTTGCCCCACTACTGCCTGGGGGGAGAGAACATGCCATTATAATGCCCCCTTGAGAGATTGGATGAAAATTTTAATTTTTGGGCGATTTCACGAAGAAAAAAAGATAAGTACTCGATAGGTCCAAAAAAGGCTCCGGGAGGATAAAAACATGTCTAAACGCAATAAAACATTAAAAAACAAGCCTCAATTGGATAAATATAGGTTGGGGGATCCAAAACCCTAATAGGACAACTAATCAGGGTGAAAATACCATAATTTTTTAGCTTAAAAGGGGCTTGAGGGGTCACTTTCAAGTCATTTTCAAACACCTCCAATAGTGATCACAAGATTTGAGCTCTGACATCCTGACGATATGGCGCAATGACAGCTTCCCCTGCACATTTCCTATCAAGTTCGGACGTACCAGTGGCCACCTAGCATCGGGGCACCGGTAAGTGGTCCTTACACGAGCTTCGTCTTTCATTTAATGCTTCAATTAATGCTTTAAAGAGTCAGTTTTCCTGTAGTGGCACTATATAGCATCGCTTAGAAGACAAACTGTGCCGCTCGATGCTGAATAGCGACGTCGCGGTGCAGTTTGGAGTTTAGAAACTCTGACACTGAGCTCGGGGCCGACAGGTGGATTTACAAAGTGTGACGCGGTGGTATTAACTTGGCTCAAAGTGCACCGCTGGGAGGAAAATTGCACCACGGCGGTGCAATTTGGTTCCTTTCAGCCCTAGCATCAGAGTTTGAATAAAATCAAACTGTGACACCATCATGGGTTGCACCGCTGGGGAAGCTTTTTGGATGCTTGACGAAGGATTTTTCAAATTTTTTAAAATGTTGGCCTTCCCTGATGCAAGACATGGCAAGGGAGCTCTACTCACAGGAGCATAGGTTGCGAGACGTAGCTGGATACTTGCGGGACTTGAGCGAAAGGGACCAGGATCGACTCTAGATTGTGGGGTTGTGGCACATTGCGTATGCGGCACCCATCCGCACTCACTTGGGGATGTTGTCGGCATTGGCCGAGAGATGGCACAGCAAGACATCCTCGTTTCATCTTCCCACTGGTGAGGCCACCATCACTCTAGAGGACATTTGGCCGATTTTATGATTGTCTATCCATAGTCATCGGGCGATCTTTGACATGGACAAGGGATGCGAGGCCTACTTCTGAGTCCTTGCTACCGAAGAGATTGTCTTTTGCGAGGGGTAGATAGATCTTGAGCGCCATAGGATCCTAGCACCCCCTACTGCTGGGTGATTGCAGCTATCATTTCGGGCCTTGTTGCCCCTGACAAGCGAGGGCGATATTTCAGTCCCGGCTAGGGATATTGCTAGGAGCGGATGGTCTGAGACAGACCGGTTCGTTTTGCATGGGGGCCTATTCTACTAGCTTCACTATACCGAGACCTTCATAAGTATGTTTATATGGATGGGAGAGCACTAGGAGTAGGGGTGACCCTACTTCATGTTTGGGCATGGGAGCACGTTGCTATGCTTCAGTCATGTGTCGTTTCAGTTCCGATGGGGCCAGACGATCCCCTCGTGGCACGATACAGAGGCGGTGTGTCTTTCACTCACACTGGTGAGTACGGGATCTCCTATTGGAGGAGAGTTCTATATGAGATGCAGGTTTTCACCTGGCACCCATACCTTGGTCGGCTCAGATGGGCCAATGATGCTGACCAGATATTTTACTATTTTCATGCAGGGGCGGGAGTACACCATGCTCGAGAGGTACCTACCTGGGCACGTGCAGCATCAGTTTGGGGAGCCGCAGGATCATCTCGATGATGATTATGTAGTTGTCTTTTCCCGCACCATGACACAGGTTTCATTAGGGTGATATATTCCTACTTTAGAGGTAGTGGATAGTTTCTGAAAGCTGGTAGCCTATCCATGGGCTTATGATCAAGGGTTAGTAGATCCAGGCACCACCTAGGCCTACAGAGATTGGTTTCGGCCTCCGCTTCGGTTGATGATACTAGGTGCAGTCCCGGATGTGCGGAGAGTCAGAGGAAGAGGGGGAGGATGAGGATAGAGAGCTAAGATTCCACAGGATCCACCACTTGTGCCTCCAGTCTAGTCAGATCACGGGGATGTGCACTTGCAGGACTAGCAGCAGGACAAGCAGATGCATGAGACACCTTGATTGCATAGTTGCAGGCACAGGTCTAGGCCGTGACAGCTGAGAGAGATCAGGTGAAGGCCGAGAGAGAGTAGCTCAGGGTCGAGAGGGATCAGGCTATGCAACAGAGACAGGCTGCAGAGCTATAGGCAACCACCGAGCTAGGCCGGAGATAGCAGATAGAGAGCATGACCGCCTCCTCCTCCCAGGGTACTGTATCAATTCATTCTTATAGGGATGTCATCTGAGAGGCAGAGTATTACCGATGGTCTTATCACGAGGCCGTACCCAAAGCAGAGTGGGTCCTAGAGTATTCAAAGCGGGCCAGCCATAGACCAGCAGAGGGTCACAGTGATAGGGACGAGGGCAGCATTCATAGGGACCGAGCGTGATCGAGATGTTACGATACTTTTTGCGCCTAATGGGCTCATTTTTTATAGCCTCGATGGTCCTTTTTGTACCAATTGACACATATGTACAGTGATCTGATTTATTCTTTGTACTATGACAGTGACGTTATTGATGATATATATATATGAGTTGATGATAATTTTGATGCGATGCAATGTGTGCTCTTTATTTGTGCATGTATGATTCTACTTCTATATGTTATGGATGCATTTATTTCTAATGATGTTTATGCAATGATTATGACTAACATATCTATATTATGCTAACCTATGATATGCGAAATGTGATGTGCAATGATGTTATCTATATGATGATCTATTTATAATAATGAGATAGTCTCATATGTGATATGATATGATCTATAGTATATGTGAAATGATATGTGAATTGTGCTTTTATGAAATGTTTTATGGATGGATGCATATATGATTTGTTTGTAATGAATTTTGTACGTTTATGCCTATGTGGAATGGTTTATGCACTAAATGTTTTATGATGTTATTTATGAGATGATATGGATGATGAATTATGAATGTGATGGTCATGATATGATGCAAATGAAATGGTGCAAATGAGATGGTTTTATGAGATGCTTAGAATAACAAATGTTATTATCCTAAACGTATTAAATGATGATGTAATGTATGTGATGCAAAGTGATATGAGGATGCGTAATGAATGTAATGTGATGAGATGATGTCATGATGTTATGCAAGTATGTAAATGAATTACATGCTTTTATGCCTATTATGTATGATTATGCAAAAAATGATTATGACATGCTTCTGTAAATGTTATGTGATGATTTTAGCTGTAATGTGATGTAATGCAATGAAAATGGATGCATCTATTTTGAAAAGAATGCTTATGATGATATGTTTATATGATGATGGAAATACGATGTATATATTTCCTATATGATATGTGTATTCAATATGCTAATGATTTGTGGATGCAGGATCGATGATGATGATGGTGATGATGATCAACTGTCATAGTACCTTGTTAGTGTGGTTAGCAAGGAAAGAAGAAGTCATTTCAACAAGACACAATATGATGCAAATGCAAATGATGATGATGGCGATGATTACTTGCTGAGGAATTGCAATTTTCAAAGGGCCAAATTTTCTTATGTTTGATAACACACGTGGTACGATGCATCAAGGTATAGAAAACTAGGATGGTGTGGTACTTAATGTGATGGACTTTGACTCAACAAACAGATAGGAGTATTCTTGCTCACACCTGACATATGAAAACCTTGCTATGATGCACTTCAGAAGTTTCAAACACCTCAGACCAAAACACGGAAAGGTAAACCTATCCATGCAATAGTCAACAAGTTTCCCTAGACCTCTTCTATACATACCTAACAAAGCAAGTATTCGCCGAGGTTATATTACAAGAACATCCAACAAGCATAGTAGACAAAAGATAATGATAATTGCCCCAATCCTATTTCTCTAAATCCCCTACTTTAGGATATCATCGAGAAGTCCTTGGAATGAGCGCAATAAGATAAGTCAAAAGATAAAGACAAAGTAAACAAACAAGCTGATGTTCTTCAATACCACTAACCAAAGAGGAATGTGTTTTTAAGGATAAGAACCGAAACTATTGCCAAAAGATAATGCCCATTGTAGGAAGGATACATCCTAGGACATGTTAGTGGATGGCGACACATCATTTCGTTTATCCAAAGTGCTCTTTCTAATAAATAATGCCCATTGTAGGAAGGATTCACCCTAGGACATGATGTTATCAAATGATTGATATGGGACTGATTAGATGATGAGCTACCGACACAAAGAATTTGACCAACTTATTTACATACTGACTTAAACCTGAGACTTGATGTTTTTGAGTTTTTCTTTTAAGCTCCTAGACTTGTTTCTAACTATTTCAGCAAAGGTTGAGGATGACGATCAGTTTATTATGGATGATTTTATTGCAGGTGCAAGCGAGATGAGATGGATGGATTTTTTTTAAAATATTTGGATGTTTTTGGAGTTTTGCAATGTTTTCAAGCTGTTTTTGGTATTTTTTGGGATTTTCAAGTGTTTTGATTTTTGATTTTCCAATGTTTTTGGGATTTTCTGAGATTTTGACCAAGAGACTAACCTAAGGACCTATCCTAGGGGCCTTGGGGGCTCATCAATAGATTATCCTTTCCTACATTATACACATAGAGACCACGTAGTTCGACTGACGACCTGACCAATTTACAGATGACGATATAAATGATGAAATGTCAATTTATTTATGACAGACTCCTAAAGGACTGACCTAAGTGTCTTAGGGGATGATCAAAGATCAACCTTGTCTACGTTCAAGCTCAGAGATGATGTAATTCAACAAGACGACTCTATTTTTGACTTTTTGACGTGTTTTTGGATTTTTTGACATGTTTTGAATATTTTTGGATTTTCTGATGTTTTGATGTTTTTGGATTTTTGGATTTTCTGATTTTTTTGGATTTTTTGATATTTAGGATTTTAATAATATACACAAAACTAATATGATAAGAACATGCCCCCAGCGTGATGCAATAGACTACTCCGATAAAGGCAGGACAAACTGACCTTGAGGATGGGCCGAGTAGTACTAGGAGGGATCATGATACGAACACATGACCAAGCTATGATGCGGATGCGAGTGGATGAGTGATGGATGGAGATCTGAATGTGATGGATGATGGAAGCGGGATGGATGGATGATGCCAAACAAGCCGTCAAGATCCTGGTGCGAACCCCAACCTTGGTACCTACAAAACAACAAGAATAAACAAGTTAGACAATAGATTGCAATCCAAAACAAGGATTCCCCATGAAATCCATTTACAACACTGAAACTAGGAATAAAATAGTGAAGAATACAATGAAAATGACAAAACAAAGATTGAATCCTAATTTAAATGTGCAAACTCATGATCCCATGGGGGAATTGGTGCCAATTTGATGTGGAAATTGGCCCTTTCCCAATTCCTAAGATGCAACTTTGATGTATTGAAGATGATTGATCCACTTTGTTGATGAATGATGAGAGCTCCAAGCCAAAAACCTACAAAAAACCTAACTAAGAACTCAATGAAAATGGATGGAATTTGAGAGATATTTGAGCATGGTAACTTTGCATAAATTATGGATGATCAAATGAGGATATGAGCTCTTTATTTATAGAATTCCAAAATGGATGAATGTCCAAATTTGAGAAATGTGGGACTAACATTCATCCAATGGCATGATGCCACTTGTCAATCTATGTATGGATGAAGGATGTGCAAGATTTGAGAATTGTGCCAATAAATGCATAATTTTGAATTTCAAATTTGTTGAAATGACTTGTAAGAGGGAAGGGAAAATGCAATAAATGCCACTTGGATCAAGGAAAATGACAAGTAAGATGAAGTTATTGCCTTGTTGGATGTACATGTTGACTTGGAATTTTTGAATTCAAATTGAGAGAATATTCCAAAAGATTCCTTGTGAGGAAAATAGAGATTTAATAAACGAATTAAATCTATTTTCATGTGCAACTTGCATTATCTAGAAGATGGGACATGAGATGAGATTAAATTAATTAAGTGTTAATTAATTTAATGAGAGAGATTAGATGATGTGACCTATTTGACTCCAATTTATGGATTTATTTAAATCAAATAAGAGAGGAATATGATAAGAGGTTAATTAAATAAGAATTTTTATTTATTTAATTAAAAGAGATGGTGTTAGACTAAATCAAATAAGGTTTTAATTTATTTAATTTAATGGATAGACTTTCGAGATTTAATCAAATAAATTGATTATTTAATTAAATAGGGATAATTAGATCAGATGGATTGATTTAATTAACAAGAGATGACTTAATTAGATAAAATGATTTATTTAATTAAAAGAGGAAAATTGATGAATTTATTCAAATAAGGAGATTTGATTAAATGGTTAGATCGAGGGACGATTCAGGAAGAAATGATGTTAGTAAGTCTGTATCAGATGCACAATGTCAATCGGTATATTTTATGTGTCTACAGTTTCTATATGATGTGATGCAATGTAGATGCTTATGGATGCATTTCATTTTCAGTATATTTTCTATGCACTTTTATGATGATGTATGGAGTATGGATGCAAATGTTATGATATGCAAATGATTTTAATATGCTTAGACTAACAGATCTATATTATGAAAAATGATGTTATATGTTATGATCATGAGATATATGGGATTTTATGACATGCACTTTTATTTTTCAGTATCCTTTTCATGTATGATATGATGATGCATATATGGATGATATGATGATTTTTTTATGTATGATATGATGATGTTTTTATGGATGATATGCAATGGATGCAAATGTATGGCTTATGAGATGCTTAGAATAACCAATCTATATTATGAAATGATTAAATACAATGCATGTGAGATGATCAGTGTTTCCTATATGATATGATATGGATGAGTTGATGGTTTGTGGATGCAGGATGAATGGATTAGTGATGTTTTTTATTAACTTTCATGGTAGCATGTTAGTGCAGAGAGAAGAAAGAAGAAATGAGATAATGAAAAGAGGATCCAACAAGTCCATGATCTACGAGACTTTATTAGAGATGAGGATGATGATGATCATGCAATGATTATCAGGAATTGGGATTTTAAAAGGGCTTACTTACCTTATGTTTGATAACACATGTAGGCATGATGCATCAAGGTATACAGAACCAGGATGGCATTGTACCTAGTGTGATGAACTTTGAATCAACAATCAGATAGGAGTACTCATGTTCACACCTGGCATACAAAACCATATTGAGAATGCAGTTCAAATATTCCAAACATCTCGGACCAAAAAAGAGTAAGGAAATCCTTCCTATGTGGTCAATAAGACACCTAAAACACCCTCCCTACAAACCAAACAAAGTAGGAATGACCAAGGTTATATTACAAGAATATCCAACAAGTACAATAGATAAAAAAATAATAATCATTTCCACATTTCTTTCTCTCTAAATCCCTTTGTTTGAGACATCATCGAGAGGTCATTGAAATGAGCACAATAAGATAAGTAAAAAGATGAAGATCATGTAAACAAACAAGCTAATGTTTTTCATACCACTAGCCAAGACTAAACTACGGTGATGCCTGATGTTGATGTCCATTGTAGGAAGGATGCATCTTAGGACATGATGTTATCAGATTATTTGGGATTGATTGGATGATAGGCTATTAATACCAAGAGCTGACCAACTTGTTTACCTATTGACCTAGACTTGAGAAATTTGAGTTTCCACTTTCAATTTGCTATACCTATTTCTAATTGTGTTACCAAAGGTTGGGGATGACGATAATTTAGTATGAGTGGATGTTTATTTTGGGTGATCATGAAATGGGATGGATGGATTTTTTCAAATATTTGGATGTTTTTGATGTTTTGAAATGTTTTGAGGTTGGTTTTGGTATTTTTGAGGTTTTCACAAATGTTTTGATTTTCCAAATTTCCAATGTTTTTGTGTTTTCTAATATTTTGACCAAGAACATAACCTAAAGACCTATCCTAGGGCCCTTGATGACTAATCAAATATTATCCTTTCCTACATTATACATGAAGAGACCATGTAGTTCGACTGACATAGACTCATTTATTGATGAGATACGAACAAATGGATTGTTAGTTTATTATGACAAACTCCTAAAGGACTGACCTAAGTGTCTGGGGGATGGTCAAAGATCAACCTTTTCTATGTTCAGAGCTCAAAGACCCATAGTTCGACAAGACGACTCTATTTTTTGACTTTTTCTAACTTTTTGACCTATTTTTGGATTTTGATATGTTTTGAATGTTTTTTGGATTTTTTGATTTTCTGAATGTTTTTGGATATTTTGATTTTCAGGAAGACTTCAAGAATATACATGAATCTGATCCAGTGTAGGTATAGGAACATGCCCCAAGCATGATGCAATAGACTACTCTGACATAGGTAGGAAAAACTGACCTTAGAAATGGGCCAAGTAGTACTAGGAGGAATCATGATATGAACACAAGACCAAGCTACGATGCAGATGCTAATGGGTGATGGATGGAAATATGGAAGCATGATGGATGGATGAGGCAGAACAAGCCACAAAGATCATGGTGGATGGAAAGTGCTTATTTACACAAGGCACTTGTTTGCCAGGTTTTCACCAAGGTACTTTCCCAAAGTGCCACCGAAGTAGTTTTCACTATACGACTATTTTTTTCTCTTTACTATTTTCAATCCTTTTTCTAATTTTTTTGGATTTTTTATGTTTTTTTTAATTTTTTGGATTTTTTAGATTTACGCCTTGTAAGACTAGGCATAATTTTTTTTGAGATGGGATCTATTCATGGGCTCCTGTAGAAGCTCCCCTTTGGGCGTTGATAGTTGATATGCCCCTGACTTGTAGCTTGTTGTGATGATGAAGGGTCCCAACCAATTGGGTTCAAACTTTCCCTTGTTGTCTAGATTTGGTATATTTTTTTGATTCTCCTTCAACACGAGCTCTCCAACTTGAAAGTTCTGACTCCTGATCTTCTTATTGTAGCTTCATTTGAGATGGTTTTGGTAGACTTGTAAATGGTTTAAGGCATCCATATGCCACTCATCTAGTAGTTCCAACTCATTGAACTACGATACCTGATATTCTTCATTAGTGATGAGATTTTGCAATGATATTCTCAGCGATGGGAGTTCGATCTCAATAGGGAGGATGGCTTCTAATTCGTAGACCAGGGAGAAAGGGGTGGCATTTATAGGTGTGTGGATACTTGTTCAGTAGGCCCATAAGGAGAGATTCAGTTGTAGGTGCCAGTCACGACCAACATCATTGACTATTTTCTTGAGCATTTTTAAGATGGTTTTATTGGTAGCTTCTGCTTGACCATTTCCTTGGGGGTAGTATGGAGTGGAAAACTAATGTTGGATATTGAACTTTTGGCATAGGTCTCAAAAATCTTGGTTTTTGAAAGGTGTCTTGTTATCTGAGATAATGTCTTGAGGGACACCATAGCAGAAAATTAGGTAGTTCAGGATGAACTTGGATATCTTCTTTCCTATGATATAGGTCATGGGAATGGCCTCTACCCACTTCGTGAAATACTCTATGGTGGTGATGATGAACTTATGTCCACTAGATGAGGTGGGTATGATTTTTCCGATGAGATCGAGCCCCCATTGTGAAAAGGTCCAAGGTGTAACAATTGGGTGGAGCTCCTTAGCTTGTGCATGGATGAGTTCCCCATGATGCTGACACTGCAAACACCTTTAGACATAGTCATGAGCTTCCCTTTCCATCGTAGGCCAATAGTACCCCATCCTCAACAATTTCTTAGCCAAGGTCATACCACCCGAATATGACCCATAAATTCCATTGTGTACCTCAGTTAAAGCAGTCAAAGCTTCCTCAACATTAAGGAATCGTAAAAGGGTTCCTTCAATGCTCCTATGGTATAGGGTATCTCCTAAGATGAAAAAATAGGATGACTTCTTAATGAATTTTCTTTTAAGGTTCGAGGTGATATCGGCGGGGAGGACTCCTATTCTCAAGTAGGTGTATATATCATGATACCAGGGATCACTAGGACCAATGATTTCACACACAAATTCCGACTCTGGTACCTTGAATGCTGGTGAGAGAAAGCTTCTCTACAAGGAATTCCTACTTTGGGATGTTGTGTGGGACATCCCATAGCGATCAAATTATTTCCATAACATCCACTGCTCTGTTATTTTCTCTAGGTATTTGTTCAAACATGATATCAATGAAGAACTCTTTGAGGCTTTCCACCGGTTTCTTGTATGGGGTCAACTTGTCATCCTTCATTTGATACTCATCATTTACCTGGTTGATGATAAGATATGAGTCTCCATAGACTTTAAGTGTCATGATCTGCCATTGTACTACAATTCTCAGCCCTATGACTAGAGCCTCATATTGCACAATGTTATTTGTGCAAGGAAATGACATCTTATATGATTTAGGTATGCAATCACCTTGTGGTGTAATGAAGAAGACTTCAGCTCCTGACCCATGTTGTGTGTAGGATCCATCAAAGTACATTTTCTAGTGATCTGCCACACTTAGGTTAAAGATGGATTCATCAGTGAACTCTCATACAAGTGGATTCTCTAAATATATAGGTGCTTATGCTAATTGGTATACAATTGCTTGTCCTTTAATGGCCTTTCATTCCACATACTCAATGTCGTTTTCTATCAGGATCATAACCCATTTGGTTGTTTTCCCTATGAGCATTGCTTTAGAAAGAAGATACTTGAGAGGGTCTATCTTTGCAATGAGTTTTATCTAATGTGCTAGCATGTAGTGTCTAAATTTATGTGATGCAAACACGACTTCTAAGAAAGCCTTCTCGATGGATGTGTAATTCAGCTCATGTCCCACCATGGTTCTACTAATGTAGTAAATAGCTCTCTTTCCCATTTTCATCATGTTGTGCTAAGAGAGCACCAAGAGCTGTTGTTGCCGATATATTCAGGATCAAGGGCTTCCCTGGAATTGGTGGCATAAGGACTAGTGGTGTGACCAAGTATTCCTTCATTTTGTTGAAAGCCTAGTCACATTTCTCATACCATTTTTATGCTACCCCCTTATGAAGTAGATGAGAATATGGAATAGCCTTATCTGCTAGTTGTGCTATGAATCGATAGATGGATTGGAGCCTTCCTTGTAAGCCTCTTAGTTGTTTCAATGTTTTTGGTGCCTCCATCTCAAGGATTACTTTGACTTTGGCGAGGTCTATCTCAATTCCTCTCATAGATACAATGTATCTAAGTAACTTTCCTAATTATACCATGAAGACACACTTTTTTGGATTGAGCCTCACCTTATATTCCTCTAGCCTATCAAAGATGGAGATCAATGTCACCATGTGATCCCGAAATTTATTTGATTTGGCCAATATTTCATCCACAAAATCCTCCATAGTTTTTTGAATCATGTCATGGAAGATTAGTGTCAAGGACCTTTGATAGGTAGCTCCTATGTTTTTCAACCCAAATTGCATCATATTCCAGTAGTATGTCCCCCATGGACAAGTAAAAGTCATTTTGTGTTGGTCTTCCTTAGCTATCATGATCTAATTGTACCCTAAGAATCCATCCATTAGTGGTAGTATTTCATGTCCTGCTATCATATCCACAATCATATAAATGTTTGAGAGAGGAAAGTCATCTTTGGGACATTCTTTGTTCAAATCTCTGAAGTTAGTGCAGATGTAGATGCCCCTAGTGGGCTTTGAAAAAGGTACAAGATTTGAGACCCACTCTAGATAATAAATTGGCCATATGAAGCTAGCATCAAGAAGCTTTTTTAATTCCATTTTGACCAATAATGCTATTTGTGGATGCATCTTTCTCAAATTTTGTCTTACTAGTTTTTCTTTAGGATATACTGCTAGGTTGTGAACCACAACTTCTGGATCAAGCCCAAGCATGTTGGCATAGGTCCATGCAAAGTTTATCTTTCTTTCTCTTAGGAATGCAACTATGATTTCATGTTTTTTTGTCAAGAGTGATTATGCATAGAAGGTGATATGTGGCATTTCTTTGGTTCCCAGGTTGACGGGATTGCACTTCTCTGCTAAGAATGTTGACTTCTCATAATGAATAGCACTAAGGGGAAGATTGAATCCCTCATCCTCTAGCACCTCAGCGAGGTTTTCACCATTGGATGTGTCCTTTATTTTTACTATTTTTGGGTCAGAGAGTTCCACAGTGTGGTTTTCACTCAAATACCTAGAGATTATTCTCAAATTTTCACTTTTGTAAATGAAGGATTCAATAATTTCCCCATAGTAGGCATGTGCATCTAGCATAATGTTGAACCCAGCTTTGTGATCTCCATATGGTATCGTATCCTGCAATCCCATGAATTCTAAGAGATCCTCATCATTTTCAAACTTGTCTAGAATTGGTGGTCCTCATTGGTCATAATCGATGAGTTGGGAATAGACTAAGTTTAGCTCATGGGTTTGATTATTTGACTCAAAAGAAAGAGTACTAATCATGAGAAGGGAGGAATCCTCAAATAGCATGGGTAAGTTAGTTATAGTATCCTCATCACACACATCGGTTATGTCAAAGGTATAGTTGTCTAAGGGCAGACCTATGGACACCAGCAACTAAGGGGGAGCTTTGAATTTTCTTACTAGAGCACCTTTTCCAAGTATGGTTACCTTCGGAGGGGTACATCTGAGACCAAGATTTCTCATACGCTTCTCAGGAATGAGAGGTACTAGAAGTCCACTGTCATTTTTCCCATGTTTCTTATTTCTGTTATAGCCTATACGAAGCATCATTTGTAGTCCTTTGCTGCTATCATCCATGGGAAGATCAAGCATGGGCCTTTCATCTTGGTACAACAAGCTTGGTATGTCTTTTTCATCTACCACTTCTCGACATAGATCTCCCCAACATCTAAATCTAGAGGGGTCTTCTTTGAAGGTTTGGGATGATGTTTTGATTGGTTGGGGCTACCCATGAGACCTAGGATATTGAGGTAATTCTCGTATTATGAAAGCACTTTTCTTCATTTTGTAATCCCCACACCCATTGTCTTGGATAATGACTTTGATTTTAGAGATGTCAGGAATGGCGGGTGTATTTTTCTCAGAGGTGGAGGCTAAGATAGTTGGGTTTACATATGGGGCTAAAGGTCCTTCATCATTCTTTGGGACTTGAGGTATTTTTTAGTACTTTTCTTCCAAGTTCTAGCAATAATAAAAGGGCTCGGGATCACCATGGACCATGACCTCTTGATTTTGGTAGGGAAACTTGACGCATTGATGGAAAGTAGATGCAACTGCTTGCATCCCATGGATCCACGATCGACCCAGGAGGATATTATAAGGTAAATCAAGATCAAAGACCCGACATGTGGTTTCCATGATGGCTGGCCCTACTTGAATAGGGAGTTAAATAGTGCCTTGAGACACTCTTTCCTAATCATCATATGCTCTAATTTTTATACCTTTACCTTTTTTGATGGGGTCCTCAGAGAATCCTAGATTCTTTATTAGCTTGAGTGAACAGATGTTTAGACCTACACCCCCATCCACCAAGACCCTTTTCATTTTGTTTTTATGGACCAAGACTTTGAGATGGAGTGTATAGTTATGAGATGGTTGAATGGGAAAGTCCTGATCAAAAAATGTTAGGAGATGTAGGGTGGTGAGGTGTTTGACCATAGCTTGGAACTAGTCAGCATCAAGATCCATAGAGACGGTGGATGATTGCAATGCTTCCTCTAGGATTTTTCTATGTGCAGTGAGATCTTTAGTAACTCCATGATGGAGATCTGAGTGGGGGTTCTTTTCAGCTAGTTCAAGACATTATAACCATTGTGAATAGATTTCGGATTTGAGGTGGATTCCCTAGGTGGCTCTGATGATCCAACAATGGTAAATTTTCCACCACAATCAGATTTGGCTCCCTTGATGTTAAAAAGAGTGACCCATTCATCTAGGGATGCAACAACATGATTGTAAACATGGTTTACATTGCCATACTTTGTATTTCAATGGTTATTCCCTTTATTATGATCAGGCATCACATTCGTGTATATTTTTTAGGTCCTGATTTTCAGTTGGTTTCTCAATGTTTATGATTTTGTCATCAATAAGGTATTGGATTGGATTTTTCAATCTCATGCAACTGGATATTGTGTGTCCCTTGATTTTATGAAAATTGCAAAGGTGGTTTTCATTGTACCATGGTGGTTTCACTTGGGGCTCTTGATATTTCTCATAGATGGGGATTTTAATCTCATGTACGAGTTTCTTCATGACAGATTCAATTGATTCCCCAAGGGCTGTGTATTTTCATTTGGGGGGATACTTGTCTTGTGGGGGCGGTCCCCCTTGATTATTCAAATTGTTGACCACTTAATTATTGGGTTGTTGTTGTGATACTATGTTCGCTTGTGTTTTTTTTTTATTGTTTCCTTGCACTTGTTGGTATGATTGGGTGTTTTTTTTTGGAGCATTGATTATAAACTTGGCATCAACTACACCATCATTAGTGATTTTTTTGTTCTTCGCCCATGTGTGAGGTTTTACATTGTAACTAGTTGATGGGAAGTTATTTTGATATTCTTGATATGTGGGTGTTCCCCCTTATGCAATAAGGGCTCTTTCAATGTTGAGCACCTTGTGGATCAATTGGTCGTATGTGGTGATGCATTGCATTTTTAGATGGAAAGACAAGGTTTTCTCAAGATTGACAATGATGGTGTAGATTTGTTGTTCTTTTGGCATGGTCCACTTTCTCATGTTGGCCTTGGATCTCCATCATTACAAGAAGGATGCGAATGTTTCCCCCTTAGCTTGTTTGAGTGTAGATAGTTCCTCTAGGCTAACATCCATTCCAATGTTGAATGCGTAGTTCTGTATGAATGCGTCCACAATTTTTTGGAATTTTTTGATTCTAGGAGGAAGGTGACAAAACCATTCCATTGCTGGTCCTACCAAACTTTGAGGAAATAGTTGCATTAGATATGTGTCATTGTATGCAACTTCCATGCAATGCACCTAGAATTCCTTGATGTGATCTTTAGGATTACCTATCCCATGATATTTTTCAAATTTAGGGATTTCAAACCCTTTTGGGAATGATAACATCACAAGGCTTCTATCAAATGGATAGGGGCACAAATTTCTTGGTGTTTTTTTTTTTTTCCCCAGATTGGAGATATAGCACTAGTTGTGAGAGAAATTTTTTTCTTGTCTTCACATCATTTTGTGGATTAGGAGGTGGGATGAATTTGTTTTGAGATGGTTTGATCATTTGAGTGATGGGTAAGGCGCTTTACATGTTTTGGGGAGTTTTTTGCAAGCTAAGTTGTGTGATCAATCCTTGTTGATATGCCTAAAATTGTTGTTGTGCCAACAATGCTTGTTGTTGGTCTTGTTGTTGTGCCAACAATGCTTTTTGTTGTTGTGCCAACAACACTTGTTGTTGGGCTAATAGTTGGGTTGCTTCTTGTTGCACTTGGTACTATTGCAAGGCTTGTTGATATGCTTGTTGCTAAGCTACTTGGTATTGTGCTTGCACTTGTGCCTAGTAAGCTTCATATTGGGCTTGTGCCTAAGCTTGAGCTTGTTGAGCAGCTTGTGCAACTTGGGTAGGTTGGGCGGCTTGTTGTTGTTGCAATAAAGCTTGGGCTTGGGAATCCTATTGTGCTTGTTGCGTGGCTTGTTGTTCCTATGCTTGTTGAGTAGCTTGCATAGCTTATTGATTTTTAAATTGTTGAAGTGACTTTTGATAGGCTTGTTGGGCAGCTTGCAATGTAGTGCTATATTGGTTTTCTATGTTTGGTTTTGGTGGTGGTGGTGGGGGATTCAGAATTGTGTGAGATGTTGTGATGAGAGGTGTTGTTGGATTGATTTGTCTAGTTGGTGATGCAGTTGATATGATAGGTCCTTGGGAGACCACATTTTGAGGTATTTGGGGTATTGTAGATGATGTGTTGGTTGCTTGTGTTTTTTGGATTGTTGCCACTTGTTGTTGTGATATCAATGGAACAATCAGAGGATTATGTATGATGGTTTGATTTATGATTGGAGGATTGTTTTTATTTTGTTGATTGAGGTTTGGTAAAGGGGGTTACCCTAAACTGAGGATTGGTGCAGATGTTAGTGGTAGAGGTGGAAATGGTGGGAAGATGGGTGGTGTATTCCCTTGAGTAAATGATGATGATGAGGGGTCAAAGATTCCCCCTTGTCCAAATATTCCACCTTCTCCTTGTGAATTCATGGGGAGAGAGATGTGTGTTAAGAGGATATATCGGTGTCACAGAGAAATGGGATGGATTGTTGGTGTCATGAAAGACAAGCAGAACATATGGGTGTTTTGGACCTAATGGGATGGATTGACCCAAAATGGTGTTTGCATCCAAGTCATGGTTTTTTACAAGGAGATGTGCTTGAAGATCATGAATCAATGATCTCCCCTTGTTGACAATAGGTTGAGTTGGAGCAAGAGATGACATTGGTTGTGGGATGGTTTGAGTGATGCTTTGAAAGGAGGGTGTGAATGAGACTAGTGGCATAATCCCAAGAGGTTTCTCCACAATAGTTCTTACATCAAAATCAGGAGGGAGTTTATCCGCTTCTTTTTCCAATTCTAGCATGTATTGTGAAGGATTAAGTTTCATCATGGCATTGAAAATTTTGTGAGTCTCAATATTTTGGACCATTTCTATGATTTCATCTTGAGTCATTCCTAGGACATTGTTGGTGATGTCCTCCACTTATCCACCTTCCTCTTGAGGATCTTGTGGTATTAGAGGAAGATTGGGTTGGGGATTTATAGATCCAATGGGATTGATTTCAGGAGTGGTTTGACTCAAGTCACTTGAAGTAGATGTTTCTTTGTTCATTTCCATGTTCTTCTTGTGTTTAGATCTAGTTTGGACCATAAAATAAGGATCAATTTTTAGGAATATGGGAGGTGAATCTCTAACTCCTTGGATTGATCTATACTTTAGGTACAAAAAAGAAAGTCAAAGATATTAATGATCAAAGGGTGGTGATGAGATAATGAAATATGGATGATTTGTGAATGTTTGAACTCTTAAGAAACCTTCAAGGAGATATTAGAATTTAGGACTTTTTGGATTGATGTTGGATTTGATTTTGGATCTTGATTTTGATTGGATTTGGTTTGGATAATGAACTCATAAACTCCAAGAGGTTGGATGTTGTCTTGGAATAAAATTTTCCACAAGGTGATAATTTAACTAAGTGTATGAAGAAGGATGCATCCACACACACTTAGCCAAACAAGACGATTTTGATTTGATTCAAGAGGATTTTCCCAAAGTCTAGTATGAAGGATTTTTTCAAGATTTCTAGAACTTGTTTGTGAGATGGTTTTGGATTGATGTTTGAGGGATGGATGAGAGTGTTGATTTTGATCCTAAGAGACTTAGAGAGACTTTTTTTTACAAGACCTAGTTATTGAAGAACATGCTATACTTCCTATGTGAGATACTCAAACCTTTGAAAAAGTCTTGGATTTTGACAATAGTAAAATGAATACAAATTGGGATTGTTCTTTGATGCACGTTTGTAAAAGTTAAAGACCAATCTCTCTCTAAATTCGTAAAGTGTTGAAAGACATTTCTTGAGAGCTCTTGGACTAAGAATTTTAGACTTTGGTTTTCATATTTTGATATTTCAGGAAATCATTTGAAAAAATCACATGTGTGGGGTCCAATTGTTTCTTATCTTTGCTTAATGAGTTCTTTTTACCACAAACACTTTCTTTCCTTAAATTTTCAAACTAAATGTCTAATGTCCCGATTTCTTCTCATCCCACAAAGTCCATTATGTGGAAATCAAGGAAATCAAGGCAATAGCTCCCTAATGTTGACTTTAGTGAGAGAAAATTAAGATATAAATCCAAATACTTAGAAGCCTCTAAGGATGGAATCCCTAGGGCAAGAAATATCACATGGATTTTTTCAAAGGTATTTGCTTAACCTCTAAAGGGTTTGAAATTTGATGATCATGGTTTAATGCTTGTTTTCCAATGTTTTAGATCCAAGCAAAGTATTTTTATTCCAAAATAATGCACAACCCTAGGATAGAAAGAGACAATATTTGTTGAATCCCCACTTGGATAAACTAGCTACGCTTATTTAGAGCGGATGACTAGAAGCTTGACCACACTGGCTCCCCTCCATGACACACACTTCTCAGGTCGTCCAAGCTTTAGTTCTCATGAATCTCCCATGATGAACTTCTCATCTCTACAAAGAATGGAAAAAATGTGTGGCGGCTTCGGAGGTCCAACCTCTTGCACCAACAAACAAAAAGGGATTTTGGCTTCTACACAAATTGGTTCTTAGTCAGGGTGATCGGGGACATGGAACCTTGCGAGCATCTAGCAAACCACTAAAGGCTTTAATCAATCCTACTAGGGATGCTTATACTTTTTAAGGTAGTATCCTGTTCTAAAAGACACTGTACAGCTAAGGCCTACATACCATGAGGACTTGATAGTTTAGTCTTATCCATTTGTATATTGGACTGAGTGAAAAACTAGTTGGAGTCACTTTCGAATTGGTCCTAGGTAGGCCCCTCTAAAGGTAAAAAATAGCAAGAAAGCACATCCATAGTTTGATCAATCTTTATTTGTGTGAACAAAGAGAGAACACATGCGATATACTCAACTCACACTAGAAAAGTTTTGTTCAATTTTAAGAAGCCCAAATTGAAGTGTGGAGGCAATATTTTAGACAACCTAATATCACCAAAATACTTTTGATTCTCAAGATCGTTGTGAAGCACGAGAGAAGTGCATACACCTTTTAAATGATATTAACTTGTAAAAAAGATTACAAAACACAAAAAACACATGTTCATTTTAACTTCAAAAGTCATAATGGATTCTTTTTATAGCACCAAGATGAAGTGCAAAGTTTTTTTGTTTAATTTTTAGATCCAAAACCAACTCTAGTAAGTTCCTAAAGTTCTTTTTAACCCTTTGATTGTTCTTTTTAAAGCCCAAATGAAATTTATTTGAATCCTAAAACTTGAAGAGAACAAAAGCCTTAAAATGGGATTATAATTGCTCCCAAAGTGTTTAAAAACACTTGTTACAATCAAATGATGATGTCATGGAAATATTTTGTCTTTGTTTCCTCCTTTCCTTCTTGATCACTTCAACCTACAAAAATTGATTAACCTATATAAAATAGAGCCACAAATAGGTTAGAGGTCAAAGGTAATCAATATAAAAAATCACATGTCAAAATGAAACTAAAAAATGACCTTTTCCCCAACTCTAGCATCACAATCCATAGAGGTGTCGTTGTTTGGAGAAGTACAACGACGCTCTCATGAAACCAATGTCGCTCTGTGGAAAACCAAAGACCACGATTGCATCGCAATTTTCACCCAGTGTCACTTTGGAGTTTAATTGGTCTAGACTTAGGAGAATCACTAGATCATCGTGATTTGAAGCATAAGCAACATTACTATATAGTGACGCTAGACTGATAGCATCGTTGTTTGTCTTTTGCAATTTCATTTTTTCCTACAAACATAGAGACTTGAAAAAACTATAGAATTTTTACCAAAAAACGTGTTAATTTCTCAAGATTCGCCCTCCTTCTAGCGCCAAAATGTGAATGGTAGCTCTAGACCTAAATAAACATAAATGAACAACACTATGTTAGTCAATAAACAAATTTAAACTAGCATTCCCCATGGGATTCATTCAAAGCACAATGAACAAGAAATAAAGTAACGAAACCAAATGAAAGTTATTTAAATCCTGTTCAAATATTCAAACCCAACATCCCATGGGGGAATTGGTGCTACTTTGATGTGGAAAGTAGCCATTTCCCAATTCCTTGCAAGCTTTGATGATGAACAATGTGATCCTTGATAAAAATTCTCAATAACCTAGCTATGGTGATGAAATGCTATGATAACTTTGATGAAAGTGGATGAACTTTGCTTCAAATCTGTAGATAGTGACTTTGCCTCAAGTTATTGATCCAAAATCAATAGAACTCTCCATTTATAGGAAAGAAGGATGGAGGAATGCAAAACATGAAGGATGTGGGATTAAAGATAAACCAATAACAATGTGCCACCTATCAACATGCTATTAAGGAGAGGTGGAGCACATTTTGATCAATGTGCAAATAAATGCAATTACGTGGAAGTTTGAAATTTGAAAGGTGGCTTGTGGAGGAAGATGTGAAAGAGGAGTTAATGCCACTTGGCTCAAGAAAAAGAACTTGTGAGAGTTATGAATGTCATGTTGGAGGACAAGTCCTTTTAGGAGGGATATTTCAAATTGGAGGAATATTCCAAAGAGATGCCTTTTTGAATGAAAATAGAAGAATTTATAAATCAAATAAATTGATTTACTTGTGCAAGTTGCAAAATCTAGAGGATTTGATGGATTAGAGTTAGAGTTAATGAGGATTTGATTAACTTAGATGAAGTTAGTTTGATTTGACACTTGATTTAGATTTTTAGATTTATTTAACTCAAATGGGAGGAATAATGGACATTAGATTTAATTAAATAAAGTTTGGTTTATTTAATTAAAAGGAGATGATGTTAGATTTAATCAAATAAAGGTTAATTTATTTAATTAAAGGAATATTATGATTTAATTGAATAAAGGGATTTATTTAATTAAATGAAGAACATTAGGATTAATCAAATAAAATGATTGAAAGAAGATAATGATAAATTTAATCAAATAAAGATTATTCGATTAAATGTTTAGTAGAGAGATGATTTAGGTAGAACTGATGTTAGTAAATCGGGATCAAGTGTGCGAGATCAATCGGTATAATTTGAACATCTACAATACATTTTCATATTATATAATTTGTGTGATCTCTATCAAATGATATAGTAGGCCATGGTTAGTGAAGAGTTAAGTTATAACATTTAGTATTTTTGTATTTGTCTTGTGTAGACCTTAGGAAAACCCATCCTAAACTCCATAAGTGCTAAATTATATGAAAATAATTCCCCCTCTTATTAATTATACCAAGATTATCCAACTTCTAAGTATGATTTATTGTCTCTCTACCATTGGTGGGATGACTGTAGGATCATGGGGGTCCAAAAAGTGGCGATATGACAAAAAAAATGGCTGACGAATTTTTGTCTGAATTTGATGAAATGAAAAGGGTTTATTGAGAAAATTGTTAGCTTTCCAAAAATTATAAGATATCCCTTATTTGAATTAAATAGATAATTATTATTGATTTTTTACATACATTTCGACTAAACTCTTGATTGATAGGCTAGTTGAAAAATATCTATAATTCTTAAACAATTTCATATTGTTTGAATCCAAAAAATGCAACACATTGTACACTTCCCATACTATAGGATAAAAAAATAAAAATTGAATTTAATAAAATTTTGACCAAGTTATGGTGGTCAGAAAAACAAGTTTAATATTATTAAAAAATTTAATAAAAAATTCATAACTAATTATTTACTTGCAAAAAAATTACAAAAAAATGTGGCACATCCATGCATGTGTCCTTTACTTATATTGAAAGTTTCAAAAACAGAAAATGCTTGTACTTAGGTTGGTCAGACATACACCTACTTTCTTTTTTTCTTGAAAATTAGTACTACTGCATTGAAATTTCAAATTTACACCAAATAGATTTACTTTTTTCCAAAAAAGGAATAGTATCTTAGAAACTACATTCAATTTACTACAAATTTTGTTCTTACATATTTTTAAAATTATGTTAATAACTTATTCAATTTTTATGTCAAGTTTCCTAAGTCTGTTTTTCTAAATTTTGTTACAACTTAAGAGCCTAGTTTGGACCCCCCATGATCCTGCATTGACCCAATGCTTTCCTTATTGGACTAGTGTTGAAAGGGAACTCTAGAAAAGTGGAACCTACAAATTTGAGAGACAACATTGACCATTGTATATAGAAAATGAGGTGGTGTATAATCCCTAAATGGACCACTAGAAGAATGTGTATCTTGTTGTAATCTAAGTTGTAGGTCCCAAATATGCAAGGTTGGGTAGCCTCCAAAGAACCAAGGGTGTAAAATCTAAGAAGAATACTACAAAATCTATGATCATGTTGAGCAATTGAGAACCAATTATTGAGGTGGATAGGAAAAATACTTCTATCTTTGGTGAACCAAGGGGGATTCCTTAAGGTGTTGTGATAGATATTATCATAGAAACTAAAAATTTACTTTGATACAAACCATACCAAATACACATTGTACCCCTATTTTAATGTTCACTTCATATATCTGTAAGCTAATTTGAGAAGCTAACAATTAAGCACCTAATTAAATAAGATAATCTACCATATGGGTTTCTAAGAATATGTTTCATAATTTCCACTTAAGTTATTATATACATTTAGACACATGGCCATGAGAATAAACTAAGCTAGGTTAAACTAAAAGATGTTAATATTAAGTTGTTGTGAGTGTAAAGAAAATTTTTCTTTTTCATGTTTTTGGTTTTTGAATTTTACCTATTTTAGCTTTGGGAGATGCCCATGTTCAATGAAGAAGAGACTACTTCAAAAGGCGCATAATGCAACACATGGTGGTTGCACGGATTTTGTATATCTCTTTCCTTTCAGTTGTGAGTCAAGAGACGTGTCAACCTGGCAGGGATTTTATTCAAAGCTATTCTCATGAAACTAAGATTCCCCACCCACTCGACACGCCATCTATTCATTCAAATAGTTTTATTTTGTAGAATTCCCTCTTTGGGAGGAGTTTTTCAGAACATGGTGGGTCTCTTGTCTTTAGGGTGGAACCTTCGAGTCAGCTCCATCAATTTGTATGATTAGTCAATCAAATTTTTTCCAAGATATTTTTAGAATCCAATTGTTTTCCAATTGTGATCTTTGTTAAATATCAAAAAGACATTAATGAAGTAGTTGGGACTTAATGAGAAAAGATTGGTTGTATCTAATCAAGATCTATGATTGGATTGTGGGCTATCAGATGTAGGAACTTGGCAGTTTTTACTTCTAGAATGTTGGTGGTGGTGTTCACTTCTCCCAAGTTATAAATAGCGGTTGGTAGAATAAGTAGAAGGAGTTTTTGTCTTTCAGTTAGAAGAATTACTTCGAAAATATTTTCAAACGAGATAGATCTAGTATGAAGTTTTATTGTTTTCAGAAGTAGGAAGTCATACATAATACTACTATTCTTTGGCATTTTATATTCTAACTCAAGCTATCATCAGATTGGCATTCGACCTTTGTTTTTCAGTTCATTTGATATTGAAAGTTTGATATATTTAGAAGAAATCTCTGAAACTATGCATGTTATTGGCCTTTTTCAAGTTTCTTCTTTATGTTTTCATTCATGTTAAAAGCATTTTGTTAAGATTATTTTGATAGTTCAGGTAGCTAATTTTCATGTCGTTAAGCTTGTATGTTGAATGATAGCTTTCAAGAATCAGATTATGTCTGTGAACTTTTCCATTTTTTGTAAAAGTTGTTGTTTTGTATATTATGACTTAAAGGGAGATAGAGTTTTCCTATAATTTTTGGATATTTTTGTCAACTTGTAAAGTTTCATTGTTTGATCAGACCTTAATGGGTGCTTCCCATGGGGAGATTTGAAAGACTGTTGTAGACACATAAAAATGACCTAGGCTTGCAAGCTCTATTTTTACCACTTTCGTCCTAGAATAATTGTGACATTTAATTATGTCCTTGGTCCACTTTCCATTGTTAATTAAATAATTTATAATTATTTAATCATGTCTCTTATATTCTTCATAATTATTAAATAAATAAATTATATTTATTTGTTCAATACGTCATTAAGAGTTTGTTGTCCTCTTACAATTAAATAAATTTATTAATTTATTTAATTACCTTTGTTCATTTATTCTTCCTAATTATTAAATAAATAAATAAATTTATTTATTTAATATGTCACTAATTCTCATAATTAAATGAATTTATTAATTTATTTAATTATTAATCATATCCTCTAAATTAAATAATTATCTTTAATTATTTAATTGCCAAATTTAACATTTCCCTCATTTTAAATAAATTAATTATTTAAAATAATCTCACATTCTTGACTGTCAGTTCATTTTAGTAAATAATCTGAAAATCGATTATTTATTATCACACAAAATCCATATTTTGAATTAATTTAATTCAAAATAGTAATCTTCTTCCAAAAATCAAGCAATTGAGCAAATTCTTGATTTTCCAAATCTCTTTTTAGTTCAACTCTTATCTTATTGATTTTTTGAATCTCACAAATCAAGCAGTCTTTATCTTCTTGATTTTTGAAAATCTTTATCTTTTTGATTAATTATCTCATTTATTCTCAACCGTCGATTTGATTTTATCAGATGACATCTTCACCACTCATTTAATGATTTTTCCCTAACCCTGATTAGGGATTGTCACATGAAATCTGGACCTCTTATTTTAGGCTTGCACCAACTTTTAATCTTGTCGTCCATCCAAAATTGTATTTTCTATAAAATGACAATTTTTCTCACATTTTCAACTACTCACGCTCATACTCATATACTTGCATTTTTATTATTAGTGATTTTGGCATACTTAATTCTAGTCATAGACATTATACTCATTTTTTCATAGGCATTTAGATTTCATTTGGTCATTCAAATCCTTTAAAGCTTGTTTAGGACTTTGGCATAGTCTTTGTTATCAAGTTGCTCATATGTTCGATCTGAGGGAAACAATCAACAAGTTAGAAGGTGCTACGAAGATGAATCATGGAAGCTTCAACGATTGACTGGTATAATCATTTCTTATTTTAGTTTTCAATGTACTTCGTAGTTCTTTGGGTTTCTATGCTTTAATATATGCTAATCTAACCTCACGAATTTAACCCATTGATACATTGGTGAACCCGACTACTTTGTTTTCTGTTCCGTACATTTTTTTTTGCTTTCTGTCATTTTTGCAGCTACACGTACGGACGAGCTGCATTTTTTTTATCGCACTGCATTTGATGCATCACGACGAATTCAAAGGATAGAACGATGCAATCGCTCTAAGGTGCCACATACGTAGTATGAAATGCCACATTCAACACAAACGAGCTGCATCTTCCTATCATACAATGACGCATTCGCTCTGTTGCGATGCATTTTCTTGTAAAAAAATTTTTTCTTATTTTTACATTCTAGTTTTTCTATTTTCTGTCATTCTTTGTTTTGCATTCCATTTTTTTTTTGTTTTATGTTCTTTCCTATTTGGCATTCTGGTTTTATTTTCTAGTATAGGGTTTTTGTGTTACTAATTTTTGTTTGTAGCATGGGGCGGTCATATTTCGTGAGTCCAAGATGATTTAAACAAACTACTAACTTGTGGTTTTGTAGGTTCTAGTGTTGAAGAGTAAATTCTAAACATTGTGCTTGTTATTTTTAGATTACAACACATTTCTTTTTAGTGCACTTAAAATAAACATGTCTTTCATTTTCTCTAATTGTGTTTGAAAGTGGTAGGCGAGTATGCTCTCACCCTGTGCAAACTAGGTGATCAAAATTCCAGACCCACATTATCCTTGTATAACCCTGATGTAATAACTGAAGTATCCTCTCCCCTTGCACAATAATGCGATCCTAGGTGTAAGAGAAATGATTATTGCCTCTAGAAATTGGGCATGCCTGGGGATTTCATCACCCCAATAGGACTCAAACCGGAAACAGAGCTAAAGCTAAGCTACCCCTGACCGGTATATAAATGTGAATCTTAAGGGAAAACCTAAGATTACGAGTGCGGATGTGTCATATGGATATAGTAGTACTCCCATAAACCCTGTTGAGCTTAACCTCTTAAGGCTAGAGTGCCACCTAATTGGTTATTAATCTCTTGCCACATGTATGGCCACTCGAACGGGGGTCCCAAATTAAAAACTCTTGTGTAGTAAGCCCAAAACCTTCTATTTTCTAGTACAACACCAGTTGGTGTGAAGCCTTCCACGTCTTCCCAGTCTTTAGTAGAGGTGATCAATCTACCATGAGAGTTTCATGGGGGTTGGAAGCTTGGTTGGCCTGAGAAGAGAGTGCACTGTAAGGGGGAGCCTATGCAACCAAGCTTCTAGATTCACATGCTACTGATATGCGGCTGGGGAAACCCATGTGGATTCTAACAAATATTGTCCTAGCCTAACCTAGGATCATACTTATTTTCTTGTGTGCTTGTTTACTTTTTGAAATATCGTGCTTACCAAGTGTTTGTTGGTTACTTAAATGAAACAAAAAACACTGAAACATCTCGAAATAGATAGTCAAACTTTCAAAATTTGGGTTTTTAACCAAAAACATCATAAAGTTAACTTTTTTACATCCTGAGATGCATCTATTAAACCACAATTGCTCTGTTGCAACGCATCTGCTCTGATAAATCACATTTTCTTCTCCAAACACTGCATTTGTTTGTCTTAACACGCATTTGCATTTTGTAAAGCTGCATCCAAAATACTGAACCGCATTTGACTTTTGTAAAGCCACATTTGCAAAATTGAACCACATTTGCCATTCCCAGAGCCGCATTTGATCGATGCAATGTATTTGCTGCCTATAACGATGCATTTTCCTGTCAACAAAGTAAACCCTATTTCAGACCAGAATTTGAGTCTAGACATCTTGGCCTACTATTAAACATCTTTTTCAAAAGTATTTGTCAGAAACTAGAATTGAAATTGCTCAAAGCGTCCATCATTTGCATTCATTAGCTTCCACTTTAACCATAGGTTTAAATATTTTGTATTTTAGTTGCATTCATTAGGCATCATAATCATCATTTTTCTTTAGGTTTCATCTTGGAAAACTTTGGATTAAGCCAAATCTCCACACTTTGCAAACACCATTGTTTTCAAAATTAGGGTATCTTAGAAAATAGTCATTATTCCTCTTTTTGGTCATTGTCATTTTTGTGAGAACCTCCAACTCAATAGTCTAGGTAGGTAGGCTCACTCATCATTTTGACCTTTTCATTTAGTCCCTTTAGCAAGTCCTTTTGATAACTGAAATTGAGACATAAGTCAAGCTTAGAGTGGTTAGACAAACCTTTCTCCAAACATTTTCCAAACTTAGTCATCATTTTAAACTTAGACTTTGCATTGTCCACCTCTAGTCCTCATTTTGAACCTACACTTTGCATTAATTGCCTTAGTTCTTTGACAACATTACCATCTAAGTCCTAATTCTACACTTTGGCTTTGACAACCTTGTCATTTTGCATCAATCATTTCCTTAGTCATCACCTTGCATTGTCAACCCTCATTATCAGAAATACAAAAAAAAGAAGCATAGGCTAGTGTCATCCTTGCATTTTATCATCACTTTCATTACCCTCATTTGAGTAATTCCCTTTTATGGTAGAAACTAGACTCTGAAGGAAGAAAAGACAGATGGAAAACTTTGGACAAGATTCTAATTCCAATGTCACCAATGACACTTATGACCCAAATTGGACTTTCGATGACCCATTTAGCAACACAAATACTCAACCTCTCACGACCATACCATCCTCATCAAATAGTGCCTTTGAACCATTCTTACGTAAGGATAAGTATGGAAAAATACTTGAGGAAATCCTAGAGGTAGCAACACAAGATCCAGAGGCAACCTACTTTGTCAAACAAATGGTCTTATATGATAGAGACAGATATTTGGCCATACTTTTAAGTCAAGGAGCTAGATTGCCTCATGGGTTCGACATAGATACCTTGTGACCGAAAACTCCTTCCAATAACATCAACAATACACATAACATGTCAAATAGTGGTCAACCTCCAAGCACCACAAGCAATACCTTTTTTGATGCTACCTTTCAAAATGTCACAACGACCATGATTGCTACCTCCAACATTCCAAACAACTACAATTCAATAAACGCTACATCCATTGGAGGATCACAATCTGTCACAATTCCCACAATATCCACAACACCATCACAATCAGCTGGAACCACCTTTGGGTCCTCGACAGTGTGGGAAATTTATTCCAATCCTCTCTTTACCACTACGGTAAATTCCATGGGGGCAACATCAAGCCATACAAATCCTCCATTGAAAACCACATCTAGTACCATGAGTACATCTTCATCATATCCTCTCATCGATATCTCACAAAATCCTTTGGGTGGAGACAAATGACGTATCTTTATTCAAGGACAACAAGAAAATTTTAACATGTCAACACAGTCTAATGCCATCACCTCCCAAGGACAAAATATGACCATTCCCCTTGTACAAACCCAACAATTTGGACAAGGCAGTCAAAACACACAACCTATGGATTATTTCACACATCAAAATATTCATGGTCGCCATATTCCCCAAATATCAACCCAAATGGCTATGGGACACATCCCAACATACTCATCCCATATTCATACTCACCAACATACCCCCAATCCAAACTTTCAATACCAACAACCAACAAATCATAACACATCATACATGTCACAACAACATGTACCTCAACAACACACCAACATCCACTCACAACAGATGGGGACATATGGCATACCAATCAATCCGATGTATGGGGCCACAAATGACCCTATAATCGATGCCTTGCAAGAAAAACTGATGGGTCTAGAGAAGACCATAGAAAACATACAAATATTTGGGAAGAAATCAGAAGTGTCATATGATCTATTTGCATATCCGTTTGACATGAACTTATACATGCCACCATTTCCTCTAGGATATGTGTCACCTAATTTTATCAAATACAGAGGAAAGAAAAACCCTATCGAACATGTCCAAGAATTTGCAACCAACTGTATGGACATCGCCTATGAACAAACATACTTGATGAGACTCTTCTCTAAAATTCTTGCAAGTTCTACCCTTGAATGGTTCTACACTCAAAAGGATATCCAAACATGGGATGAACTTAAACACAAATTCATAAAAAATTATGCATACAACATTGACATGGACACCTCTATTACTAGCTTATGTAATCTCACGGAAGAGGATGCTGGTGAAACATTCATCCCATTTTTCCAAAAATGGAGAAGTCTAGCTAGTTGTTGCCATATCAACATACTCGAAAAGGAAAAGGTTGACATGTTTGTTCAAACACTTCTAGGACCCTTAAAATATGCATTACAAGTGCATTGTTGCACAACCTTCACAAGCCTAGTTGAAAAAGGTGTCCAAATAGAGAAAGCCCTTATTGCAAAGGGAGAGCTAAAGTATGGTCCTAAAAACACAAATGCAAATCCACCCACTGACAAAAAAAAGTACTGGGTCAAAAATAAACATGTCACCAATGACGATGTTGTTGATGCCAAGGCTGTAAACACTATGGGTCCTATACTAGCTCTCAAAGGGGTTCAATTGCAAAACAAGCCAATGATGATACTAACACCCCCCACCAATTCCATCCCAAACAACCAAAATGGTCAAAATAGTCAAAATCAAGGACAATACCATCAGATGAGACAATTCCCCAGAGGTCACACATACACTACCTTGGGTGAGCCCATGGAGGAAGTCCTCAAGAAATTCCTTGAAAATAGTCTCATCACACTTGAAGAAAAAAAACTGTATGACCCAGGGAAATTTAAACCGTCATGGTTGGATGATAATGCCTTCTGTGCTTACCACCGGGCTAAAGGACATAAGACATCGTCCTGTCGACAACTCAAAAATATTGTGCAAGACCTTATCAAGAGTTGAATAATCAAATTGGGTGGGCCACAATTTCCATCAAATGCCAACCATACCATTCATAAGAACCCATTGCAAGACCATGGTTCTAATAATGCTTCCATGTCAGGTCCTAAGACAAACAATAATCAAGCCAATTATGCTCGTGCCAAGTATGACTCTTCTAGTGGACCTACTATAAACAATGTTCGAATGGATGATGAATACATCAACACCATCATAGTCAAATGAGCACCCCAATGCAATGCCACTACTCAAAGTAGCAAGGTCACCATAGCTAGTCTGCCTCCTGCTAGGAAACCTAAGATCACCATACCTATTCCATCCCCTAGGAAATCACAACCTGCCTCGACCACAAAGAAATGGCAACCTAAGATTCAGTTTAACCTTATCGACTAACTTGGCAAAACTCCCGCACAGATTTCCATACTTGATTTACTTCGCATCTCTCCCACACATAAGGCTATCTTGGATAAAACCTTGCAAGAGTCATCCATCCCTAAGGATATTGATGTCAACCAATTTGAGACCATGGTGGGATATCTCACTACACCTCATCATGTCACTTTTTCTGATCAAGACTACTTGTCACCCAAGACCAACCATAATGACACATTACATATCAAAACTTTTGTCCATAAGCACAAGGTTAGAAGAGTTTTAGTAGATGGCAAAGTAGGATTGAACATATGCTCCTTGAAATTGGTTAAGGCTCTAGGATTTTCTGATGTATGTGTAGACCCTACAAAGAGTATAGTCATAAAATCATATGATGACGAAGAATGTTCTTCATGAGGCATTATTTCTCTTCCTATCAGAGTGGGACTAGTCATTGTGGATACAACTTGCTAGGTCCTGGATCTAGAATTGCCTTAGAACATCTTGCTCGGCCATCAATGGATTCATGCCCTAAAATCCATTCCCTCCACATATCACCAATGCTTAAAATTCCCATTTCACAGCACAAAAATCACTATATATGGAGACCCCAACCCTTTTCAATATTATACCAACCTAAGGGGAATTTCTGAGAACTGAGTGCCCATCAATTGAGAAGCTCCTAGCTCCTCTTCTTCTAAATACATTGACCCATCCACACTCGCATCATCTTCCACATCCACTCCGTCCACATCCTCCACCACACCACCATCTTCCACACTTCCTATGGATGAACCCAATGTCAAGATCTAGGACCTAGGCTGTGGATAATTCAAACTACATACAACATATAGCATCACAACAATACCCAAGTCTTCGAAGGTCTATGATCGACCATATATTAGAATGGAACCCAAAGAAATTTATAAAGTTCCACCAAAAATGGCTTTCATAAAATGGGGAGACATGAGTAACGAGGACCTTGCTGATATTACAGGATGGATCTATAAAGAAATAGCCAACCTACCCCCATTACCAGTTAAGAAATATGGAAAGGGATATGACATGATGAAGGCTAAGGGATACAATGGAACTAGTGACCTAGGAAGAAATAAAAATGGATGAAGAGAGCCCATAGAATCTTTCAAAATACCAAAGTATCTTGGATTAGGGTATGGATTGCCCGACAATGACGATCAATGTACCAGTGAGCTTTCGAGTGAGCGTGTGCATGCTTCAGAAAGTGTGAAGACTGCTAAGGAAACATTCACTGAAACTGAATCCCAGGAGTGGGAATTTGGTTCCCAAAGATCCTTAAGTTACTATTGCCTCAATGATTTGTTTGTTGAAACAGGGAAGCTTACCTCTGAACAAAAAATTTGGAAAAAATTTAAAATCGATCGGGCACCAAATAGTCACAGTTCCATTTCCCTTCCCCATGACATACAAGCCCCATCATCCCAACCTCATAACCATCAGTCGGATCTATCTAAACTTCTAGATAACGCTGACAACCATGACTCTAAGTCCTTCACCCCTTACTTTGACAATGAATATGAAACAAGTGAAGGGGAATATTGAATAGAGTCTGATGTAGAATTGGATGATGATAATTTTATCTAAAATATTTATGAATCCATCTGCATGCTTTCTACATCCTTCCCTCAATTCACCAATGCTGACGACGGTATTTCCCTAGTCTATCCACAATTAATTGGTTGGGACCAACAAGGCTTGCTAGACCTGGACACCTTTCAGAATGATGAGGCTATTGCGGAATTTATGGGATTATGTGAGGGCATACCTAGTGGTGATCACAAGGCATGATTTTCTATTGACCTAGATTGTGCAGCCTACTTTGGCGAGACTGTTTCATCCTCCAATTGCAAAATTAAAAATAAGAATAAAACAAAAAATGAAACGTCTTTAGGTGAAAATCGAAAGGAACCTTCTAACGACAAAAAACTAAAAACAAAGGATGTATCTGTGGGTGAAAACCTCTCTGACGTGCCCAAAGATGGAGGACTGGACTTTCTACCTGTAACACAAGAGAAATCAGCTATGCTCATAGAGGACACCATAGAAGACAACATATCAATAGCAAAAGATCCCAAAATGGTCCTCTTTGCTGCATCCTTAACTAAAGAAGAGAGACCAAAATTTCAAAAATTCTTTGTAGAACATAAAATCAACTTCGCATGGTCCTATGCCGACATGCCGGGGCTAGACCCAAAATTTGTTCTGCACCATTTGCCACTATTGCCCAATGCCAAACTAGTTAAACAGAAGCTATGCAAAATGCATCCTCAGGTCACTCTATTGGTCAAGGGTGAGTAGAAGAAACTTCTAGACGTTGGGTTCATGCGATCTATTGATTCTGTTGAATGGATATCTAACATTGTGCCAGTAACAAAGCTAAATGGAATGATACGAGTCTATACAGATTTCAGAGACTTAAACAAGGCATGCCCAAAAGATGACTTTCCTTTGCTAAATATAGATATCATAGTCAACTTAATGACAAGATACGAGATGTTGTCCCTCATGGTGTAATGCCCCCTTGTTGATAGTGATCATTTTTGTTGACCATTAGCCTATTCTAGAGACCTGTAGGCTAGTTGGAGGCTGAAATTAGTGTTTCCACTTTGGAGGTGTTTTTGAGGTCTTGCATGTTGGAGTTTCTAACGCATGTCTAGTGGAGCTTTCTGAGTTTTTGGAGAGCTTCGCAATGAGGTAACATGCATGATAAGATATTGACTTGAGTTCTTGGATACTTTTTGGAGGCTTGCATGTTGGAGTTTTCTAGTTTGGATTCTAGTTTCCTTCTAGGTTTTTAGAGAGCTTGGTGATGGTGTGACATGCAACTGAATCAAAGAACTTTTCTAGACTTACTAATTTTAGTAAGTTGTGACAGCTGCTCAAAATGTGGAGAAAATGAGTTTGGAACAACTTAGTATTTTTAGCAGTATGCTATTTTTAGTAAGTTCTATTTTTGGCAGTGCTATTTTTAGCAGCAATTCAACAGTTCAGAGAAGTGGTTATTTTTGGCAGGTCAGTTTGGGCAGTTGGTCTTTCCAGCATTCTCGGAGCTATTTTGGGAAAGTTGGAGTTGTGTTGGGCATCCTTTGGTGGAGCTAAAATATTTAAATATTCTTGGCTAAGGTTTGGAGGATGATTTATTGATGAATTCATATTTTAATGCTTTTTATTTGGGACACCTAGCCTTGAGATGATAATATTTTATAAAGTGAGATAATATTAAGGCTATTTGGGATGCCACTTGGAGAGATAAGTGATGTTATAATGTTTATTAATTAAACATTTTGGAGGCCTTATTTGCTTAATTAATATTTAAGTGAAATATGTGCTAAGGCAAAATGGGATGCCTACTTTGGAGATATTTGAGTTTAATTAAATATTTCACTTAAATCTTTTAGTGAAATATTTGCAAGTTATAGAATATTTCACTTAAGTCTACCTTGGACTCCTTTTGGTGATATATTTGCATTCTATTAAATTATATTTCCACATATGGGTTGGAAATGAAATGCAAATGAAATTTGGAGAAAAGGTGAAAAGTGAATTTCATTTAGGAACCCTAATTGGAGGGAAAAAAAGATTTGAATTTGGAGACAAAAAAGTTATAAATAAGAGACTTGGCCTTCAATTGGATTATCTCTTGTCTACTACATTGTTATGCTGTCGAAATGGTGAGTGAGTTGCTTCAAGGAATGCATACCTCCTAGATTTGTCTTAGTTTCTTGCTTGAAAGATAGCAACTAGCTAAGATGATGGTTGTTCTTGACTCTTGAGAGTATATTGAGCACATTGTATTTGAGTTTCTTGTAGTTTTGATAGTTTTTGAATTGTTGGTCCAGTCATAGCTAAAAGTAGTTTTTATTCATAAGTCATAGAATCAATTTTATATTGTTCTAGGTAGTTTGCATACATCATTGTCATCCTTGGGTGCCCCCTTTTGGAGAGTTTTAGATTTTAATATGAAGATTTGGATTATATTTTGCATGAGTCATTCTTCTTGAGACTACTCTACTTCATCATGCCTGGAAAATGTTTAGATAATTGACTAAGTGGTTTTTGTAGTCATTTCTTGGTCATAAATTGATTGCTATCTTCCTAGGAGTTCATCGCACTTGGTCTCACGTCATTTGGAGTAGTTTTGAGGAAGTTATGAGCATTTTAGTGAGTTTTATAGTTGCTGGTTTGTGCATTTTCAGTTGCTAGTCTTTAAAAATCAGATTGTAGAAGTTTGTCTTTTGGGTTGGATTTTGTGTGGATTGAGTCATTTGATGATAGGAGAGATACAATACTTCATTGCAGCATTGAGACATTTCAAATAGAGTGATACTTGCAGGAAAAACTCATAATGTAAGGCTGCTATAGTAGTACTGTTCAGCCATTATTCTTATCTTGCAAAGTTTCATTGTAATTTCCCACTCTTAGTGGAAGAGACTGGCCACTATTCAGTCTTCATTGTATTGCATTAGATCCTCAGCACCATATGTTAGCACCTCATCCATTCCGAATTTGAGTGCACATTCTTGGTGTTTGAGTTACTTTCAGCATTGCATCATTTACAATAGAATCTCTGCCAAATGGTAGCGCCTTACCCACCTTTGGTTTGGAGTGCACATGCTTGGTGTTGAGTTTACCTTTCAACATTGTGTCATCTCTTTCAGTTCCTCCACCATATGGTAGCTCCTTTCCCACCTTGGGTTTGGAAGCACATTTTTGGCATTGAGTTCTTTCAGCATTGTTTACTTCCAGTACTGCATGCACAAGATCCTCTGACCATATGCTCGCCTCTCCTCGACACATTCTTGGTTAGAGTTACTTTCCGCATCGTTTGGTTTTGGAGCTAACCTTAATGGGTGTGTGATGCATTGTAATTGCTACTGAAAATTTTGAAAAAAATTGGTCCGGTTTATTACAGTGGTATCAGAGCCACACATCCTGCCATCCCGTGCCCATCAAAGTTCAATTGACAGTTGAGTGACAGAGAAATCAGTTTCTACACCAGAGGTCAGAATTGAGTTTAGTTCAGTTTTTAGAAATTTCGTAGATGTATCGTTGTTTGTTCATATACCATGAGAAGTTAGAGTTGATTCTGGCTACTAAAGTAGAAAGAAGTCTTGGAAGGTCACTATTCAATGTAGGAACAAGACTCAATGAAGAATGTCATACAAGAGATGAAGAAGTGAGCATACTTTCAGAATAGGAATACGATTTGCGCAAAGTATAACAATCACCTGCTGAAATGTTGGTGAAGGCATTATCCCCTACAAGGACACATTTGATTCATCCTTATTGGATAGGGCATCCAAATGAGGAAATTAGTTTGTTGGTTACTTCATGCCTTAGTGAAGTTATGAGGATTCTAGTACCATTGATGCCTTATGATGATGAAACTATGAAGAAGATTCTTCATAGAATTGTAGAAAGTTTCCAAGATCCTGATGAAACTAGAAGTAGTCTATTTTATAGAAAGGTTGCTATCTTAAAGACATTTTCCAATCTCAGGACAAGTATCTTGCTATTAGACTTGGGAATGCAAGATCATATTTCTCTCTTGTTTCACTACCTCTTCACATCCACTTGGAGCGAGCAAGAAGGAAGCATTGTTGCAGCTCTAAAGACTATTCTTGTTCTCATCATTAATGAGGCTGATGAAATTCCACCTAGTGTCCAATCCTTCCTCTTGGACATGTATGAACATGAAGAAGAGGATTCTCCTATTGCTGCTATGCTGATTAAGGAATTGTTTAATCAATGCAAGGAGAAATTGAAGCCACTTTTGGAGAAGTTAGAGCAAGATGCAGGAAAGATTAGTGGTCATGATGATGGAGATGATTCCAACGAGTCCATACAAGATCATATTGAAGATTTGGTAAAGAAGGATTCTCTTCATGTTTCTGCCCCAACTTCTCAAGAAGTTCCACATGAAGAAATCAGCGTAATACTTCCTCATGGTGAAGATAATGATGGTGAAGTTTTCAAAATAACAAGCAATGAAGATTCTTCATTTCATTATGATGGTGACATGGGGTTTGAGCAGCAAACTGAGCCATTGGAGAGAATTTTTTTTGATGATATCAGCTTAAGTGATTTGGGAGTTGAATTATTCAAAGAGTCATCACTTCAAGGGGATCATGATAAATATTTTCCTGTTAACCATCTCAATCAACCTGTTAGTATGTGGGATCCGGGTGTGTTGGCTTCAAGATACAGTAAAGAACTTGTGTGGGATAATTTTCTCTTTGATCCTGATGAAAACCAAAATTTTGTTTGTATTGCAAGTTATGAGGAGGCCATAGAAGGAAGAGTTGTTTTTGGTGAAGAAGCTTGCTTTGAAAAGCTCCATGGTGACCCCTTTGAGTTGGTTGTAGCCACCAAGGAGGATGTTGTTACTTCCGAAACTTTCAGAACAACATTCAATGATTCTTCATTCAAGTTAGGGTCTGTCATAGCCTTTGATCAAGAAGATGGTGAGGTGGATGAAGAGCTAGAAGACCTTATGCCTCTTGAAGAAGAAAGGTTTAAAGTGGTTTTAGAGCACAAGGCTGATTTATCAAATCAAGAAGCCGATTGGAAACTTGGAGTTGAAGAAATTGTGGAGTACGTTCCTCCCCATGACACTAAGAATTCTCCATTAGTTGAAGATGAAAGACAATACGGTTGGAGCAGCTCTGAGGACAACGATGTCACAAAATGAAGTTTTGATTTTGAAGAGCAACCAACCATCAATTCACCATCTTTGCATTCTTATGAGTGTGAAGGCCAACCTAAGGTGTTCGTTGAAGATGAAGTGCGAGCTTTTTCTAGATTTGATTGCACCCATAGTTTGGTTGAAGAAATTATTTGGGAGGTCCAGTTCGAAGAAAGAAAAAGTGGATTCAAGGATGAAGTTGCTCTTCCCAAATTGCAACTAATCAAAGATTCCTTGGAGACCATGAAGTCCAAGTACCTACACTTTATTGAAGATAGAGGTCATGCCTTTGAACTTGCAAAGAAGACCTTCAGTTCTTTCAAATGAAGTAAGAGAGAGGTTGGTGAGCTTACTTCCGAGCTTGAATCAACCAAGGCTATGTTGGAAGATACCCGAATGGCATTAATGGAGGAGAAGGAACAACTAGCTGATTTCAAACTTTTCTGAGAGAAATAGAATGCACAAAGAGCTAAAGAAATTGAGCAAGTGATTAAAGAGCTTGATAGTTTTGAAGAAGAGTTTGATCTTGAAGGTTTCAAAAGAAAATATAAAGTTGCTAGTGCTGATTTGGAGTAGCAAGATGGAAGGAATGACTTCCTAGTGTATGATAATCATCTTTTTGAATTGGGTGAAGAGGAAGCTTATGATAAACCTTCCTTTGTGATAGATGATGGGACTTTGAACCTTGAGGAAATCTCTTTTGACACCATTGTTGAAGAGGTGTAAAGTTCTAGCACTTCTTCTAGCAATGGAATGAGGATGCATGAGTTGCATAATGAAGACTTCACTACTGCCCCTAGTCTACCCATTCTTTTGCAGATGGAAAATAAAGAATCATGGAGGAATGAGGTCACTAATCTTGATTGGAAACAAATAGATGCTTGGCACTCCGATGAAGAGTTTATTCATTTTTTGATGTGGATGCTTGTTAGATTCCTATCAGACTTCATGCTTACACAATATTCTCTAAGAGTAACTAATTTCATAATGGAGTTTGAGGAAGGGTCCATTGAATCTTTCAAGTAGTTCTTCTCTCATGATTCTGAATTTGACTTTCTCAATGAATTCAGATTTGTTGAGTACTTCTTCGAGTTTCAGGGTGCAATGATTCAAATAGAACGTACTGCCCAAAGTGTTCTAGTCAGAGTAATTCTCCATTTGCAGAATGTCTCTTCTTTACTTATGATTTGGGAACCTGGTATCAACTTTCTTTTGATATGTGTCAAGAAGGTATGTTGGAATGATGAGCCTCAAATTCACTATCCTTCGAATGTTGTTACCTTCTTTATTAGCCATTTGAAGTTTACTCCTAATGTTCAATGGGAGTTTTGGAGAGAAAAGTTGAGCAAGGACTAGTTCTTGGCTATGATGGGATATTCTGTGGGCTTGTTTTCAGCTATAGATATGAGCAGGCATGATATTTTGGGTGTTGATTTTCAGTTTTGCAGCAGCTATCTATCTCCTTGGATGTTGATTTTCATAAAATCATATGTCAAGCTGATCATTCCAGTCTTGTTTGGTAGCTGGTTCATTCAATTTCAGACCTTCCAATCTCTTTCTAGAGATGATTTATGGCTTCAAATGAGAGAAATGATAGTGTGGACTGAGCACAATCAACTTTTGGATAGAAACCATGCTCATTCTAATGATTTTCTTGGTACATATTCTTGTACAAATGTATGGAGCAGCGAACCATTACTCGATGTGGCTTGGCATTTCGAGACTCATACTACTGAGATCCAGTTTGATGCTTTGAAATTTATTAACTCATCTGAGTTTTTGTGGCTTGAGGTGCTGAATTTTGATTTCAATACTTCCTTGTCTCTCAATTTGAGCTTCAGGCATATTAACTTTTTGGGGATGCAAAGAAGGTTAGTGCAGTTCGGGTACAATGGCTTCATTTTTATGATCAGAGTGGAGCAGCATCAGCATGATGGGTCCTTTCAGAGATGGACATGGGACCATAGGATTAGTTGGAGTGTTGTGCAATTGCTTGAGGACAAGCAATTTTGGGAATGGCGGACTGTAATGTCCCCTTCTCAGTAGTGATCAGTTTTGTTGACCATTGGCCTATTCCGAAGACCTATAGGCTAGTTGGAGGCTAAAATTAGGGTTTCCACTTCTGAGGTGTTTTTGAAGTCTTGCATGTTGGAGTTTCTAACGCATGTCTAGTGGAGCTTTATAGGTTTTTGGAGAGCTTCGCAATGAGGTAACATGCATGACATGATATTGACTTGAGTTCTCAGCTGCTTTTTGGAGGCTTGCATGTTGGAGTTTTCTAGTTTGGATTATGGATTCCTTCTGGGTTTTTAGAGAGCTTTGCGATGGTGTGACATACAACTAAATCAGAGAACTTTTCTAGACTTACTATTTTTAGTAAGTTGCGACGGCTGCTCAAAATGTGGAGAAAATGAGTTTGGAACAACTTACTATTTTTAGTAGTATGCTATTTTTACTAAGTTCTATTTTTGGCGGTGCTATTTTTAGTAGCTGTTCAACAGTTCAGAGCGGTGGTTATTTTTGGCAGGTCAGTTTGGGCAGTTGGTCTTTCCAACATTCTCAAAGCTATTTTTGGCAAGTTGGAGTTGTGTTGGGCATCCTTTCATGGAGCTAAAATATTTAAATATTCTTGGCTAAGGTTTGGAGGATGATTTATTGATGAAGTCATATTTTAATGCTTTTTATTTGGGATGCCTAGCCTTGAGATGATAATATTTTATAAAGTGAGATAATATTAAGGCTATTTGGGACGCCACTTGGAGAGATAAGGGATTTTATAATGTTTATTAATTAAACATTTTTGGAGGCCTTAGTTACTGAATTAATATTTAAGTGAAATATGTGCTAAGGAAAAAGGGGACACCTAGCTTGGAGATATTTGAGTTTAATTAAATATTTCGCTTAAATCTTTTAGTGAAATATTTGCAAGTTATAGAATATTTCACTTAAGTCTAACTTGGACTCCTTTTGGTGATATATTTGCATTCTATTAAATTATATTTCCACATATGGGTTGGAAATGAAATGCAAATGAAATTTGGAGAAAAGGTGAAAAGTGAATTTCATTTAGGCACCCTAATTGGAGGGAAATAAAGATTTGAATTTGGAGACAAAAAAGTTATAAATAAGAGACTTGGCCTTCAATTGGATTAGCTCTTGTCTACTACATTGTTATGTTGTCGAAATGGTGAGTGAGTTGCTTCGAGGAATGCATACCTCCTAGATTTGGCTTAGTTTCTTGCTTGAAAGATAGCAACTAGCTAAGATGATGGTTGTTCTTGACTCTTGAGAGTAGATTGAGCACATTGTATTTGAATTTTTTGTAGTTTTGATAGTTTTTGAATTGTTGGTCTAGTCATAGCTGAAAGTAGTTTTTATTCATAAGTCATAGAATCAATTTTATATTGTTCTGGGTAGTTTTCATACCTCATTGTCATCCTTGCGCGCCCCCTTTTGGAGAGTTTCATATTTTAATATGAAGATTTGGATATTATTTTGCATAAGTCACTCTTCTTGAGACTGCTCTACTTCATCATGCCTGGAAAATGTTTAGATAATTGATTGAGTGGTTTTTGCAGTCATTTCTTGGTCATAACTTGATTGCTATCTTCCTAGGAGTTCATCGCACTTGATCTCACATCATTTGGACTAGTTTTGAGTAAGTTATGAGCATTTTAGTGAGTTTTGTAGTTGCTGGTTTGTGCATTTTCAGTTGCTGGTCTTTCAAAATCAGATTGTAGAAGTTTGTCTTTTGGGTTGGGTTTTGTGTGGATTGAGTCATTTGATGATAGGAGAGATATAATACTTCATTGCAGCATTGAGACATTTCAAATAGAGTGATACTTGCAGGAAAAACTCATAATGTAAGGCTGCTACAGTAGTACTGTGTAGCCATTATTCTTATCTTGCAAAGTTTCATTGTAATTTTCCACTCTTAGTTGAAGAGACTAGCCACTATTCAGTCTTCATTGTATTGCATTAGATCCTTAGCACCATATGTTAGCACCTCATCCATTCTGGGTTTGAGTGCACATTCTTAGTGTTTGAGTTACTTTCAACATTGCATCATTTACAATAGAATCTCCGCCAAATGGTAGCACCTTACCCACCTTGGGTTTGGAGTGCACTTGCTTGGTGTTGAGTTTACCTTTCAGCATTACATCATCTCTTTCAGTTCCTCCTCCATATGGTAGCTCCTTGACCACCTTGGGTTTGGAAGCACATTCTTGGCATTGAGTTCTTTCAGCATTGTTTACTTCTAGTACTACATGCACCAGATCCTCTGACCATATGCTCGCCTCTCCTCGGCAAATTCTTAGTTAGAGTTACTTTCTGCATCATTTGGTTTTGGAGCTAACCTTAATGTGTGCTTGTTGCATTGTAATTGCTATTGAAAAACTAGAAAAAAATTGGTCTGGTTTATTACACATGGATGGTTTCTCTGGCTATAATAAGATTTGTATCACCCTCAAAGATCAACATAAAACAACATTCACTTGCCCTTGGGGTACATACTGCTGGAATTTCATTCCATTTGGTCTTAAAAATGCAGGCGCCACATATCAGAGGGCTATGACCACAATCTTTCATGATATGATGCATAAAATAATGGAAGATTACGTAGATGAACTTTTGGTTATATCAGTCACAAGAAAAGATCATTTGAAGGTGTTAGACACAATTTTCAAGAGACTAGAAGAATACAAAGTTTGACTGAATCCTAAGAAATGTGTCTTTGGCGTAACATCTGGAAAACTCTTGGGATACATAGTGTCTTGCAAAGGAATTGAAGTTGATCCAGCAAAAGTCAAAGCCATAATGGACATTCCTCCTCCTAGAGGAATAAGCAAACTCAGGACTCTATAGGGCAGGGTACAATCTATCTGGTGCTTTATAGCACAATTGGATGACAAGTGTCAACCATTCCAATATCTTTTGTGCAAAGGCATCCCCTTTGTGTGGACAGATAAATGCCAAGAAGCTTTTCAACAAATAAAAGATTACTTACTATCACCGCTAGTCCTCATGCCGCCCATTCACGGAAAACCCTTGATCTTATACATCTCTACCACTAATTCAACGTTGGGGGCATTACTAGCACAAAATAGCCAAGAAGAAAAAGAAAGGGCCATATATTATATCGGTTGGACACTAGTCAGGTATGAACTGAATTGCACATCAATTGAACATGCCTATCTAGCCTTGGTCTTTGCAGCTCAGAAGCTAAGACATTATATGTTGAGCCATCAGACATAGTTGGTAGCAAAGATCAACCCCCTCAAATACCTATTGAGTCATGCAGCATTGACAACACGTCTAGCAAAATGGGTCATGATTCTAAGAGAATATGACATTCAGTATGTAGAAAGAAAAATGATCAAATGACAAGTGATTGCAGACCAATTGGCAAACACACCTATACAAAGTAATCATCCCTTAGTGGCAAATTTCTGAGATGAGTCAATATTCCATGCAAAACCAAAGTCTCCCTTGTGGCTATACTTTGATGGATCACATACTAATCATGGCTTAGGGATAGGGATATTGCTTATCACCCCTCAAGAAGATTCCATTCCCAAGTCTTTACGCATAGCTTTCCCATGCACAAATAACATGGCAGAATATGAGGCACTGGTTACGGGACTTAGAATGGCAATAAAATAGAAAATCAGAGCATTGCATGTCTATGGGGATTCTCAGTTAGTCATCAACCAAGTTAATGATGACTATGACACAAAAGATGAGAAATTGATGCCCTACAAATGAATGGTTGTCAGCTTCTAGACATATTTTCACATGGTGACTTTCGAGCAAGTTCTGAGAGCACAAAACAAAGTGGTAGATGTCATGGCTACTGTGTGTATGAAAATATGATCAATTTAAATCAATAACAACACAATCAATAAAACATTAAATCAAAGAAACCAAAAGAAAAACAGAAATAAGCAAACTGTTAATGGCAGTTTCTTCGAAGTCATCTTATTGTCCTCTATCTCCAGCATTTTGTCTTTGCTCAAGTTGCTCTCAGATCTGGAATGCCAAGCTCAACGAAGTAGGCTACTAAAGAACGAGATATAAATGAAATGCATACTATACTAAGAATGCAAGATTTTGAAGGTTGATAATGGAGGAATGTTGGTTGCTCAATTCTGTAGCATAACAATGTGATAAAGGTTTGAAGGAGAATGATTGGATGAAAGATAGAAGTATTTGAAGAATAATTTTGACAGAATGAGGATGCTTAAGAATCAACCCCCTAAATGAATTGTGAGAGGTTGTATTTATAGATTTTCAAAAGCTTCTGATTTGCTGATATGATCAATGGCTATGATAATTCTTGACAGTCGAAGATGGAAGATGGGCTGAAAATAGAAGAGCCTAAAGAAACAAGATTTTCCATTTTATGAAGAGGAAAAGATAAAGATAATAAATGTCACTGCTTCAAAAGACAAAGAAAGATTTAAAGTTGATAAATAATTAATTAAAAAAATCAATTATTTATTTGTGGAGGACATTCAACTTTTCTTAATTAAATAAAATATTTAATTAAGCTTTTAAAAGCATAAGAAAGCTTGTGATAAGAAGAGCTTTTAATCATGTTTGTTGAAAAAAAGTAGATATCTCTGTAAATAAAATATTTAATTATGATGTAGAAAGGTGCAATTAGTAAAATACTAATTTGATTTAGAAAAGAAAACATAAAATATTTTAATTAAATAAGATTTATTTAATTAAATCACTTTTATAAATTAATTAAATGAAACATTCAATTAATTAAGAAGAAAGAAAAATTAAATTGAAAGAAAAGAAATTTAAATTTAATTAAATCAAATGATTTAAATTTAAATTCAAACAAATGATAATTAATTTAAATAAATAAAAAATATATTTATTTAATTTAATTAAGTGGACATATGAAAATAATTAAATAAAATAAATTTATTTAATTACGAAGGAAGAAATAAGATGAATGAACAATATAATTAAATTAATTAAATTTAATCATATGTAGAGGACTTTTAGATAAATTAATTAAATAATATATATTTAATTAATTGCCAAGAACCTGAACAAAATATTTTGTCATGCTTGTTTGCCCCTCTTTGAAGTGATGTGTGAAACGCATTTAGCTGAAAGAAAAATAAAATTTTGCCCTGATGTGTTTCTGATTTTTGATGTCGATGATGCCCCCTCGAGAGGATAGGTGGGTTGGACAAACACGGGTATTCTATCGAAATGAAATGAAATGATAAAGGAGGGATAAGTTGAATGATGCAAGAGAGAATGTGGATGAAGGAGATGAAAGGATACGTTATGCTGCAATGAAAGTGAGCAACCATGATGTTTGATATAGCACTAGATGTTATGCACCAAGGTATAAGGACCAAGGTGACGATGTGTCTCGTGCCCCAGCGTAATACAACCTTGTCTAATGTATGAGGAAGTAAACTTAGAGCATTAAAGTCCTAATGCACAAAAGGTATTATGTGACCTTAGATGCAAAGGATAATGCAAAAAGATATTCCAACACACACAAGATATGAATATTAGCTGGAATGATATGGATTTGATACAAATGCAAGATAAAATGATAACACACACAGGCAAGCAAGCAAGCATGCACAAATGATACAAAAACAAACAAGGAATTGCCCCCGTCAAGCTGTAAACCATTGATTGATTGATTGATTGATGATGTTGATAGTGTTGTCATTGTTGGGAAGCGATATATCCCTAGAGCAACACAATGATGATGATAATTGATTGGTTAATTGGTTGATTTGGTTTACGACAAGATTAGGGTCAAGACCAAAGGATGTGATTGGATAATTTGACAAGATTGATTGACTTGATTGGTATGGATTAAGGATTGACTTGCATTTGGATATTTGCTTGGAATGATTGAAGATGATTTGATTGATTGGAAGAAACTGTTTGTAATGATATGATGATTGATTGGATGATAGGATGTGATGAATTAAATAGAAGAATTGATGTGATTGGAATGATTTAGGTTGAAGTGATTTGATTAGATAAGCGATTGATTGAATTGAAGAATTGATTTGATTGGAATGATTGTGATTGAGTGGATTGGTTGCAATGGTTTTGATGAAGATGATTGATTTGGTGGAATGGTTGAATGATTGGATAGAAGAATTAATGTGATTGAAATGATTTTATTGCTTGGATTTTTGTTGGATATTTGATTTTTTTTGGTATATTTTTTTAGGACTTTTTCTGATTTTTTTGTATTTCTTCAGGACTTTTTCTAATTTTTTCTTTTGAGTGTTTGATTTTTTGGAACAGAGATGTTTTGATTTTTTGGATTTTTGAGAATATTTGGAGGTGTCAAAGGATGAAAATTTGAGTAGCCTTTGTGCTAGATACCAATAACAAGGGGAAAACCAAGTCTAGGTGCAAGGAGATAAAGGGGATTGATGGATGGAAGGGTGGGTGATGGGATAAGGGATAAAAGGCTCATTATATATGGATGGATGGAAAGGATACGATCATGAAATGGGATATGCATCATAAGGAAAAAAGGATATGATTCCAAAGACTATATTTTGAAGGAATAACATGCCCCATTCTAAATTCTAGACTTGAAGTTTTCATGACCAAACATGACAATAGGATAATAATGACATTTGGAAGGATGAGGTATATCAAAAAAAGTACCAAAACATGTTTCAACATGCCTATATCTTATCAAGATCAAAGAAGAAGGAGTGGATGAATGGACTCAAAGCTGCTGATAGGTATCTTATGATGGCGGCTAAAAGATGGTAGGTAGGATGGAAATGATATGACATGAAAATGATAGGTTGGATAGATAAGACATTGTGCCCCCAAGTGTAAGTGACATATAAGATCAACCTACACATGATGCCTATTTGCTAGGTTTTCATCACGGTACTTATCCAAGGCGCCTGTTTACCAGGTTTTCACCCTTGGACGAAGGGATTTCTCTTTACTTTTTTTTTTTTAATTTTGAATTTTTGGATAGGAGAAGGCGAATATGGATAGGAGGGACTCAAGTGTCTAGTTTTGTGAAAGGTGATAGTCCCACTAGATATGGATGTCATTGCATGGACCATGTCAGTCTCATATATGTGGTAGGACTGACATAGAAATGGATGGATTAGGTAGATGGCGGATTATGAAAGGCTTATGCAAGAATGGATGGGGAATAGTGGATGATGATGTGGATTGAAGAGGACTTGTGCAAAAGGATGGATGCAAGGTTTATACAAAAGCATGGACCATAGGAAGGTGGTTGGGAAGATATGTAGGATAGTAGTTGAAGGATGGGGGGATGGAGGTATGTGGAATTGTTGTGAAATGGAAGGGAACCATGACCAATGGTTGCACACACTGTGATAAACGTTGAAGCTTTTGGTATGGATGATGAGGTGGAAGCAATGAAGATGTTTAGCAGGAGGTGGGGGGAACAGGGCAGTTTAGGTACCACATAGACTTAAAATATTTTATGATTTTTATTTTGCTTGTGGGTTTTAGGAATTTGAGACTTTTGAATGGAATGAGAATGTGGGATGGAAGTGGATGGTTGGGATTTTTGTGATGTGAATGCCTCATTTAACTTGATTTCTTTTTTCTTAGGTACCCAAACCATTTTAGCTTTGGTCTTTACTTTTGGAGGTATGGGCTTATATACCTTTTTGGATGTATTTTGATTTGAATTTTTGTATTGATGTCCTAAGGCATGAGAACCCTTAGGATTTTTGACTTTATAGGTAGAGGCATTGAAATTATTGATTTTGAATCCCATGGATATGGTGGAATGGGTGGAAGCTTCATGTTTATACAATGTGTGCATTTGTTGGTCACGATTAGGAACGTTAGGGTATTTATGGATGGAGGGATAAGGGGATTGGATAATGGGGATATTAGGTGTTGGGAGAAGTGGAGGTAGATTAGATGGAGGGATATTAGGAGTTGGAAGCAATGGTGGCAGATTTGATGGAGGGATATTAGGAGTTGGAAGCAATGGTGGTAGATTTGATGGTGGAAGGTGTATGGTCACATGCTTTTGACATTTGTAGGATGATGGAGGGGGAATGGCAACATATGTTTTAGGGATACGATAGGTTGTATGATGGAAAGGGGTGGACTTAGGATGGATGGAGGAAGTACCAACATCTTTAGGTTTTTGTCCTTGGGGTGTAGGTCCAAGGTCATAAGAGCATGGAGGGACTTTGACATGGACGGGCTCCAAAATATCTTGTTCATGAAGGTCTAGACCTTTATCTCAGTGGTTCATGTTTTGGAGTGTGCAATGGGCAATGAGACTAGGTGTAGGTGGAACACTAGACATGAGTTCCTTATTGGATGGAGAAGATGAAGCAAGGGAAGATAATGGTTTTTGCTATTCTAAGGAGGAACATTCATGAATGAGGGTGGAAATACCAATAGGATATGATGGAGGGCTTACAATGGGGTCGATAGTGGGTGATGGAGGATCAGAAGGATCTTGATTAGAATTGTGTTCACTTAGATCCAAGGTGTTTGTTTGATCTTCTATGTCGGCTTGGGAAGAACTTATCTCATCATGGGAAGTGGATGTTGATGGAGTTTGGATGGGATTATCCTTGAATGTTTTATCATAAATGTCATAAAAGTTAAGGAGTGGATCATTTTGGACTTCTTGGTCAAAGATGGGATTGTTGTGGATGATATAATTGGGATGGAAATCTTTGTCAAGGGTAGGTGTATTTTGGACCTCTTTCTCATGGATGGGTATAGGGTCAAGTTGCTCATGGATAGGCTCTTCATCATTATGGATATTATCTTGATCATAAAAATGATATAGATTATGGATAGGTTGGATGAAAATGATTTGATCTTGATTAGGACTAGGGCTTGATGTTTTCACATGCTTGGGAGTAGACTCTTGACATACCTCTTGGGTTGCTTGAATGGAAGTGGATAGGGATTTCTCATGGAGAGACTTGGCATGTTCTTGATGGTCAACAACATAGGAGCATGAAAGAGGATGACTTGAGCTTATGACATGAGACTCTTGAATTGACTCAAGGGGTTGTGGATGACATGGTTGACTTGAAGGACTTGGCATGACATTTGAGGACTCTTTTGTTTGTTCAAGTATATGTGTTGGAGGACATGGCGATGTTTGATTCCTTGCTTGTAGCCCTTGGGTCACATCCTTTGGAGGTGTATGGGTGGAAGGTGTTGGCTTAGGTTTTTTATTTTTATTGTATATATACTTTGAGAGTACATAACCTATATCAGTATTCCCCTTGTGAATAGTTGCATGAGAACTTAAAGGCTCTTGATTTTGTTTCCCAGGTGGACTTAAATTCAGATGTGTTTTTCGTGATGTGGATTGATAGGTTGATGTGGTACTGACACACGAAGAAGTGGATGGATTAGATTGGTATGAGGTGGAAGGGGATGACACCTTAGGTTGAGGTGGAATTGGTTGATAATGAATGGATAGGGGATGATTTTGTGGTTGTTGGATTTGACATGTGGCTATGAGGTATTGGGCTTGAGCTACGAGGTGTTGGATTCTTCCAATTTTTTCATGGTGTAAAATGATGTTGATTGGATTAAAGGGATGATGATGATTAGGATATGATATGGAATGATAAGATTGTATGATTTGAATGATGTGGCAAGAGTTTATTGGAAATTTGACTTGGGCACTATCAAACACAATATTTCACATGTAAATGCATGAACACACACACCAAGCACAATGATAAGTTTATCTTCCAAGATTAGATGTTATGATTAAGCAAACACTTGAATACACAACAACATGCCTAATGTTAGTCAAGTGGGGTATGTCCAATTAGGTCTCAAGCTAGTTTGCTCAAGGTTGACTAGGTATAATTTGAAAGAAAAATCCTACCACACAACTGGGAGAAAGGGGTAACCCACCCTTCACCTTCACTTCCAAAAGGTATAAAGTTCTTTGGGGCTTGCTGGGGCATGAGATTTCAACTTCCAAACAAGCGTGTCTTTCGATTCACACTTTGATTGAGGTCGTCCCTTGGAGGGGTGTGTGCTCCAAGCAGACCTCCTAAAAAGGGTTTTGACAAAAACGAACCAAGTGAGGTGTTTTGGAAGACACACACACTTGATTCACACTCACAGTGATTAATTTCCCTTTAGAAAATTGAAATGTTTTGAATAAAACAATGAAGCACTCGTTCTTTTTAGATCCCAAATCAAGATGTGATGGAAGACAATGATTAATTTTAGACCCAATTTTTGAAATGTGATTGAAGACAAGATTTTTTTTTATTTATTTTTAAACCAATTGCAATGATGTGATCAAACAAAATTTTATTTTATGTCTCAAATTGAAAGATATGACAAATAAGATTAGGCGATGAAGGATGAAACGAGTGCACCTGGTTATTTTCGTTTTCCAAATTTTTGATGCGAATGATATTGCTGCTACTAGAGCTCCTTATGATCACCTACAAGATAAAAAACAATATTATAATGCAGCCAAAGAAAAGAAAAAGAAAAGAAAAAGACAAGTTCATTAGAAAATTTCAATTTCAGATACTTTTGACATAGCCGAATTATATTCTAGTATTTTGATGATTTTTCTGATCTGAAAAATGAAAAATCAAAAAAGAGACCCCTACTAATTTTCTGAGAGCTTTCCAGAAATGTAAAGAAGTAAGAAAAATTCCTTGTTTTGCTCTCAGAAACTCGGATTTATGAAAACCATATAGAAAACAAAGATTGCATTTTGTCGTATTATATTTGACCTCAAAATTAAATCTATAAAACCCAAACCCCAATTAGAATTTCATGAGCTTTCCAAAAAAGTAAAAATTTCTGAAAAATTCATCGATTTGCGTCCAGAAAATAAAATTTATGAAAATAATTAAAATCTAAATAACTTCCACAAAGATGATTATAAACCCTCAATTTTTTTACTGTAGTCTTTTGAAATGATTTGCAAGGTTCTACAAAAATCTTGTAAAAAGATTCGCAACTTTGTAGAAGATATGAAGAACTTTGTAAAACCTGCAAAAAAACACCATTAAAAGCTTTGTATGCACTACATAAAACCCTTGTATGTACTATAGAAACCTTCAGACATGCTAAAATGATAATTTTCGTCAGAAAGCCAAATTCCAGAATGCGAAATCCTGTCAGAAAACCTGCAGATAAATGTTAAAAATGGGGCAAGGCCCCACAGTGGGTGCCAATTTATGTGTGTATGAAAATATGATCAATTTAAATCAATAACAACACAATCAATAAAACATTAAATCAAAGAAACCAAAAGAAAAATAGAAATAAGCAAACTGTTAATGGCAGTTTCTTCGAAGTCGTCTTATTGTCCTCTATTTCCAGCGTTTCGTCTTTGCTCAAGTTGCTCTCAGATTTGGAATGTCAAGCTCAACGAAGTAGGCTACTGAAGAACGAGATATAAATGAAATGCATACTATACTAAGAATGCAAGATTTTGAAGGTTGATAATGGAGGAATGTTGGTTACTCAATTCTGCAGCATAACAATGTGATAAAGGTTTGAAGGAGAATGATTGGATGAAAGATAGAGTATTTGAAGAATAATTTTGACAGAATGAGGATGCTTAAGAATCAACCCCCTAAATGAATTGTGAGAGGTTGTATTTATAGATTTTTCAAAAGCTTCTAATTTGCTGATATGATCAATGGCTATGATAATTCTTGACAGATCGAACGGTCGAAGATGGAAGAAACTGAAGAGAAAATAGAAGAAACCTAAAAACAAGATTTTTCTATTTTATGAAAGAGGGAAAAGATAAGAAGATAAGAAATCATCTTTCTTTAAAAAGAATAAAAGAAAGATTTAAAAGTTGATAAATAATGAATTAAAAATTCAATTATTTATTTGTGGATGACATTCAACTTTTCTTAATTAAATTAAATATTTAATTAAGCTTTTAAGGAAAGCATGATAAGAGAACACAATCATTTTCATTGAAAAAGCAGAATCTGCATTAAAGCCAGAAATACCTTCAATTATGATATGAGAAGGACTACTGGTGGGTAATCCCTAAATTTTGATTTAGAAAAGCATAAGATATTTTTAATTAAATAAGATTTATTTAATTCGTCCTTTGTAAATTAGTCGTGAAACATTTAATTAATTAGAAGAAAGAAAATTAAATTGAAGAAAAGGAAATTTAAATTTAATTAAATCAATGATTTAATTTAAAAATTCAAACAAATGATAATTAATTTAAATAAATAAAATGTATTTATTTAATTAATTAAGTGGACATATAAATAATTAAATAAAATGATTTATTTAATTACGAAAGAAGAATAAGATGAATGAACAATATAATTAAATTAATTAAATTTAATCATATGTAGAGGACTTTAGAAAAATTAATTAAATAATAAATATTTAATTAATTGCTAGGATTATAGACATGACCACTTTTATGCGTATACAACTACAATAGGCTCTCTCCTCAACATTCCAAGCAATATGCCTTAGCTGGAATTCCTGATAGAACAACTATTGGTCCCCGCCTATGATGTTCCAGAATCAAAGATGGTCTACGAGCTTGTTGGTCCCGATTCTCCCTGGTACCAAGACATCCATGACTACCTTAAGTGTAAAACCCTCCCTCCTAACCTATCCAATAACTAGAGAAAATTTTTTATTCGAAAAGCTGCAAGATATGCCATCATTAGTGACACCCTTTACCGTCATAGCTTTGACGACACCCTCCTTAGATGTCTCAACACAAGCGAAGCACGTACAACCTTATGCGAAGTACATGAGGGTATATGCGGGTCTCATTCGAGTGGTCCTACTCTAGCCAAGAAGATTACGAGACTTGGGTACTATTGGTTGACCATTGAGAAAGATGCAATAGAATATGTCAAGACTTGTCGCCAATGCTAGATTCACAGTGATTTGATTCATGCTCCAGCACAAGAACTTCGGCCAATCACGTCTTTGTGGTCCTTTGCATAATGGGGACTCAACGTCATGGGAAAGATACATCCTACCTCGTCCAGTGGCCACAAATTCATCATAACCACCACTGAGTACTTTACGAAGTGGATCGAAGCCATCCCCCTGATGTACATAACCGAAAAACAAATATCCAAATTCATTCTTAACTACATTATTTTCTGGTATGGCCTTTTGCAATCCATCATCACTACAATGGACGCCCGTTTAAAAACCAAGATCTTCGTGAGTTATGTGAGCGATTCCACATCCAACACCATTTTTCATCTTTGTATTACCCGCAAGGAAACTGTCAAGCTGAGGCTAAATAAAACCATTGTTAAAATTTTGGAAAAGACTATCAATGACGCTGGCCATGACTGGCATATTCAACTTAACCCTGCTCTGTGGGCTTACCGCACTAGCATTCGTACCCCTATAGGAGCCACTCCATTCGCCCTGGTCTTTGGAGCTGAGGCTATCTTGCCCATTGAGGTTGAAATTCTTTCCTTACGAGTCTCCCTGAAGGGTCTAACTGATGATGAAGAGTACAAACAGTCACGTCTACACGAGCTGGAGATGTTAGAGGAAAGAAGGAATAATTCCCTAAACCATTTGTAGGCATATCAAAACCATCTTTGTTGTAGTTACAACAAGAGAGTAATGGTCAGGAAGTTTGACATTGGTGACCTAGTCCTCATGCAAAACCCTAAGAATCAGGCTGATAGAGAAAAACCTGGAAAATTCGAACCAAATTGGCTAGGTCCCTACATCATCATATCCTCCTTTGGTTTTGGAGCTTATTAGCTGGCGACTCCAGATGGAGAGAAAATGACAGAGCCTATCAATAGTCTATATCTCCAAAAGTTCTACACATAGCATCAGAAGGTTGAGCTGAAAACCTTAAAAATACAAAAAAATTAAAAAATTAAAAAATTAAAAAAATTAAAAAAATGACAAAAATAGTGAAGACAAATAATTCGGCCAACAGTGAAAACTTAGAAAATAGGCACTTTGGATAAGTACCATGGTGAAAACCTGGCAAATAGGCGCCATGCATAGTCAATTATTATTTTCCCATCTACTGTTACTTTATTTGTCTTAGCCAATGATGAAAAATATATTTCCATCGCCGCCACGACATCTGGCATGACATCATACCCTTCCTTTCATGGTTGATAAATGGTTGACATCAAGTCCTGAATATTGTTCATTTGGAACCCCATACATATCCCTTTCATGTCCTTTAAAATTGGCTAAGTCTTGCGCCTGACTAGGGGCAAATTTTTTATCATGTGACTGTAGTGGATATCACGCATGGTCTGGGCAATTGTAAAATGTCCTGAAGAAAGACCAAAAACATTGCAAAAAGTCTTAAAAAAAAGACAAAAAAACATTGCAAAAAGTCACGAAAAAGACCAAAAACATTATCAAATGTCCTAAAAAAAAAAGACCAAAAACATTATAAAATGTCCTGAAGAAAGACCTAAAAATTGAAAAACATCATGATGAAACCACAACAAACATCAAACTGTCTCGAAAATGCAAAATCAAGTTCACATTTCACCATGCCTGTCATATTAGTCAAGTCTTTGTCATTCGTGTTGGTTTTGTTTTACAATGTAACCAGGTTGGTCTTCTAATCTAACTATGGAATTGCCAATTCCAATCAAAGGTAGCTCGAAGGACCTGAACCAACTAACGAGGACTTTAAAAATCCTCCTATACTTCGGGCTCTACAAGACCCGGGAGGGTGATCCCTTAATGTGTTTACAACCTCTGCACCATTATTATAAACAACATTAACAATAACAGATAATCTCATTTAATAGCTCATCATAATAGGATAATACTGAATGGAACTGGCTATTCATCAGTAGTATCAACTATTTGGAGCGTGATAAAACTACAACACAATCCATAGTATAAGATAGTCATTGATTTGCAATTTGTAGCAACCTATAGGAAAAGACAAACAAATATTGAAGTATACGAATAAGCATACTTCAGTGCCATATATCCATTGGAGGAGTATCCATTGGAGGAGTCAATTTCATAAGCATCTAAGGGTATATGACATATTTAACACATAACATATAAGATCCCTGACAATATTGGATTACAATTTGATCAACAATGCATTCTAACCCAATACTACTTATCAAATCCTTATACAGAACATATCCGCCTATAATCCCATTCAAGCATTTTAATTAATTCCTTGAATTAAAGCTAAAATAAGGATCATACACACCACAACAGTGAGATGAATGAAATAACCCTTAGTCATCTTATTCAAAATTCAGATATGCATATACAGTGGAGAGACATCAATTTGAATTTATCATTTCAACTCGAATACTAGTACTGTCATACAACATTAAATCCCCATGAATTCAAAACCCTGTTATAGAATGACTCAAAACCTAAACTATATTTTTCTTCAAAAACCATCAAAGTTTACAATTTGCTCTGCAACTTCACCTAGACTCGACCCAAAATTATCTAACTTGCTAACCCGTACTTCTGGCCTTGAAATCATTCTTATAGAAAATGAAGGAGAAAACAAGCATCGGGCCAGAAAGTACACATGTCACCAACCAATTAGAGCACTTGGTGATATTCCAAAAATCGTTACAACAACAATCACCCTAGAGAATATTCTAGTTCATCGTGCCCGCTGAGAAAAGTTGATGTAGCAACAAAAACTGTAAGAATCCCACACCAAGACTGCCACTAAAGAAAGACTGGAAACCATTATAACTGCAACATTTTATTTACCACTCGTTAGCAGCTCATTCCATTTACTCTTCCTTAGTTAAATATTTAGTTACCCATTTCTGGTATTCTTCATCAGTCGGCTAGTCATAATTAATCACCTCATTCACCTTGGTACTATAAGGTGTGTATTTTACCGCTACTTGATTTGCATCTCTTTCAAAAGATTCCAAAAATGAGCTAGTACTAATGATTTTATCCATATAGCTCACCAAAAAATCATAATCTAAGTCATCACAAATTAATTTAATTTGATCATTCATGACCTCACTTGCTTGATCTTGCCATTGCTGGAGTGACCTGACTTTTCCATGCTAATCAATTATATCAGGTAACAATGTGTTAACCCAATCATTAAAATTTCTCACCAATTCCCTGATCTTCCTACTTAAATCATCTGGTAGAGTCTGAAAACCTTGTAGTGATTTAACTAATACTTGAGTAGGCTTTAATGATTGGGGCCTATTACTTGTATCAAACCTTGAGGCCTTATACATTACATCTAAATCACTGGCCCTAGGGATCCAATTTTCAATCAATGGTATCACTACCTCCTGATCCCTATCAATATTCTTTATTGCATCTAATAATAAAGAATATAAAGAATGTACAGATGGAAATTTATTATCAACCCTCTCATTTAAATGTCTCAAGATAGTAGTAACAATCTCTTTTTGCTTTGAGAGAGATACTTCCTCACTTACCTTCAAAGATGCCAGTAATTCATCAATTTTGTGCATGAGTTGATTCTTTGTAGGATCCACAGAGCATTCTGTTTCTTCATCAATTTCCTCTAAAGAAGGGGTGAAGGAAGGATTCTAACTGGGAGACCCTGGTGTGGAAACAATTGGAGAAGTAGGAGGCATTGGCCTTGAGGTGGAAGGTAACATATTGATCCCCAGAGCACTTGATGTCTCTCCAATCTGTTTATACCTCAACCTTTCCACCTCAGTCTGCAGCTCAACATTCTTCTGCTGCATCTTGTTGTATTCCTCAATCAAAAATTTATACTTCTCCATTAGAATCCTTTTTTGGCCTCCTCCCTTTTAGCAATTTTTTGGGGTAATTTAGCCACATTCACAGTCAAATTAGTGGCCTTAATGGTTGAGGTCTCTGAAGCTCTCTTTATTATTAGCCCTCCTCTTAAATTTGGGTTGATATCAAAAACATTTGGCGTTCTCCCTTGTGGGGCCAATGCCCAAATTGCCAAGGTTTCATACTCTTCACTGAAAGCAGAGTCTTGTAGTGTTGCCTTGACATCTTCTTCAGAGTCTTGCAAGTGATGATTGGACTTCAAAATAGTATTAAAGTCCACTACATCTAGAATGTCTCATTCAGGAAAAATCATTACACTAGCCTGACTCACAAGTTTTCTACCTTCCTCAGGAGTGATGTTCTTGAATTCTTCCATTAATTCAACTTTCACTTCCTCATCATTCTCCTGGTCTGACCTATCAAGTCTTAGTTCTATTTTCTTACATTTATCTTTATATTCTTCAAATTTCATCCTCCATACCAATTGCAAGAATACAAGAGTCTTTACAAATACATTGTCATCTATAAATTCCTTGCATGCCTCCATTCTTGCATCTTTTACACATTTTCCTTTCATATCCAAATTGGATAAAACCAACTCAGCTAGCATAGGAGGGGAAGGCATACCAATCTACATGTCATGATCAGTAACAACAATTTCATCCATCAGATCCTCATGTGGTTGATCAATTCTTTGCCTCTTAGGGCTTGGATCAGATGGTGGTGGTGAGGGACTATCTTCTGGTGATGATTCTAAATCAATGATTTTAATTGCCCTAAGCACTTTGAATTTTGGACATGGCAGTGAAGGCAATTTCATTATTTGCTTCCCCTTTTTGTCCACTTCTTCCTCATCACTGTTGTCATCCATTTTCCTCCTATAAATGGGCATTTTTCTTGTAGGCTGATACGTTGGCCTTGTTTCAATTGGTCTGGCACCTTGTTCTTGTACACCTAGACTCAGTTATAAGTTTATCTTCTTGGTTCTCAAAGTTCCCATAATCTCTTTGAAGTTCTCCATTAGAAAATCAATTTTATTATGGTGTGAACTAAACTCCAACAATGGATCATACTTTGGATCCATTTTGTACACAATATCTAATAGCTTATCATAAGCTATCCATTTCTCCTTGTTCAACTCCTGCCTATTTAGATCAAATTTGTTTCTAATTAGGTCCTCAGGAAAGTTGAACTCATGTACAAACTTTCCAGCCTTTATTCCTTGTCTGAAAAGGGAAAATAAACCCTTAGGATCATGTTGCCACTTTGGGCCACACCTCAAATGGTAATCATCAAAGAATTTCCCAAAATGCACCCAGCCTCCTTTCGAAAAGGAAAAATCAGACACTACTGTATAATTTGGAAAAAATGTTCCGTTACCCCTCCCAATGAGGTTGTTGTCATGGATACAACCTATTTTACACATAACTTATGCAAACCCCACTCTTGGTGGCACATTGTATGGCAGTATATGAGGGGTTCTTTGAAAACTATATACTCTTAAAACAGTGTTGACTGGGTATGGGATAATATCACCCTAGTTATGGGAGACCTTCAGGTCTGGCTTCCTCCCCTTTGTTCTGAGGAAACATGCAATTCCTCAGGGATCCTGGGTACATTTACCATCAGTCTAGCCCTTAATCTGGAAGAAAAGCAATTATCAAATTGCACATAACTGGTGCTTTCCTTATTGCAAGATAAATCTGCAGTCCATAATTGTAATGGCAATATTTCTCCATCAACCGATTACCTCAATTTCATCTTCTCAGAGAAAAAGTCAGCATTCTTGCACAAGAACATATACATCAACATAGAATACCAAAATAATTGTGTGTCAGTATCATTTTTCTACAACTTTGACAGCCCTTCATGTATCCTCTCATCTAAGAAAGGAGAAAAGTCATAAGTCACAGAGAAGTTATGGTGTTTTATTTGCACCCCCATGAACATGTATGCGATGGGCATCACCATACTAGGACTGAAACCCAAAATCTGGCATTGAATAAAAAGTGGCCAAGAAGTGATTTGAAAAATAGTTTAATCTAAAAGGTTGTTGGTCACTGGGGCTAATGTGAAATCTCGAACCTCCTACCCTAGCCAGATGAGGTGGAAGCAACTTAGCTCTGAAAAGAGTCTTCAACTTTGCATATTCCTACTTCATTTCCTCAAGATCAATAGGAACCAAATATTCACTCGGTTCACTCAAGTCAAAAACCTATTGAACCTCATCTCTATTAATGCTTAACAAGACCCTTCCATCATTATCCCTGATTACTTGTGTGACAGGGTCATATCTTGCGACCACTGCCCTAAGCAAGTCTATATCAGGGAACATGTTTGGCACCACCAACTTGTTGAAATGATACATCCAACTGTTTGAAAAGGGGCGAGGAAGATTCCTCTGTCCATACCACAATTTGAACATTTCCAATCCTGTGAGAGGAACCCTAGCATCGGCTATGTTGGAGCAATTATATACCAACCCTTCCCCCAGGACTTTCCCTCGCATCAGAACCAATTTATTCTTTCTATCATTCATTGATAAGGGCAATTGATACAGGAAATCATTGTACAGGTTTCTTCTTAAATAGTCAATTTGGCCAGAATGTTTCTTTGGCGGTGTCATCTTGGACAAACTAGGGCCTCTTTATAACTTCACACTTCAAATAGCTAGGACTAACCAGGGATATGAAATTACAAAACAACACACTGCAATTTCTCACAATTTAAATAAACTATGGCCCTAACATTTAACAACAAGCCTATGATAAGTACAACAAATCTTTTCGCAAATTCAAGTGCATAGTAACCAGGAAACACAGAAATTGACTCACGACTTTATGCTTGTAGAAATCACAAATTCTAGCTGCAAAGACTCGCAATTTCGCTTTCGCCTTTGAGACTGCTTCACAAAATACTTGAATTCCTTGTGATACAAATAAAGCAGGAGAATTGATTTTATTTCAATCAAATCATGCCAGCAAGTGTCTCATCTACCATCAAAGCTCACTCACGCACTGTACGAACGACTCCAACCATATTTGATTCAAATTTAAATTTGAGTCGTCGATCTTTCAGTTAAATCAAATCATCGAACGACTACCTTCAAAATAAGCTGACACAATCGCAAACATGGCAATAAAGGGCCCACCATACCATACGCTACCAAGGAAATCCACGTGGTGGTTGCCTGTGATATCACAATTAGTAAAGAACTTGCAACTTCTAATCACGCGATGGAAGGAACCTGTAGATCTTGAGCATTGGTGATCTTCTTCCTCCAACATAGTCGCCAGCCTTATCATTAACCGTCGAGTAGCTTTCTTGTCAAGATTATAACATACCTGTTGATTTAAAACATGTGCATCTTGAGAACACTTTAGTAATCCGTCATCTAATGTATTGAGACCAAATTAATTCACCAAGGTTCTTTCCTTATTCCCTTGGCAGATGAGACACATGGTACCTATCCGTGATATTGCGATCAATAAAAACCTTGCAATTCTCGATCGTGCGATGGCGGGCAACCGTTGAGATCTGACAATATCAGATTGACGGTCATTCAAACTTATCCCTTTTAGCCTCACTAGATAGGACACATGGTGCCTGCTCGTGATATCACGATCAACCAAAGCAGTGTATTGGGGTCATCACGGGATGGTGGGGAGCGGCTGAGATCAAATGACAATTGATCAACGGTCGCGCAAATTTTATCCCTTTGCAAAATAAAAAAATTATTAAAAGGACAAGGGGATATCACTAGGCAGATGGTAAACAACGATATAAGTTGTTTTTAAACAATGAAACACAGGTCCAACCATGACTTAGGAAAATAAAACCCCGTCTAGGAATTAAAGTATAAAGACCAAAGGGACCCAGCCTAGATGAAACGATAGGACATAAGTCGTTTTAAAACCCTTCAAAAAGGTAACAACGAAAAAGATCCCAACCAAGGCATAAAATAAACATAAGGGTTTTACATCAAAATAAAGCTAAAACCCTAACCCAAGGAAAATTTTTGACACCATGAAAGACCAGTAACATAAGGCAGGGCAGGAATGGAACACAAGGAGCAAAATTTTGAAGTTCCATCAATTCGTCTGAACTATGTTGTCTCTGCGCATTTTCTACGTAGGCAAGACTCATTTCAAGTCCGAGACATTTGGTCAGTCCTTTTAGGTTGGTCAAAATAAAATCATGATGCAATCTTTGGTCATCAAGACAAAGTCATTGGTCGTGTCGAACTATGAGGTCTCTAAATGTATGACATAGGCAAGGCCATCTGTCGATGAGCCCCCGAGGCCGCACTAGGTTAGTCCATTAGGGTTCATGGCACTTACACTAGCACACACATCAAAGGTCTTCAAGTCAAGGAAAATCATTTTCCAGACAAGAAAACTCCTAAAATAAAGCATGGCAATCATTTATTCAAATGTGACAATCAATTAGCATGACAAAAATCAATATGCAATCAACACAAGTCAATTAAGTCAACTTCATCTTTGGTCAAAACAAGTTATATTATCATAACCAGTAAAACTATCAACTCTTGGTTACCTTTCATATATGTCCTTCTGAAGAATAGCCTCTGTCATTTATTCCTTAGGATGTGTCCTTCCTAGGAATCGTCACTATCATTTGACATTTTGAGGGATCCTCTTGACATCTAAGGATCACTCCTCTCGACATCAATATTCTTCAAATGTGTCCTTCTGAAGAACCAACTCTGTCATTTATGTCTTAGGATGTGTCCTTCCTAGGCATCATCACTGTCCATGTCACTAGCATTTCGAGGGATCCCTTTTGACATTTAGGGATTAAACCTCTTTACATCAATTCAGGATGTGTCCTTCCTAAATTTGGAAAACTTCGACATTCATCATCTTGGCATTGTCAAAACCTTGACACCCTGGCATCTCGACATCATCAAACCTAACATCTTGACATTAAGACACTTGGCATCACTTGGAAAACACTTGGCATTTGTCTTTTGATTTTTCATCAGGTAACTAGTTTTTCAACAAGATCCCAACAACAGGATTTAGAGAAGCAACGACGTATCATGACGTTTGTCTTGACTTTTGACATGCATGTTACTAGTTTCTTAGCGAGGTCCTGATTTCAGGATTTAGAAAAATAGTGATGTATCATGATAATGGCTTTATTTTGTCCTTTTGGCAATCATGTTGCTAGTTTCTCAAGGATGTCCTCGAAATAGGATTTAGAGAAGCAACGATGTTTCATGACTTGTGTCTATTGTCTTTTTTTCTATTTGTGGTTGATTATTGCAAAACGACTGGGGCAGCTGCACTCTTAGTATAAGTCATGATCATCCTTGTCTGTGACTTCTTGTCCTATGTGACAGTATGACCTTGTACACCTTGATCTATTTCATATCATGGTGTTTGTTGGCCATCACAACACTCTGCCCAGTGATGATTAAGAGCAATAAATATTAAAATTCCTATGGTAAAGTTTTGAAGGATTTGGTCTAGGAACTAACATGCATCTCCTTCTTTCTGGTCATTTTCTCTCGCCCATCTCTTGATGATATCTTGTGACATACAAAAACATAAGTACATACATAATCACATAGAAATTGCATTAGATCCGTCATACATCATCCATAGGATTAAATCATTTAAATTTCATATACATATTGCATTACACATAGTCATGAATCAACATAAGCATAAACATGGCATCCATTCAAATAAATACATTATGCATATCAGCATCATCCATGGCACAACATCAACACAACATATAAATAAAAATTTCATTATCAAGGCATCACATCATAAGTAACCATCATAGGACATACATGACAAGACATATAAATAATACCATCATCCATCATAAACGCATAAATTCACATAGGCACCACATTACATACATCATAGTGCATAAATCAAATAACATCACATAACACACATGTAGGCCGCATCAAGACTACATCATATAGCATCATCTCAAAATATATAATGCCACAGGATAGAGTCAAAAGATATCCCAAAAATAGAGCTTGCAGGCTCAATGGTTTATACATAATGTGTCATAACATAGAAGCAAATGTAGCAAACACGTCCCTAGGAAAGACTCTCATCATCCCCTCATGACAAAGAGTGTGGTGACTAAGGACCTGTGCCTGACACTGAGATAATAGGTGGACCTATGGTAACCTCTATCTGAGAAACCAATGGAACTAACACTAATGGCATCATCTCCATGGTAACATGCATCTACGATGACACTGCAGCCTGACTCTGAGTGGACGAAGGATCTATCACTGGTGGTTGCCTCTATACTAACCTCTGCTCTGAACCGGTAGACCCATGACTATGGCACAAACGATGACTCGAGGCATGCTTGTGTGAGTGTTGGGACATGTGCCCTGATGTGTGCCCTGACGAGGTAGACCCACCTGCACTAGTGTGATTCCTGTTGCCGCTCCCACTCCTTGATCTATGACCACTACCTATCCTTGTTTGTGAGCATGATAGTGTAGGATCTCATCGATCAAGAGGCACTGCCTATTCATAGAGTGTCATATACTACTCGTACCAAGTGCTCACCCTGGCAAGCTCACGAGCCATATCCCTTGAAGGTCCTGAACATAGCGCCGCAAAATCCACACACCACTATGCTGACTCCTACTAATGGATCACTGCCTGATCCCACCCTACTCAAGCCACCTCTAGCTCTGAATGCAGTGCTCTGACCTATACAACACTCTCATCTAGTCTCCTTTGAAGGTCTGCCACCCTCTGGTCTATCATGGCATCATGGGGCAGTGCCGACCTGGATGGTATCTCCTTATCTCCCTCCACCATCCTAAATTTCAAGAGCCTCTTAGCCTCATCCCTAGCATCATCATCATCTTCGTCATCATCCTCCTCCTCTGTGACCTCCTCACCACCAACTCCCTCATCCCGAGGCACATCCACATCCACCTCAAGCTCCTGCCTCGGCTTCTCCTCCGATCTCTCCTCCTCTTGCTCCTGCCTCGCTACTCCTCCTCCTGCTCCTTCCTCGACTACTCCTCCTCCTCTCTCTCCCCCTCCTCGTCCACCTCTGGGATAGCATCCAATGTTGTTCTGGCCACACATAGTCGCACTCTCCTGCCCTATCTCTAACCATCTCTCCTCTGTCTCTGACCATCTCCACCATCATCCCCATCATCTCCATCATCTCCACCCTGACCTTCATCCCTGCCCCCATCTTGCCCTCCACCCCAGCCTCCATCCCTCCCCCTATCTCAATCCCTTCCACCATCCCTCCCCCTACCTCTGCCTTTGTCACCGTCTCGGCCTCCTTGCCTGGCTTGTGGCACACATGGTATAACTGACCTCCTGTTAATCAGTGTTGGCCCATCCGGATTTGTCAGTGGCACTAGTCGATGCACCTACCACCATAGGTCATAGTCAGCCATGGTCCTTGGATTTGCAACTCCACCGCTCCATCCCCACTGTTGGGCTACTAGCCCATCAATCTGCTACTCAGCAAAAGCTATAGGAATCAGTGGCCCCCAAGCTGACTCCCTAGAAGATCTAGCATACTCAGCTATGCCTACTGGTACACCCTGCTGCTCCACAAACTGTCTTAGTACATGTTGTGTTAAGTACATCTCTATTATGAGTTGAATTTGCACTATCCTACCAATTAGATAACGATACTATTTGGAAAAGCTTAGGTGGTCATCCTCATCATCCCACTACTGGCAGTCTCTGTACGACCTCCAGATGAATGAAACCATGGTGTCAATACGATGTCGCCACCAATCTGTCTCTCCCATCCACATTTTTTGTAGAGCACCTACATAGTAATAGGCATAAGGCATCCCCTCAGCTAGTTATGGTCTCTGGATAGGAGGTTAGAATATCGCCACATGCTCCTAGGCCCATATCATTAGAAGGGTGGTACCATAGGAAATGCTCTCTTCCCTCCTATAGGCCACCTCATGAAGCTGATGGTAGAGTGTGCCCAAAAAATAAGGTCCCCAAGCATACACTGTCCTGTCCCACCTCATCCCCACTATCATGTCTCCCCAACCAATGGGAAACCCATGCCCGCATTAGTCAGGAATCAGTATCTCACTGATCAGTGTCAATAGAAATGCATCAAATCGAGCATAATATTTTGCCATAAACTCCCTACTGATCTCATAACCCTCAATGTCGAGTCTTGCTCCTTCATCCTGATAGTACACTGTGAATTTCTGATACCTATGCCGAGGGTCATAAACAATCTGCTCTCCTCAGATCAGCAGACATAAGATACGATAGACGTCCTCCAACGTCACTATGGCCTCTCTCGTCGGCAAGTGGAATGAGCATGTCTCTGACCGCCACCTCTCACATAATGCAGTCAGCAAACCCCTATTTACCTGAATAATAGGCATATAGGCAGCATAATACAAGCCCAGCCGCATCAACCGTCATCATTCCCGTTGAGTCAACTAATCACCAAATCAGAAGGTCGAGTTCCTGCTCTCTCACGTATATATGGGTGCTAGCTGTCTCTGCACATGATCAAACAATGCATCAGTACCTTCTAGACAATCATCATTATTATCATTATAACTAAAAAGCATGTAAAATTTGAAAAGCATCATAATCAGCCCTAGTCAAAGTCAAAGTCAAATGCGTTACATTGACTACACATGAGTTGCAAAAAAGTGGTTGCATCATTTCGTACTTCACATGCGTCGCGACATATCGATTGCATCATTCTATCACTCAATTGTGTCGCATCATAGCATTTTTATCACTGTTTATGGCACATGTGTCACTTCATTCCGAAGTGTCGCTCAAATTGATGAATGCATCGCAAAATGACACATGCGGTGTTATAACTCTCGAATGTGGCCCGATATGACGAATGCGTTGCACTTTTTGGAAAAGGTGTTACACATCCTTGACCTTTCCTAAATACCCTTACACTTGCATCATGATGCGTCAAATGCGTCAAATGCGAAGTCAAATGCGGCTTACGCACACGCATATGCGTCGCAGCGCATTCATTGTTCGCCCTAAAACCCTAATTTTGGCACACAAATCAAGAAAATGACAAAGTGGGTTAGGGGTACATATCGTAGGCTCAGAACCCTCTAGCCGCTTGTAGGTCCACACAATCTCACCTCGATGCTTATTCACTAGAATCACCATCCTCGCCGAAGTCCTCCTTGCTCTGAGCTCTCAAATTTGCTACGATAAATAGTAAAAATGAATTGACTTTTACCCCTTTGTCAACCTATTTATAAAGTCAAAATGACATTTGTCACCTAGGTTATTATTGGAGGCCCTTTTGACCAACTTTTACCACCCCTTTGGCCGGTTTAAACATGTTAGAATCTGAAACTGTCTATGCCATAATTTTTCTGGTCATTAAATTGACTTATCGGGACACTTTCCCAAATTTTCTGTCACCGGCCCAAAATTTAAAAAATTTCCCGAGGGGGCATCGATACTCCATACCTTCGCTGGGGCATGACTTTAACTTATTTTCTTTGTTACAATGTGACATGCTACATTATGACAAAGAGAGGAAAAATTTAGACACATAAAAATGACCTTGGTCTGCAAGCTCTATTTTTACCACTTTCGTTATAGCATAATTTTGACATTTAATTATGTCCTTGGTCCACTTTCCACTGTTAATTAAATAATTTATAATTATTTAATTAATTCATGTCTCTTATATTCTTCATGATTATTAAATAAATAAATAATATTTATTTGTTCAATATGTCATTAAGAGTCTGCTATCCTCTTATAGTTAAATAAATTTCTTAATTTATTTAATTACCTTTGTTCATTTATTCTTCCTGATTATTAAATAAATAAATTTCATTTATTTATTTAATATGTCACTAATTCTCATAATTAAATGAATTTATTAATTTATTTAATCATTAATCATATCCTCTAAATTAAATAATTATCTTTAATTATTTAATTTGCAAATTTAACATTTCCCTCATTTTAAATAAATAAATTATTTAAAATGATCTCACATTCTTGACTGTCAGTTCATTTTAGTAAATAATCTGAAAATCGATTATTTATTATCACACAAAATCCATATTTTGAATTAATTTAATTCAAAATAGTAATCTTCTTCCAAAAATCAAGCAATTGAGCAAATTCTTGATTTCCATATCTGCTTTTTAGTTCAACTCTTATCTTATTGATTTTTTGAATCTCACAAATCAAGCAGTCTTTATCTTCTTGATTTTTGAAAATCTTTATCTTTTTGATTAATTATCTCATTTATTCTCAACCACCGATTTCATTTTATCAGATGACATTTTGACCACTCATTTAATGATTTTTCCCTAACCCTGATTGGGGATTGCTACATGAAATTTGGACCTCTAATTTTAGGCTTGCACCAACTTTTAATCTTGTCTGTCCATCCAAAATTGCATTTTCTATAAAATGACAATTTTGCTCACATTTTTGACTACTCATGCTCATACTCATACTTGCATTTTTATTATTAGTGATTTTGGCATACTTAATTCTAGTCATAGACATTATACTCATTTTTTCATAGGCATTTAGATTTCATTTGATCATTCAAATCCTTCAAAGCTTGTTTAGGACTTTGGCATAGTCTTTGTTATCAAGTTGCTCGTATGTTCAATCTGAGAGCAACAATCAACAAGTTAGAAGGTGCTACGAAGATGAATCATGGAAGCTTCAGCGATTGACTAGTATAATCATTTCTTCTTTTAGTTTTCAATGTACTCTGTAGTTCTTTGGGTTTCTATGCTTTAATATATGCTAATCTAACCTCACAAATTTAACCCATTGATACAACTACTCTACGCTTGTATCTAGCCTCTATTGTTCATTCTCTTCACAAATATGAAGTGTTTGTGGCATTCTATGTCTATATATCATTCATATAAATTAAGTTGAGGTTTGAAATGTTTTAAAATCTTTAGTGCATCACCATTTTCATGTTTTATTCACATTTCTTTCTACCTTTTTCTCCCAACACAAAGAAGAGCCGACTTTCTATAAAAATATCAGAGGTTATTTAGTGAGGCACAAATTGGTCCTCCACTTGCTGAATTTCCCATAAGAATATTGAAGAGGTGCAAGATTTGATGATCAAAAGTTCTTTTTTTGGTATGCCTAGTGGGATCAAAGTTTTTTCGATCATCTGATTAGAAGTTAGGAATATTTCTAAAATCAGACTAAGAAAAGAGTCTAGTCATTTCATTCCCAAAATGTAAACAAGAGCATCCTCAAGAGGTCATTTCTAGTAGTCCCAGTTACCTAACTCAGTATCAAGGAGAAGAAGACTTACGGGTTCTATATCGCTTGTAAGGAGTAATAGGGCAAGAAGTGTGTTATGCAGTTTTTGCACACACGCCCCGCTAAAAGCAGGGACCCTCTTTTCCTTTCGCTTTTGGTTTTGACCCATTTTTTTTTGAGGTTTTGTTACCATTGCATGTGCTTGAATGCTTATCTTATTCATGCAAATGCCCCCTTTCTAGGAAGCACTTTGAAAACCTAAATTTTTGAACAAAGTTTGGGTTTTTACTTCATTTCGGGATTTTCCACTCCATCCAGATTTTCCCGGATCCCACTCAAAGTCTAGCGAAGAGACTAACGCTGTAGTTCAAGAAATCTGGGACTTCACGGAATTCCGCATGGACCAGATTTTTTTGGAATTTTGTTTTACCATCGGGTTTCCAAATTTCTCTAGCCTATCTTGTCAATGGTAATAATGCACCCAGGTACTATCTCTGCAGCATGAGTGTAGTCAAATTTAAGGGGTATTTTTGCATCATTTGCTCTCATCTTTTTCTATGTATCACTCTTGCATTTGAGAATTGGTGATTTGGGCGTTCAGATTTCTTGATTTTCTTGCTAAGGCGCTTGGATTTCTTACATTCAGCTTGATTTGGTCTCTAGGGCATCCGAGTTCACTACTCATTTTCCTTGTGGTCGAATTGGATTTACTTATGGTATGTAACTATGGACCCTACCTTCGAAATGTTAATGATTGGTTGTCCATGGCCATTTTGCGTCCATTTGGGAGCTCAGTTTTGCATGTTTGAGGATTCTTAACGCCTATCTTATATTCTACCCTAGTTAACCAGTTGGATTTTAGTGATGTTCTACATTCTCAAAGGGTTCTCGTGCCTTGCCCCATAAGTCAATGTTTTAGTTTGGTTTGTTGTTGAGTGCATTTGAGCTCAATCCAGGTTTTATCTAAGCTAGTTCCTTTCACCCATAGTGGAGGTTTCAACAGTCAAATCTAGGGAATCATTGGTTTGTTATGAACATTCATCATTTAATGCCTCAAGTAGTCTTGATCTGAAGGAGTTGATAGGAAACATGATTTAGATTCTAGTCGAGCTTAGGAGATTTGAGATTCATGGTAATTTGATTGTATCAAGGAAAATCAAACGTAATAACTATTTTCTGGGATTCTAAGGACTTCGCAGAATTTTTGCATCCCCATATTTTCCTGGATTTCATTTAACCTTTGGTGTTCTGAGGTGTGCGTTGAAATTCAGAGTTTTGGGGACTTCGCAGAATTCTGGTTCGGTCGGATTTTTTTGAATTCTCTGGGAGGCTTTGTGGAATTTAGAAATTGGATGAAATGGATGAATTTAATGATGAATGCTTAACATTCCATGCTTTAAACTGATAGATTACACAAATTTTATATGCATCCTTTCTTCATTTTGATGATCTATTGTTGATATTTGTGCCTTCTTCGGGAAAATACGCCCTATCTGGAATTTTCTGAAGTTCCTCCCATACTTGTTTTCCCCAGTTAGCTTGGAATCCCGAACTTCTCAGTTGTGATGATTTATAGTTGATTTGATGGTTTTTTTATGATTTTGAGCTAACACTTTGACAAATATGTTATCAACAATTGGATTTTCATGTTAGTATTCGATGGATGCGGGCTGAATCTAGCAAGGTGATGGCTGGAAAGGCTAAGGGTGATATGGAGGGATCCTCTATCTCATAAGCAGAAAGCGTTAAATTGGACATAAAGAGCAGGATTCTGGAAAGTAAGATAGCATCCGTCTGGTCTGAAGTTTCAGACACAAATGTGGGTCGATGGGACTATGAGGAGTTTAAGACAAGGATGGCACAAGAAGATCTTCCAGTGTTGGCCAAGAGACTAATGGAATCAGGATTATCTCATGTAGCAGGATTTCCGCCCATAGTTCAGTGTTATGAGTTCTTATTGGAATGTGCCTGACACAGTGACAGGGATTCACAGAGGATAGTCAGCCATCAAGGGAGAGTATTAGCTAGTCTTAACCCGATCTCTATTGCACAGACATTTGATATGCCAGACAGATCTCATGTAGTGGATTTTAATATGGAGGAAGCTAAAAGGTACTATGAGGAGGAGACTATTAAGTCACAACAAGTTATCAATTCTTGGGTTGAAAATCCAAAGTCTTATTTCTCAAAACTGCCTAAGCAGTTGCATAGGGCAAAGTTTAAACAAGAAGTCTATGATGCCATCACATTGCTTAGTCGGGTGGTAGTCCTAAAGAGTGTAGGTATGTTTGAGAATTGGATGTTCCATTTCATTGTGAGAATGGAATAGGAAAATATTAATTATCATTGGGCAGGTGTCATAAGTGTTGTTATTCATAAACAAATGTGTAATGTGCTATAGACCAAGACATTCACCATGACTCCCTATTTAGTGTATGCACTTGCAAGATTCCATCCCTATAAAGGATTGAGCACAAGAGGAATATTTGGACAGGATGTAATTTATGAGGTTTATCCTCAATTGCACTTAGGAATCTCAAGTTACAGGAGGGTGAATGATGCATTCAACATGCACATCACTAGATTTCTCCAAGGTACAAAGAACGTGAGAATATCATATGATGCTAAGGAGCTAATCAAAAGGTATGGGGCTTGGTTCATACAGTTTCCCAGCTTCTCTTACATAAGAATTGATGGTTTTCAGAGGGCTCCATACAGGCTTCCAAGGTATCCCACAGACCATGTTATACTTCTGGAGGTCACAAGGAAAATATGTGACTTTGATGCCATTGTAAAGAAAGATAAACATAAAACCGGATTTGGTGGAGATTTTCCTCTGAAGATAGGTACTAGCAAGGTATTCCCTTCAATTAATTCAGCCTATGCTTCTGAAGAGGAAATGAGCACTCTTGGGTTGTCTTACCATTCCAAAAGATTGGGTTTTGATATTACTGGTGAAGCACAAAAGAAAGCCAGTAGGGAATACCACCATAGAGATGACATAGAGGACTACTGTTCTAATAACAAGGATGAGTTTGAGGTAAGAAAGAAGAAATTCTCTAGAATCCCAGTTGATGTGGTCCAAATGTATAGTGTGAAAATGGTTCCTGATTAGGTGGAAGATGATGGAGACTTAATCCAAAGTCACGACTATGAGCCAATAAGGGACAAACCCATTGGAGATGTAGATTGGTTGGAAGAAGAAAAAAATGAATTAGAACAAATCATGGCCCCTGTGACGAAATACACCAAGTTGTGGCTCAAACACAAGGTGTTGGAACTTGAAAGTGAAGGTGTGCCATGTACCTATAATCTGATGGGGGATCTAAAATCCCATTCCACTTCTTAGGAGTCAGCTGAGGAAGATCCTAAGGGAAAAACCAAGGTAGATTCTCCTTTTAAGATTAAGATCAAAGGTTACCAAGGAGAAGAGCAAGAGAAACAGAGGAAACCAAAAAGCAAAAAAGAGAACTGCTACTTCAAAGATAGAAAAATTTGTGGAGGAAGAACCCGGTGAAGGAGAAGAAAAGGACGGTGCCCCAACACCTAAAAGGAGGAAATTAACAAGGGGTTCCAGAAAGAAGGGTGGACCTTCTAAGGAGAAAAGTGAAATTGATCCTTCAACAATGGTAAATGTAGAAAGTTCTAGAGAGAAGACACAGGTATACACAAGGAGATCAAGAACTCCTTCTCCCAAGGATAGTGTGCCAAAGAAGGATGTTCCTCTAGCAACCTCTGTTGCAGAAGAACATAAAGAGGCTTCTCCACCCCATGAACCACATGGTGCATCAAAACAACTAGTAGATGTAGACCACCCATTAAGTGAAGAGGGAGAAGAATTTCATGTGGGTGAGCTCTTTAATGTTGAGGCCTAAGTAGAGAAGGTGTTGCAGTCTCCCCTGGTTATTTATGAGGATTCACCTACTAGAAGTGAAGAAGACAGACCTCCTCAGAGGGAGGAAACACCTGTTAAGAATCCATCACCAATGCATGAAGAAGAGGAGTATGGTAGAGGAGAACATGATAAAGATGAAGAGTTTCCTGAGAGGCCGGGACATGCACCCAAGGGTCAACAGGGAGAAGTGGGAGAAAGTGAAATACACTTAGAGTCTACTATTCCAGAATGGATTGATAGAGAAATAAAGAGAAAACAGATTTTTGTGGATGATAACCCTCCCAATTGGGATGAGCTACTAGAAAAAATAGGAAAAGGTAAAGGAAATAAGAAGGCTAGGGTCATCTCCAAGATCGAAAGGGATGGAGCAAACAACAGAGTGATCCACATTGCTACTCCTGCCATAGAAAATAATAGGGATGAGGTTACTGGGAGTGATTACAACATGCAAACTATCAACCTAGGACCCACTTCCATGGAACAAGATATTGAAGAATATGAGGGTTCAAGTGCTATGATCCTAGGAATATTGAGGAAAGAAGCACAAACTAAACAGGAGTTGAAGAAAGAGAATGAAAGACTTAAGAAATATTTGGAAGATTTGATGAAGCCCTTGCAATACATTAGCTCCTCATCTTCTCCTGTGAGTTTCCTACCACAAGAAACCATAACTAAGCTGGAAAGAATGAAGGCCACTACTCTTGCTACAAAAAATTGGTTACAAGGGGTGCAAACTAAGGGAGATAATGCTATCAAATACATCCTTTCAACCAGGGGAGATGCAATGAGGGCAATAGATTGGTTGAAAGATGTATTGGATCAAGATAAAGAGGATGTAGATCTCCTGTTGCAAAAGACCAAGACCATCATGGAATACACTAAGGATAAGCTGGTGAGTGATGGAATTCTTTCTTCCTCCAGAGCTGCAGAACCTTGGGAATGGTTTGAGGCTTTTCAAATAAGGCATAAGGTTTTGAAGAAGATATATAAGCAGAGGAGGAAAATTGAGGATACCCTGACTGACATCTATAATAGATGCATTTCTTTCTTTGAGGTAATGATAGGGAGAAGGAAGTTCACACCAAAGAATTTGAGCTTAGAGCAGTTGATAAAATGGTGGCAAGATGTATATTCTCCAGTTAATGAGGATCTAGTTACTGAGCACCAGTTGGATTATGCAACCACCTATATTGTAGTTATTGATAAATATCAAACTAGTAGGGTTGAGTGGGATAAGTCGGTGGAGCAATCAAGAGAAAATATTAAATCTATCAAAAGAAGAATTAAGGTTTTACCTCTGCCACCTATAGCCGACTTGGATAAAGTACTTTTGATGGTGCATGATAGGGTGGATCGAAATAAAGACAAAGGGGAAGGCAGTTAATGCAAGGCTACATAGGAATTTGTGCTTCCCTATTATTTTGCATGCATTGGTCCAAACTATATTGGAGATCCCAGGCCAACCTGGATGGAGTTCATGTATTTAATGCATATCCTATCTTATTTCGAATTCCTCTTGGATGACTTGTTTTATGGCCATTTATTATTATTGTAAATTCTAATCAGGCCGACATGCCTTGGGGGGTTTTGTATTAATATGGCATTCTACCTCATTTGTAAGAGATAGATAGATAATTTTGATACTAGAGCAAATTAAGTAGTAGAGAAAGAGTTAGAAGTTAGAAGTTAGTTCATTTTGAGCAAGTGTTGTAACACAGAACACTGGAATTGGTGTTATTATTGGGTGATTCAATACAATTGGAGACATTGTGCTTTTGGTGAATTCTCTTGTGTTGATTTATTTTGCAAGGTTCTTGTTGTTCTATCTTTGAGATTCCTTGGGAAGTATTAAATAATATGCTAGATTTAGAATTAGACATGATTCAATGGTGTTTATGGTTTGATGCTTGAAGTGTTTGCAGCAATCCCTAGTCCATACTTTTTGCAGCTAGCTGATTGTTAGTTGCTTTGCAAAGTTAGCCTAGACCTTACATTTATTGTGCTTAGTTCAATTGTGAAGGTTTATCCATTTCAATTACAATAGGGTTGTCTTGGATGAGTTTTCATGATCTAAAAATATTTAATACCGTAGAAGATTGCACTGTTTCTATAAGATTGCAGATTTATCTGGGTTAAGCAGGAATTAGTTTATGAGGGATTGGTCCATTTCAAGTATTTCATCATTTTCATTGTTAATCTTAGGAGTAGTTTTAATTTAGAAATCTCTTTGAAACCCTTATCTTTTTTTATTTCTTTTATCATTTGAGGTTAGATTTAGGATTGAAGTATCATCATATTACTAGAATTGATAAATTAAAGATTCAACATTTGCTTGTAGTAAGGTCCCTTTGTGATTACCAGCATTTTCACATTTATCACTGAGTTGTTTATGCATTGTCAAGACCTGACATTAGAGACCTTGGAGTTATCTCTTGAGGCTTGCTGATAGAGATTTACCTTTCAAGAGAGATAGGATACTTGTATCTTGTCTAAGCTATTGTTGTGTAGAAAACACCATCAATAGATTGGCGCTAGAAGGAGGGTTGAACGAAGGTGACATAGCTGGAAGTTGGATGAGCCTTTATGCTGAAAATATGAGATATGATAGATCTCTAAATCTGAAAATGCATATTCTGAGTCAAGATGGAAAAGCAGTCTTATGTTTTTCATTATGGAACGGTCTTCATATTGACTTTTCTCAACTTTGTGAGTCTTTGAATAAGATATTGGATCTCTGGAACAGTAAGGGTTTGCATCACTATGCATTGTTAGACAAGTGTAGGATTCATAATACCTATAGGCACATTGAGTTAGAATTCTTAGACTTTTTGGGTAAAATCGAGAGGATTTTACAAAGGGGTATCTTCATGCAGAACTTTCCTAAACCATTAGCCTCTACAGATCTAGGGTTTATTGACACTGTAGTTGAGGCATTTATGCAGATAGTTGAAGATTAGCTTGTTGGTGGCAAGTGTTTACAAGATTTCATCTCATCTAAATGGTGCAGAGTTCATGATGCAGCCCATTCGGAGTTCACTTGCCATTCATGTGTGGATACCATCATTAAAGTTGGAAGATACTTGGAGTGGAAATAAAATTTAGACAAGGAATACATCATACAGGAGCCAACAAATTTTGAATCCAGAGATGATGTTGTAGCTGATGTTGAGGTAGCTCTGGAAGGGACTGAGTGTAGGGAATGTAAATCTGAGGCATCGGAGTTAATAGAGGAACATTTAAGTGAAGAGCTACATGTAAAGATCAAGGAGGATGTTCCTATAGAGGCTAGTCAAATTTCAAAAAATATAGTGGAGGATGAGTTGCAAGAGAAAGGAGTTACCATACAAGCTCCTCCCTTCCAGGATTATGATCTAATACATACTAGATTTGAAGAGTTTGTTGTCATAATTACAAAATATTGGTCAAGCTTGAGTTATAGGGTCTGCCTAGAGGACTTGTTGTTACTAGCTTGGTGCAAGATACACGAGGAAGAGCATTCAGAATTCACATGCTTCTAGTGCCAGTCAGCCATAAAAGAGGTGAAAGAACAAATGCAACTGCTACAACATACGAGGGACACACAAAAAGATACATCAAACAAGTCTCTAATAGAAGAAGGTCAACAAGTTACTGATGGATGTCTTGAAGAACATGAGGAAGCACTTAATGGAGGAGTCAACATTCCTGATAAATATGATCAAGATTCTGAACCAATGCCAGTAGAGGAAGAATTCAAGGAGTTCTTTCATTTATCAGATTCTATTTTTTCTCTATTTGTTGATGAATTAAGCAATGGAAATTTACAGATTTTATGCATCAATGATGAGATAGCTAATGCGGTTCATATTGATATGCAAGAAAACTTGAATGATGTTGGAGAAAGTAATGTTGTAGTCATTATTGATGAGCTGGATCACACTGTTGTAGGTGAAAATTTTGCTTGAAGATCAGTCTATGATGCCTCCTAATGAGCATCCTACTGAGAAATTTGTTGCGCATGATGAGGCTTCTACAATTTCCTCACTCATTCCTCATGGAAATACTCCAGCGGGTGAAAATTTCCATGTTGATAATTCTGGACTTGTTCAATCTAAATTTCACTTTGTACTGCATAGTGATGCCTCCAGTTTTGTTTTGCATGTTTCTAATACAAGGGGATTGTTGTACCATCAGTGGAGACCTCTTGACGACATAGATATCGACTCTTCACAATTGAATACCACATCCAGTCTATAGTAGTACAAAATCAGTTTGTTTCTTTCTTTACTGTGAATTCTGAAGCTTATCAATTTGATTATGGAAGTTTAGGAAAGACAACTTGCATATGGATTGATCATGGTTTCAATGAGTTGCCTCAATTGCTGATCATTCCTGATTATGAGGTTGAGTTTGAATGTTGCATTATTGAGCCTTATTTTGCTGAACATAAAGACAAATTTGTGTTCTTGAGGACTATCGCCATCACCTTGTTGCTTGTCCATGCATTGATTAACCATATGAAAGTGGGACTCAGTTCACCTTGTCTGATCATGAGCCACTTTGAGTCTCTTTGTACATAATTTAGATTTGAATAAACGCAGCTTGCTTTGCTTTTATTTTGTTTTTTTCCGCTTTTTGTTTTCTTTAGGATAGGTTGCTTTAGGATTAGTTTGTTTTTCTTAGTTCAGATGGCTTTTGATTTGCTTATGTTTTGGTTAGTTTAGGTTTACTTTGGGTTTCGGCTTGGTTGTTGCTTTGCTTCTCTGGCTTGGGTTTTCTGCTTTCTGGTTGGGGAAGTGTCTTTCCTGCACAATAATTATTCATTATCTAGGACTATTTTGAGTGTTCCATTGATGAACTTTAATCATGTGTCTTGAATGGATGGTCGAGGTCTTTTGTTAGTGTCAAGCAATCTGAATGTTTGATTTAAAGAGGATTGTTCATTGGTTTGATTTGAACCTGAGTATTCTGAAATCTTATATCTTTCATACATCTTAAGAATCCCAAGGTTGTTGTGGGATCTTTGTGAGGTCATGTTAGGTGAAAAATCCTATTTCTGCTTCAGTGCCACTATGGTTCTCAGCCCTGAGTGTGAACTTCATTATTCACAGGTTGAAATGAAAAAAAGTGAAAAGAAAAAAGAAATATCAAAAAGAAGAAAAAGAGAAAATGTTGAAAATCAAAAGAATGAATTCAACTTATCAGGAGTATCTGAATATCTCTATTGGGGCTATGGAAACCTGGCTGGCAGTATAGCTATGTTTGGGAGAATCACAACGATAACCTCGTCGGAGCTATGGACGCCTGACTGGGAGCGAGGCTCTATCTAGGTTGCTTTTGGAGTTAGAATCATTTACGTAGCCTAACTTGACTGAACTTGGCTTCTGTAGTAGATCAAGGAAGGAAATGAACTCACTTGCACACACTTGGATTTTAAGTTTATGGAAGGTTCTGTTTACTTTTGGTTCTGATTCTTTAATCTTGCATTTTGATTTGTTTGTCTGATAGGGAGATCAAAACTAGAGATTCTAGGTTCATGATTCTTGTTCATCATCAAAATGCTCTAGAGCATTTTCCTAGTAGGAGTCACCATTTGTTGTGCAATTTTTGCACACACACCCCATCGGAGGTGGGGACCTTCTTTTTTCTTTTGCATCTCTGCCTCTTGGCTTGGTCAAATTTTGGTTTTTCTCTTCTTGGGAGGTTATTTTAGGATTAAGTCTAGACTGGGTTTGATGAGGACAATATTTTGAGGCTCTAGGGGAAATTTTCCTGTCTTGGAATTCAAAAATGGGGATTTTGAAGTGAATTTTCAATGTTATATGTAAAAAAAATTTGTACCCGTGGATAGAGGATGAAAAATTAGGCCGGGTTGCTTTTTGAACTTTTTGAAAATTCCTTCTAGAAAAAAAGTTATGGGGTTTAGGGGATTTCGACCCTACAGGGAATTCGGGAAATTTCATTCCCTCAAGATTATCCCGAAATTTCCATAACCCCCTTAAAATCCCGAGACCCCTCAAAAACCTGAAATTTTCCAAAAATGGAATTTTTTCAAAAATGATTTTTTCCCGAAATGGAAATTTTTCCTGAAATGCAATTTTTTCCAAAATGGAAATTTTTCATTGAAATTTTAAAATGTTCGAAAATGAAATTCTTGAGATGGAGAAAAAAAATTGAATTTTTTTTTTCTAGAAATAGAAATTTTTTTGAAAATGGAAAGTTTCCATAAAAATATGTAAGTTAAGGCCAAAATTTTATTCAAGTTTAATTTGGAATGGATTTTTTAACATGTGAGCTAATAATGATGATAATTGTTTTTCAGGATTAAATAAATATTAAAAGGGGAACTTGCATATGGATTCATGCCAAAAGGGAAATATGGAAGAGTTCAATTCAAATTTTAAAAGTGGGGCTTGCATAAGAATCCGTGCCCAAACTGTCTACAGCTGGAAGGGGTTTCTAGAAGACATGTAAAGCTGATTTCATCATCCAATCAGAATTTTCATTAATGGCAGGTTGGCATAATATTTTTTTCTCATTGTTCCATGATGTAACTGCTTTTATGCAATTGGATGATGATGTATTATGAGCTCCCAAATTAAATGTAACTGTTGGATGCTTCTAGAGGTGTAATTTGTGCCATTGGATTGATTTAATCCTGGCCTTTGATTAAAAATGTAATTTTATATAAAAGGCCAGTGCCTTCTCATTTGTAAGATGGGAGACTAGGTTAGAAGAGCTTATTAGAAGCCAGAATTGGCTAAGTTAGGAGTTAGATTAGGCAAGATAGTAGCTGTAGGAGAGGAAAGAGATTGGAAATTGTTATGTAATGTTGAAGAAGTTAATGCAATTGGATTGTTGATTTGGCAAGCTTTGTGTTACACTTTGACAGTTTATGGTTTCTTGTTCTCAATTCTCAATGTTAGATGTTAGATTTCAGTTCTTTTGCAATAATGGTAAAATGTTAATGATGTTGATCAATCTTCGGTCCATACTTTTAGCAATTTTCTTATTGTAATTTGTTGTGTAAATTTAGTCTGGGCCTTATTTTGTGCTAAGTTCAACTATGGATGCTTGTTTACATTGTGTCAGTTATTGGGTATGTGGATGAATATTCATAGTCTAAAAATCTTCAGTTTCCTTAGAAGATTGCACCATTTATACAGAGTTGTGGGCTTGTCCTTGATTAAGCAGAGATTGGTTTTGTTGGAGATCTGTCCATTTGCAACATACATCATTATTGTGATTGATCTGAGGAGCTAGTTTAGAGTTGAATCTCTCTAAACCCTTATCTCTTTTGCTGTTTATTTTAAATTTGGGTTAGTTTTAGGACTTAAATCATCACCATATTGTTGCATTTGATGAAAGTACACTTCTAGCATTGTTCATTTGTAAGGCCCCTTGTGATTACCAACATTTTCACATTTATCACTGAGTTGTTTATGCATTGTCAAGACCTGACATTAGAGACCTTGGGGTTATCTCTTGGGGCTTGCTGATAGATATTTACCTTTCAAGAGAGATATGATTTCAATATTCTGTCTGAGTTGTTGTGCAGAAAACACCATCAACAAAGTGAAAGCGCAAGATCTAGAGCTTTATCTACTCCACCAGGAGGGCAAACTTTTCAAATTAGAATACCAATATACCCTATCCATAGGAATCTATTTTCAATGACCCATCTAGTTGTTCCCCCTCCTACAAATTTTATAACCTGAGATAGTGGTAGTCCATGACAACTGCCTATACCCCCAGACATATGGCATGTCATACCCGCCAATTCTCTCAAAGCAATCCCAAATTTTTCTGGGGAGGATTTCAAAACCTGCTCTGAAAATCTCCAAGATATAGCAGAGGTATGTAGAGTACATAACATAGTGGAAGAAAATATTTCTCTTAGGTTGTTGGCCCTATATTTCAAGGGAAAAGCTCAGGATTGGTATAGGTCGGTAGCTTCTAGTTTTATTCGCTCTTGGGATCAACTCAGAGAGAGGTTGTTTGAATGTTTCTTAGAAAAGGGAGATCACTCCTCACTGATGTATCAATTAATCACCATCAAAAGGGCTCCACAAGAGACCATGAGTGACTTCAACACCATGTTTCAAAAAACATGGCAAAGGATTCCTATGACCACAAGGCCCTTGACCGCGATGGAATTCATGTTTTACCTAAAGGCTTTCAATTCAGACATAGCAGTCATGATAACCTCTATGGGAGGAGATATTCTGCCCAATGCATATGATCTGGCTATGCCCGTAGAGAACAGTCTGATCAATTCCAGGAAGCTTCCACCATGCTCACTGATGCTCATGCTTGCAAAAATCTCTAGTGGCCTCCAAGAAGAAATTACTTTGAGAACCTCTGCTCCACAAGCAACTAAATCAGCTATACCAACATCCATGTACATATATCCCATTGTGCAATCAAGCATGTCAGGCTCCCCTTCACTAGTGGTTGATGTTGATGATATGAAGAGTCTCATGTGGTCCTTTGCTAATGAGCTAGTCCTCATCAAATGATAGCAAGAAACATCTCTGAAGAAAACCATGTAGACCTATCAAGGAGGAAGGCCACCTTATCAATATAAAATGTACCAAGGAGCCTTGAAAGGAGGAGGTTAGCAACTGGTGTCTACAAACTAAATAGTCCTAGTTACCATGCTGCTTCAAGCTATCAAGAGTCGTCCAAGCAAGGATTTATTCCCAAGCCAAAGCAACTTGGCGAAGGATGAGAACACATCATGCTTCCCATGTAATGATAGTCATATGCCCTAAAATTTCTTGAGGGGAACCTATAATAGAAAATAGTAGAGCGCAAACACAAGGGATTTCTTTAGAACAAGAGTTGTATATTGCACTGGACCAAGAACTTTTCTCATGGATGGAAGAAGAGGATACAACATTTGCAGATGGTTCCCTGATGATTAGTGCCCCACAAGTATAGTTGGACTAAAACATGAGGTCTAAAAGAAGGCTCACCAGTGAATATGAGCAACAAACTTCATCGTGTCCGCAACTACATCAACCATAATCATAAGAAAAGAAAGATCTATAAGTCATCACCTAACCTACTCAATAGTCGCAAGCTCTACCATTACTAGAAAACAAGATGGACAAGGTGTTGAGTCTACTCATGTCAAATCGGCTCCTCCCAAAGATGAAAGAGATACCACCATTCAAACCCAAGACCTCACCAATAGGAATGCTCAACGTGGTTGAACAATTAAAGAAGGCACCCGCTAACCACTAGTACAAAATGATAATAAACTAATGAAAAAACTACTAAAAACTACTTATAAATGACTACAGTTGGTCATGTGACCACTAGTAGCTTATTTCCAGTCATATATAATGTGACCAGATTAATGACTAAACCATTTTTAGTTATTTATTCATTGTTTTGATTGATCAATTTGGTAGTATATTCAGTCATTGATTTAGTCATGCATTGTTGTGATCTAGTCACTTATTTAGTCATTTTTTATTCACTAATATATTTAACTGGTCACTTATTTAGTTGTTGGTTTAGCCATTGATTGATGTAATCTAGTCACTTTTTTAGTCATTTTTTTATTCATTGATATATTTAGTCATTGATTATTGTTAACTGGTCACTTATTTAGTCATTTTTATTTAGTGTTCATTGATTTCTATCAATTGGTAGTATATTTAGTCAATTTAATTATTAATTGATGTCAATTAGTAGTATAGTTAGTCATTTTAATTGATTGATATTTGAGGATTTAAGCATAAAACACAGAAATAGACATCAATCATCAATTGCACACAATAAGACAACCATTGAGAAGGAAAAATCGGTGAAATTTATTAATAAAAGAATGGTGTTCTAATTATAGCTTAGAAATAGAGTATTATAATTGTTATTTTTAGTCACAAGACTAAAAATATGAGTTACAATATTGCACAAAAATGACTGCAAGAAAGAAACTTCTACAAAAAAATTTACAATGATGGAAATGCATGCTTGAAGCCCTTCAATGCAAGAACATGCCCCTTTCATCTGTTAAAACTTCTACAAAAATGTGGGCAGTCTTCCTGGAGTAAGCTATAACATGTAGAATCTAAGAAGGAGAGTGTCGATCGTGTCCCATATATGAAACTCTCTCCTTCAATGCAATCACAATAACCCAACTAAAATATTTCCTCTTTTATATGCAACGTGCCATCTGATATGAGCAACAAGGTGCTACCTGTTCTGCCATGAATGAAGCTATGCCTCAATACAACCAACAAAATTACTATTAGTCTCAATTCAAAAAGAATAAAAGTGCATTTTATATTGCAATTTTACAAAAGTCTAAACACAACAAAAAGATAAATCACTTAAAAAACTTTATCCTTGTGAAAAAATGCCTTAAACAAAGTGTTCAACATAGGTCTGAAATATGCATATTGAACCCTTGATTTCAGAACCTTTTTCAAAGTTTAAGAAAGGTGATATACTCATATTATAGAATGAAGTTAACATTATAGAATGAAGGCTATCAACACTAACCAGACTGGAACAACATTATCATAGAACTTTCATAGAAACCAAGCCCAAGAATGCCATCAGACTTAATTAGAAAAAATAAATGTCAACCATGGTTCATGTGTTTTTTGAGTAAAACCCTACACCATGTAAGAATCCATTTATACATAAATTATAAATTAAGTTGATGAGAAAAGATCTTTGATATCCAACTAGGAAGCCTTAATATCCAAAAAATTACTAACCTAATTTTTCACAACAAGTTTCCCAACTATTACATCATCTTTACTTAAGAAACTAGATATTGAACCATTGCCATATTGAATCTCACAAGATTCTCCTTCACAAAAAAAAAATTATATATATTAATTTCTTACCAACTTCCTTAATATCCCCATGTAAGCAGACTAAAGTAAGTAAGGTTGAGGGTTTGAAGTAGAGTACCATCTTCTTGGTATGTGCTTGACATTGATGACTTGTATCTTGAATGAAAATAGCAAGCTAGCTACACTGTAAAATCATCGTTAATCATTATTACAAAAATAACCACAAAATACTCTTTAATTAAAATAATCCTTCTAGATATTTCATTTAATTTCTAAGAGAGCTAATTTCACTATCTAAACAACCATCAATCTATTTACTAAATATAATTTCCCAAAATTTAGAATTTGAATGTAATAAAACTAACCATAATTACCAAAGATTTGACACCAAAATGTGGTACAAAATGAATTATTTGAGAGAATGCCTCAAAGAGATTTCATCTCATGGAATGAAATGATATGATTGCAGAATGTGCACAAAATGGATTTTGTAAGGAAGCTCTCAAAACCTTTGAATTAATGAAGCACTCTGGAACACCGAAATTGTAAGCTTTTCTTGTATTCTAGATGCATTCAGTCATGCAGGTTTAGTAGATGAGGGTTGCACATACTTCACATGTCAGTAACCCTTATTGTATTACATATATAGTTGATCATTAGGTGTGCATGGTTGACCTTCGTGCCCATGCTATCTATCTTGAGGACACCCTAAACATTATTACTGAGATGTCAGTTAAACCTTTGTTTCTTGTAAATCATATATGAATATAGGCTAAGTATTCTAGCAACACTGCTTTTTTAGTTGGATCTTAAAAATGTTGTGGAATAGAAGAAAAAAGATTCATTTATCTACCACCATAGTGAAAAGTTAGCAATTGCATTTGGTTTGTTAAGAATGACCCCTGTTACAACTATTAGAGTTGTTAAGAACCTTCGAGTATGTTCTGATTTTCACACTGCATCTAAATTCATCTCCAAGATTATTTCAAGAGAAATTTTTCTAAGAGATGTGAACCATTTCCATCATTTTAAACAAGGACAATGTTCTTGTGGACAATATTGGTGATTCTAAATAAACAATCTGAAAAATAAGGTTACACTATAATAATGTGCACTACATCAGATATCCAGTAATGACGAAGGGACATCCATCAAAGCATAACAACAGGGATTCCTTTTGTCATATGTTGTAGTTACAAGTTCCCTATTAGACATACATGAAAATATGGAACCAATATACACAAGGCAAGCAAACTATTTCAAAAAATGCCTCAAAGAAATGTGATATTTCTTTTTATAGTTTAACCGTGATATCACACCATTTTGACATGATCCTTGTAGTGATGCAGGATATTACTGCTACACTACACTATTATTGCTCGGCCTTTGTAGTGTTGTGGGATGTTACTACTACACCATACCATTATTGCCTGGCCTTTGTGATAATGCAGGATATTATCGCTACACCACACCATTATTGCTTGGCCTTTGCGGTAATGTGATATGTTACCGCTACACTGCACCTTATCTTCTTGGCTGTTGTGGGGATGTGGGAGAAGTATTTGAGTTACCACCATACTACACATTTATGGATCGGCCTCTGCAGTAATGTGGGATGTTAATGCTACACTACACCATGTCTTATTGGCTCTTGTGGTATCGCGGTATTATAAAACTTGTCACAATACTCTTATGAAACTTGTTACGACCATCTACTACCTTGACACGATAGTCTTATGAAACTTGTCAATATTTATGGGCACCTTTTAAATTAAATTATGATCTATAAGGAAACTATCCTATAGGGATGACAGTCCTAAGAAACATGGCAATGGTTACAACAATAAGTAGTTAACTAGAAACCATGAATTTTCAATGCATAATGGAGAAAATACAGAGAGTTAAGTCAGTGAGAAAACATCCTTGGAGAATTGTCATCAAAAGTATGACAATCTAAGAGTTCATAGTAGAAAATCATATACCCTCAAAGACCTAACAGTCATAATAGACTTAGTGATAGCTTTCAGAATCATAAGAATAAATTCATATGCAAGAGCATGAAAAGAAACTGAGATGGAAGGGTAGTTGGTAGAGTTGAACAACCAGACCTATAGTGAGAAGGTAGGGAGAACAAAGTAATTTATAGTCAAGATCATCATGGAAATTTCTTAGGTGACTATATTTGGGTAGGGAGAGAACTTAGTGACAACATTACCATCAAAAAAATAAGGATACTCAAAACCCTACCAAACCCTAGGGCCTTTTTCATCACCTTGTAGAGATCTCAAACATGCATGAAAATATTTCACAAAGACTAAAATCATCTCTATTTTTTATGATAAAAAAAAGTAAAAAATAAAAATAAATTTACAAGTGATGAAAAGAAGTGCATGAAAAGTATATTATGTTGAATTTATATTTAAAAAAAAAACTTAACCATTAACTATCCAATACAATCTAAAAAAATACAAATATACAATGAAATATTACGATTAACAAAATGATAATTTTAATGGTTATCTTAAGGTAGACAAAAAAAAATTGTGCAAGTGAAAAATACTAAGGTATGTGCAGGATCATCATGGAAAAAATAGGCACTTAAGTGGCAAAAATTTAGAAAAGTCAAAGTTGGGCAACTTGACATAAAAATTTGAATAAGTTATCTATATTATTTCAAAAATATGTAAGAATAGAATGTGTAGAAAATTGAATTTAGTTTCTAAACTACTAGGTTTGTTAAAAAATAAAAAATCTATTTAGTGAAAATTTGAAATTTCAATGTAGTGGTACTTAAATTTTAGGGAAAAAATAAGAAGTAGGTGTCTGTTTGACCACCCTAACCACAATAAAATGATAATATTTTTTTATAATATTTTAGATATAAGTAGAGGACTCATGCCCCGATGTGATGCATATTTTTTTGTAATTTTTTTCCAATTAAATAATTAATTATGAATTTTTTATTACAAATTTTTAAAAAATATAAAAAATCGTATTTCTAACCACCTTAACTTGGTCAAAACTTCATGAAATTCAATTTTTCTTTTTTTAATCCTATAGTATGCAAAGCATAGAATGTGACACATGTTTTGGATTCAAAAAATGTGATATCGTTTGAAAACTATAGATGTTTTTCAATCAGCCTATCAATTAGGACTTTAGTCGTAATTTGAATAGAAAATGAATAATAATTACTTATTAAATTTGAAGTAAAGCATAATTTATATCGGTGAAAAGCTGAGAATCTCCTTTAAAAACCCTTTTCATTTCACAATTTTGGGTAAAAAAATATTCGTCAGCCACATAACCATCATATTGCCACTTTTTGGCCCATCATGATCTTGCACATACCCACTACTCTTAGATTATTATGAACAAATAACATTTTCATTTACATCATTTTCGAGCAACAATTTTTTAGATCTGTCCAACTGTACAAAAATAAAATCAAATCTACAACAATCTCAAAGATCTGAAGGTTTAAAAGTCTGATATTTTTAGATCTATTCTTGGCTGTATCCTGCAAACTTCATCATAGAAGGATGGGTCATCACCTCATTTCGACCTAGATATGGAACTACCTTTACTATTTCTATAGAATCCAAAATAGGTATTACAAATGCTGGAAGAAATAACCCTATAAACACACAAAAGGAAAAGCTAAATCAGTAGTAATTTACTAATTTTCATTCAACTTCTATGTAATCTTTTTAAGTACCTGATTCTATTGTACTTTAAAGATTTATAATATGAAATTTAGCTATTCAAATAGCTTAAATAATTTTAAGTTATAAAAATGATAAATAGGCTTTAACAATTCAAAAAATTATCCACTTCTAAAATTTTAAATATCTTTATTGTATCTATTTACCATTGTTAGAGAGTTGCAAACTGTAAATTGTACTCTATCCTATAGGATTGAGAAAGGAAGAACATTGTCAAACAGTGATTGAATCATAACAAATAGTCCAAAAACAATGAAAGTTATTGTCAAATGGTGACAAATATCTGTCCTCTAAGTCATTTGCACATGGTGATTAAGAACACAGTGTGTAAGAAGTAAAATAACATTGGATCATAGCACTGCAAAATGGTCATGAGTTATGCTATGAACTTCACTATTCTTTTGATCACAAAACATAGTGAGTAAGAAGTAAAAGAGCATTAGATCATAGCACTGCAAAATGGTCATGAGCTATGCAATGAACTTCACTATTATTTTTATCACAAAGGAGATTGAGATAATAACCAACATACTGATGTGCACAGAGAATGTTCATGGAGTGCAAACTTCCTTACAAAGCAATTACCACAATAGAGTTTGAAGTGAATTGCACTTGCTAGTTTATGTTGATATGAATATGTTCTAACCTGTAGTTAATTATTGTAGCATAACAGATAGGCTAAATGGTTTTTCATATACCATTATTTCAAATTCTAAACTGCTATACCTTATTCTAGGAACAAATCATAAGGGGATTCTATACATAAGACACCATTGTTTCAAATTCAAAATTGTTGGATTTTTCAAAATTGTTTGCTTCATTTATTTGATCTAAGATATCCTAATGTATAGAAGATGCTATCAAAATCACAATAAAATCCTTTATTCTAAGATGATCGTTCAGAATCTTCCCATCGTAACAATGAAATCAGTCATTAACCTAAACTTTTCAAAGTTTCATCAAATTCTACTTTTCCACTCTCTTTTCCATTTTGAATTTTATTCCCAATTTCATCCATGAAGAACTTCCTCAGCCTATAGATCCTTCTATTAGCCATAAATTTACCAGGTGTCGAGGATAGCTTCGAGTTTTACCCAAGAAACTGACAAAATTTGGCCTTACCAGATCTTTGATTTGGTAAGGACAAATTTTGTCAATTGTTACTTGGGTAAAACTCGGCTATCCTCGACACTGTAAAGTTAAAAATTTGGTAAGGCCAAATTTTTCAATTTCTACTTGGGTAAAAACTCGAAGCTATCCTCAACACCTAGTAAAGTTATGGCTAACATAAGGATCTACAGGCCAAGGAAGTTCTTCATGGATGAAATTGGGAATAAAATTCAGAATGGAAAAGAGAGTGGAAAAGTAGAATTTGATGAAACTCTTGCAAAGTTTAGGTTAATGACTGATGGTTTTGTTCATTGTTATGATGGGAAAGATTCTAAACAGTCATCCTGGAATAAAGGATTTTACTGTGATTTTGAGAGCATCTTCTATATGGTAGGTTGTCTTAGATTAAATAAATGAAGCAAAAAATTGTGAAAGATCCAACAATTTTGAATTTCAAACAATGATGTCTTATGTATAGACCCCCCTTATGATTTTCTCCTAGAATAAGGTATAGCAATTTAGAATTTGAAACTACCGTATATGAACAACTGTTTAGCCTATCTATTATGCTACAAAAATTAACTATAGGCTAGAACATATCCATTTCAGCATAAAATACTAAGTGAAATTCACCTCAAACTCTATTGTACCTGAGTATGATAGTACCTAAGATTTTGGTGTTTCTAAATGAAACCTATAGTAGAAAATTGTAGTCTCCATCTTTAGGAACCATCTTCAAATCTCTTCCCTAAAATGAGGGTTGAAAAAATTAGAAGAGAAGCAATACCATAATTCTAAATTAACAATTTGTATCAAGCCAAATGTCATAAAGTATAATTAAAAATACAAATCCTTACAATTGGACCTCAAATTGGACCAAGCAGATTTATGATTTTATCTTTAGAATGTAGGAACTTTCTCTGTCAGAGATTAACAACCTCAAATTGGATCTCAAATTGGACCAATAAAATTTATGTTTTTATCTTTAAAATGTAGGAACTTCCTTTGTTGGAGCTTCACTAGCTCAAATCAGATCTGAAATTGATCCAAAAAATTTATGATTTTATCTTTACAATTTACAAACTTTCTCTATTAGATATTAAAGATCTCAGGTTGGATCTCCAATTGGACCAACAATTTTTTTATTTTTTATTTAGAATAAAGGAACTTCCTCTATCAAATACTTGAAAATTCCCACAATTAGATTTTGCTTCCAACCAAAAACACCCAAAAGTGTTTCACACCAGCTCAAGGTACTCTCCAACTTGGTTATGACACTGATAGCAATCCAATTTTTTATGAATCATCCATACCCGAACATTGCATCACAATATATTCTTCCTACACATAAAAATGCCACATATTAACCCCTTCTAAATAAAACTCAAAATCATCATAAAACCATAATTAATAAATTATTTCAGCTTTAAAAAGAATCTAATGTCATTTACTATCAAATCAAAAGCCATATAAATCACAAAAATTCCATGAAGCAATCCATCCAAAGAGAAAATAAGCAATGTTAGGATTTGAGAAATATAATTCCAAAGGATTATGTTGTAATGGTAATGGAATCACCATAAGAGCACAACCGAGGAACAAATTCTTGTGACTATAATTATGTGATCCATAACTCTATTGGTCATGTGGCACAATTGTGCTATAATAAATATAGGATGCATTCATGTTTGACCCATGTTTAATGTGGCTATGTTGTGATATAAATGGAGGCACTCATATGAGCACAATTCATGTACAAATCACTTTCATCACAATTAGGTTCCAATCATCATTGGGTGCATTCAGGTTAGCTCAAGTTTAATAGGTTACGATGTAAAGATAACATGATACAAGAGTGATTACCTCTTGCTGCAATAAAGAGCCTATAACTCTAGTTGATATACAGGGTGGTTGTGTTATATCAATTATGTAGTGCATTCAAGCACAACCCATGTTTAATGGGTTATTCTAGAGAGTGATCAAGATTTTATAAAACTTATGAATGTTACTTAAAAGTGTATAGCTTAAACTACAAACCAAGTTTGTTACATAATTGAATGCAATCTTGGGTTACCACAAAATATAATAATGTGATATTCTAATAACCATTATGGAAAGTGTTAAATAAAGACCCATGCTATATAGGATACATTTCCCTAATCAAGTTTACATACCTTATTGATCAAACACAAGCTTCCCACACACTCTAGGATACAATCCAAGATCATACCACAACCCTGTCAATACAACTAATTTTCTGACCCAAGATTGAAGGTTTTTTTTAATACCAATAGAAGCATTGGTAATAGCATGACTAGGGTACAAACCCTAGGCCTCCATAGAAACATAAAAAATAACTCTAACGGATTAGTGAGGTTGCAATACCAACAAGATTGAGACATTGTAGCCAATAACAGAATCTTGCAATCTAAAGATTGTAGCTAATAACAAGCACACTATGTAGCTTAGTGACATTTGTAAATGCAATCTATGGTAAGAATAATGATAGTCACTTGAGGTGTGACAGTGAAAAAGAGGCTGAGCAATGACAAGATAATAAATCTCAAACCTTGCATAGTAAAGTGGAGATTTTAACAGTGAGTTTCCTTACCCCCTTGCTGACCTTAAGGGTTTTTAAATGCTTTTGGCAATGCTAGACAAGGAAAATGCAAATAGGGAATGACTATCCAAATAACGTAATAGTGGCAATCATAGGTTCAATGTTTTTCTTAGCCATTGTATAATGGAGGCAGTAGATTGCATGTTTGAGTAGTGTTTTGAGACTCATAAAAGATGGGAGAATAGTGAATAATTCCTTGTAGACTGTGAAGTAGTGAAAATAAGGTTGAAGGATTTGGGTATGTGTAGGATCATCATGGAAAAAATAGGCTCTTAAATGGAGACAATTCAAAAAAATCAGAGTTAGGCAACTTGACGTAAAAAACTGAATAAGTTATCTATATTATTTTAAAAATATGTAAGAATAGAATATGTATTAAATTGAATGTAGTTTCTAAACTACTAGGTTTATTTAAAAAATAAAAAAATCTATTTGGTGAAAATTTGAAATTTCAATGCAGTAGTACTTAAATTTCAGGGAAAAAATAAGTAGGTGTTTGTCTAACCACCCTAACCACAATAAAATGATAATATTTTTTTATAATATTTTAGATATAAGTAGAGGACTCATGTCCCGATGTGATGCATTTTTTTTGTAATTTTTTTCCATGTAAATAATTAATTATGAATTTTTTATTGCAACTTTTGAAAAATATAAAAACTCATATGTCTAACCACCTTAACTTGGTCAAAACTTCATGAAATTCAATTTTTTTTAATCCTATAGTATGCAAAGCATAGAATGTGACACATGTTTTAGATTGAAAAAATGTGATGCCATTTGAAAGTTATAACTATTTTTCAATCAGCCTATCAATCAGGACTTTAGTCGTAATTCAAATGGAAAATGAATAATAATTATTTATTAAATTCAAAGTAAAGCATAATTTATATTGGTGGAAAGCTGAGAATCTCCTTTGAAAACCCTTTTCATTTCATCAATTTTGGGTAAAAAGAAAATTTGTCAGCCACATACCCTACACATACCCATCATATTGCCACTTTTTGGCCCATCACGATCCTGCACATACCCATCTTAAGACCCACAATACCATGAAAGGATGAGTCACATGTAGTAAGTAAGGAGGTAGTCTATAGGGAATAGCTCGATGTTATAGAAGGATGCTCATGAAATGAACCTTCAAGTGAAAGTGAATGAGTTGTTTGAGATTGCAACTGAGGGTGTAATATCCAGTCTTAAAGGAAGTATGCAAAGCAGTATATGTGCAAAAAAATAAAATCATACACAACAAACAATTCACAATGTTATCTTTCATAATGCCTTGAGTTTGAAGACAAAAATTTCATTATATCTTGATGAAAGTGGTGACCTTAATGGTCAATCACTGGCAACCATGATTTTAAAACATGTTATTGTGCTTATCGAGCCAACATTTAAACCAAGGCAGTGAGTGGTGGTTTGGAACAATGGAAAGTATGAAGGACTTGCTTTATATGCATACTATGCAGTCTAGCTTAAGACAACATTCTTAGAAGAGATTGAAGGTGGATTATGGAACTCAAGGGTTACCATGATAAGGATTAAAGAAAAGAATAAGATCTATTTAAAAGCCACAGTCATGAAGATATTAAAGATGTCATGCAAAATCCTAGCAACTGGAGTAATGCATACAATGCCAAATAGGACAATGTGTTGGGGAAGACTTAGGAGATCTCCACATTATCTAATGATAGGAAAATACATCATTTTTTTTAATAAAAAATTAAAATAAATCATTCTAAACCCTATATAGGATACATTGATACTTCAAAAACATCTAAAAGAATTTTAGATTATCCAAATATATGTCAATTAAATACTTGGATTACAAATAGTAGCATGAACAATGTAACCCTTGTTGAGCAGAGCAGGAATGAGATAAGAAACAATGAATCTTATGCCTCTTGTCACACACATCTCCTTACCGTTCTTTGTCATTCTTTACTAAAACACTTCTCCATTATGGTAGGCCACACCTAAAATTAATGTTTCAACGAAGGTTTTAGAGTATATTTGTTAAAATGAAAACTCCATTCTGGTGGGCTACGCCTAAAAATAAGATTTTGACAAAAAAATTAGGGTGTGTTTATTAAAGTTTTAGAGTATTTTTGCAGGCTATATTCTTGATTCCTTAAATGATTTATTGAAATGGATTGTGACTAAATAAATGACTAACTATCCATTCCTATACAAAAGATGTTGCTCTAGGAAGCTTTGAAGAAGGAAGAGAAAATACTAAGAATGGATGCAATTCCATTGTGTGATCAAGTTAAAGACATGGGGGTCACATTGGAGCCCCAACCTTCAAGAGTCGCGGCTTATGTGAACATCATGAACAATGCAAAGGAGAAAGAGTAAGCAAGCCAAATCCCACACCTTTCTTTTTAACACTTATTGTGGGAGATAAGCTTTTGCATAATAACATGATTGATTTAGGAGCTAGTACTAGGACATGCCTAAATATGTGGCCAATGCCTTGGAACTCAAGTATGAGCCCCTTGAAAAAGGAATCATGCAATTAGATGGGAAGAAAGTTTTGACTGTTGGTCGAATCAAGGATCTATCTTTGACCCTCTTCTCATGTCAAAGCCAAACGGTCACACAAGAAGTAGTTGTGATAGACATTCCCCCAATATATATGAGCAAGACACAATCAATCAAACCCCTAAAGAAGAGGTCCTCCTCAACCAATTCATTGACTCCAACCTATTTGGAAACTTTCATGCTACCAGATTAGGCACCTATGTGATCTTCGATGATGACCAAGTCTTTGAAAAATTGATCAAGGAATGGGAGGAGCATAATGGTCCAAGTGACAACATTCTATGGACATTATATTTTGATGGTGCCAAATGCAAGGCTAGTTTTGGAGTAGGCACTAGGCGTCTGACTCATATCCCTGACAGGGTCAAAGACCCTCAAATCCTTTCTTTTCTATTTCCCATGCTCAAATAATGATGCAAAGTATGAGGCTTTGGTTTATGGTTTATTCCTCATAGAACAGATGGGCATAAAGAGAATACAAACATTCAAAGATTCAGAGTTGGTTGTAAGTCAATTTCGTAGGCAGGCGGTTGCCAAGAATATAAGAATGAAGTTGTATAGATATAGAATATGGGATTTGATTTAGATTTTTGAGGATTTTAAGATTTAGGTTATCCCACATTCCCATAATGACGTTGCTAATCAAATGGCTTCAATCGGTTCATAGTTTGAACCAATTTCTAATTCAGCAACAAAGCAAAATGTAGTAAAAATCATTGTCCAACCAGCAATTCCTGACAATGATTAGAACTAGAAGGTATTTGAGGATGATTTCCAGATTGCTGATTTTTTACAAAAGTCAAGAAAAGCTTCCAACTATTCACAGTTTTGAAGCAGAGCCCTCTAAAGTGCAAGTGATCCAAATAAAAGGAAATAAGCTCCTTCAAGGTTTAATCTCCCTTAAGAATCTTTTCGACTATGAGGACACGAGAAATGGCAAGCAAAGGTTCACTGCTAATGAGAAAGACTATGAAGATCTCGATGTTGGAAATGGTAGAAATTTAAAGGTTAGAAGGGACGTTCCTCAGAAAGATAAAGAGAGATTAAAATGGCTATGTTCTAGATACGACGAGGTCATAGCTTGGACCTATGACAATCTCAGAGGATATGATCTCGACATAATTTAGCATACTATTGACTTAACCAAAGGCTCGAAGCATATTTGAAAAAAAAAGGCCATTCAATGTGAAGGTTGAAGAATTGATGGCCCAAGAACTCACTAAATTAATTGAATCAAGGATCATATACTTGATTAAGCATTCCACCTAGGTGTCTAATCTGGTGCTTGTTTGAAAAAGAATGGTGATATTCAGCTTTGTGTGCATTTCAGGGACTTGAAAAAAGCCTCGTTGAAATACCACTACCCTTTTCCATCAATGGAGTAGATTTTGCAGACTATGGCTAGATCGGAAATTTTCTCTTTGCTTGATGATTTTTTGGGTTATAACTAGGTTTATGTCAAAGGAGGGGATCAGTATAAAAAAACGTTCACTACTAAGTGGAGAATGTTCACATACTCAAATATTCCTTTTAGACTTTCCAATGCTAGTGTGAATTTTAAGTGAGCGATGGATATCATTTTTAGAGTTTTAATTAATCAGATTATTCTAATATATCTAGATGACCTAACAGCCTTTTCAAAATTGAAGGATGATCACTTTGATCATCTAGAAAAGGTTTTCTAGAAATGTCAACAATTCAAGATTTCCTTAAATCCAAAAAAATGTGTCTTTGGAGTGCCCCAAGGCAAGCTACTTGGTTTCATGGTATCAAAGGAAGGGATAGTGATAGATCTCAAAAGGGTGAGATTCATAATGGACCTACCTTTTCCTGTCAACTAGAAGGGGTTGCAGTCTTTTTTGGGGAAGATCATTTTTTTTAGTCAGTTCATTTCAGACTTCACGAGCATCATGAGACCTATCACACTGATACTAAAAAAGAATCTAATTTCAAGTGGAACCCTAAAGGAAAGAAAGTTGGCGAACGAGTAAAGGAAACTATATGTTAGATAGGACAACTAATAGGGGGTGAATAATTTTCCATAGATTATAACCTTCAATTCAATCATAGAAAATAACACATAAACTGATTAAATGATTAACATCAAATGCCAATGCAAAAACACAATAACACCAGATTTACATGGAAAACCCAATGAGGGAAAAACCACGATGAGGATTAACTCACAATATAGAGAATATCAAAACTAATTACAAAAAGGCTCACTACTTGAAATAAGGCTCCTTGCCTAAGATAAGGCTCACTGCCTACAATAAGGACGCACTGTCTAGACTCACTATCCATAGAGCTACAACCTAGAGATACAAAATAAGACAAATAATACTTGTTATAGAGAGATAACAATCCCAATGCAACAAAGGATTCTGGCACAATCACTAATCAACTTGCATGAATGATAGAGTTCGCCTTCAGCTCACTACATCTAGAAACTTAGTCTTAAGCTTTGCACTGATCAACCAAACATAACTCACACACTTCCAGAATCATATCAAAGTCATGTATGCTCTGTCACTTATCTTCCTTCTTTTCTTATGTACAATTTTCATTGCTAGGTCATTCTGTATTTATACTATCTCCAACCTTGAAAAGATATAAATTCATCCATCCAACTTCAAATTCAAATTAGTTTGGTGCCAAACATCCTAGGGTGGAATTAGAATGAGGGAAAACCAAACACATTCTCCACTGAGACCCATAATAGTTCCAACACACTTCATTAACTTTGAAGATAATTCTTAACACACGGTTGGCCAAACCAGTGTAAAACACATAAATCAATTAAGCTCAATACTTCAAGAAACTAAAAATATCTTCAATGCAATTAGAACATCTTATTTCTAAACCTGCAAGTCAAAAGACTTCAACAATGAGAAATTTGGACCAGCAACAGTTCTCCTAGACCTCAACCAAAACACAAAAAAAAACATAGGGACAAGTACTGGATCATCATCCTCAATAGTTGAATGCCAGTAATCTTCGTTTAATATAATTTTCTCAATATCCTCAACATATACAACTAACAACAACTAGTAGATAACTAGTTGACCAACTAACATCAATGACAACACCTTCATTCCTTTCTCTATTCTTGCAACAATCTCCCCCGTTGTCATTGATGGTAACACATGATGTGAAAAACCATCAAAGACACCATACCAATTTTGACAATACTTCTCAAGATTTTTCTTTTTGCTTCTCCCCCTAAGAAGATCATCTTTCTCATCACTTGCTTTCTCTTATCATCTTTCTCTCCTTTCACATGCTCTCTCTCATTTTCACATGTTGTCTCTCCCCCTTTGAAAAAAATTGCAAAGGCACAAGATATGTTCATTGAAACTTCCTTTAACATGAAAATAGAATACTCATAATGACAACACTTGAAACTACCTACTCTCCCTGAGAGATAGCCACCAAAACATCAGTCCAAAAAGATAGAACCATGAATCCACCAGACTGATGCACCTCCAAATGCATCTTAGTTTATTAAAGGGGGGGAAATAACTCCTAGCTTATCCCAAAGATACTCAAAAGTATCTTTAGGAAGAGCCTTTGTAAATATATTCGCAATTTGATCCTTTGTTGGAACATAGTCAATCTTGAATTCATTCTCCAAGACCTTCTCTCTCAAGAAATAATATTTGATAGATATATGCTTCATTATCGAGTGCATTCTTCAAAATTTTAATTGCACTTGTATTATCACAAAAATAGAAATAGGATCATCATATAGCACTGTGATATCCTTCAATGTCTGTTTCACCCATAACACTTGTGTATAGCAAGATGCAACAACAATATACTCAACTTTAGTAGTAGAAAAAGAGGCTAAATCTTACTTCTTACTCAGCCATGCCACCAACCTACATCCAAGAAAGAATGAACCACCACTTGCACTCTTTCTATCATCTATACTTCCAGCCTAATTTGCATTTGTATAGGAACTCAGTGTAAATTCAGTATCTTTAGGATACCATAATCCATAACCAGAGTGCCATTCAAATATCTGAATATTATATTAACTATAGTAACATGTATTTCCTTTGTATCTTCTTGAAATCTAGCTACAAGACAAACCACATGCATAATATCTGCTCTAGTAGCAGTCAAATACAGTAATCCACCAATCATATATCTATACTTGCTCTTATTAGCCTTAAGTGAATCAGCATCTTTACCTAACTTGCAACTAGTCACCATAGGAGTACTTACCATTTTGGAACCATCCATCCCAAATTTCTTCAACATCTCTCTCGCATACATAGACTGTGAAATGAAAATATCTTTCTCTGTCTGATTAATCTATAACACAAGAAAGAAATTCATCTCCCCAAACATAGACATTTCAAAAAAAATCTGCATTTCTTTCATAAACATCTTGCACATATTTTAATTTCCTCCAAAGATAATGTCATCAAAATATACAACTAAAACCAAGATTTTGTCATTTTCAATTTTGAAGTAGAAATTACTATCTATTGTACCTTTGTTAAATCCTTGCTGACTCAGATACTTATCTAACCTTGCATACCAAGCTCTAGGAGCTTGCTTCAATCCATATAAAGATTTCTTCAATATACACACCATATACGGTTGATCTATTGACTGAAATCCTTTTGGTTGTTCCATGTAGACCTCTTATTCTAGCTCACCATTCAAAAATGTTGACTTGACATCCATCTAATAGACTTTGAAATATTTATAAGAAGCTAATACCAAGAATATTCTTATAGCTTCCATTCTTTCTACCGAGGCAAAATTCTCTTGAAAATCTATTACTTCTACTTGTGAGTACCCTTTACACACAAGCCTTGCTTTGTTTCTAACAACTTTCCCATTCTCATTCAACTTATTTCTGAATACCCATTTCGATCCAATGATATTTTTGTTTGTTGATCTTGGGACCAATTCCCAAGTTTGATTCTTCTCAATCTACAAAACTTCTTCTTTCATTGCTTCCTTCCAATTTTAATCCTTATAGGCTTCACTTACCGACCTCAACTCAATCTCAGAGAATAAGCACAAATTTACTTTAGTAGTAGCTTTTCTTCTAGTTAACACACATTTTTTCTTGTCTCCAATAATATGACTTTTTGAATGATTCCTCTGTACATATTTTGGTATCCTAGGGGACATCATTGAAGCATCTTCTTCTCTCTCATTTTGTTCATTCTATTTCTTTTGCTCATCTTTATCCCATTCTTCCATAATTTCTTCTATTCTTGCATGGTCATGTTAATTAGACACATATCCATCAATATCAATAGAATTCTTCATTGTTTTATCAATCTTCACATTCAATATTTCTACAATATTTCTCAATCTTTTATTAAAACATTTGTATGCCTTGCTTTTAGTAGAGTGTCCAAGAAATATTCCTTCATCACTTCTTACATCAAACTTTCCCAAATTTTCCTCATCTCTTCTGATATATCACTTGCTTCTAAATACCTTGAAATATTTAACTGTAGGAATTCTCCCGTACCATAGCTCATAGGGAGCTTTTGTACTATTTTCTCTTTCCTAAACTCAATTGAATACATATACAACAATGTGAATAGCTTCTTTCCAGTAAACTTCTAGTAATCTGGATTTAGTGATCATTGACCTAGCAGCCTCTTGACCTGTTCTATTTTTCCTCTCAATGAATCAATTATGCTGAGGAGTTCTCAGAGTAGATAACTATCTCTGTATTCCATGCACTTCAAAAAATATATTATCTTCAAATTCACTTCATTTTCAACCATAGCCTTGAATGCCTTGAATCTATCTAATGCATCTGATTTCTCTCTTAGAAATGTAACCCATGTATATCTAAAATAATCATCAATTAAAAGAATAAAATACCTTTCACCAAGTAGAAATCGCACCCTTATAGGACCACAAGGATTTCTATGAACCAGATCTAATAATCCAGTAGTAGATTATTCTCTTGATCTGTAATGATTTCTTGTTTTCTTCCCAAACTGACAATTCCCGTAGATAACATTTATAGGATTTGTAATTTTTGGTAGATCTCTCATGGCCTGAACAACACCAATCCTTTCCAAGTTATCAAAATTCATGTGACACATTCTCCTATGCTATAACCAACTATCATTTGTCTGAGTCATAAAGCATTGTCCATCAACACCCTTAAGATGATAAATATTCCCTTCAAATTTCTTTCATGTAGCAATCAATGTTTTGGATCCTTTCCAGATCTCACATTTCTCATCCTTAAATACAAGATCATATCCCTTTCTACACATCTAACTGACACTCAATAGATTATACCTTAAACCCTTAACATAGTAAACATCATCAGTATGATGCTTGCCATCAAAAATTACTAAACCTATCCCACATATTTTAGCACTAGTATCATCTCCAAACATAACCAAACCTCCATCATATTTCTCAAGTTTCACAAACTTACTCTTATCACCAGTCGTGTGATGTGAGAAACCACTATCAACTACCCAAACGTTCTTTTCTTCTTTAGCATGTAGGGAAAAGATAAATGTACCTTCATTGTTCTCCTTCTCCTTCTCCAGGGGACTTTCCATTATCATTTTTTCTAAATTAGTAGAAGTAGGTTCATCCTTTATCACCAAGAACAAGCATTCATTGTCATCTAGATCTTTATATTTTGAATCTTCATCTAAAATACTAGCATTCTGATTAACATAGTAAGCTTTTTTAATCTTCTTTCCTTTCGTTTCTTTCTCATATATTTGTTTATTCTTTTTAGCTCTTTTTGGACACTTTACAACATAGTGACCAATTTCTCCACAACTAAAGCACTTAAAGGGAAATTTTACTTCATACTTACCAGAGCCTTTTCTCATTCTTATTACAAAGTCAACTTTGATTTCATCAATTTTTTTATCATCTAGATATTTATGTCTATAGCTTTAAAAGTAGTCCATGTTTTTCATCCACTTCTTAGATTTGGCTCCCTCATCTCATAAGATGTTAAAAATCCTAGCTGCAGATCCTTAGCACAAGTCTTATAATCTATAGTCTACTCAACAGGACTCAATTTTTCATTGTAAGCATCAAGAAGAGTTATGAGAATCTTCTTTACAATCTCAGTTTCATCTATAATAGTGTCAAGAGATTGCATTCCAGCCACTACCTCATCCAATCTCTGTACATAAGCTTTAACATTTTCATGTTCAAACATATGTATAAGATAAAACTATGTTTCCAAATTATGCAATTTTTCCTCTTTTACCCTTTCATCACCATTGTGTACTCTTTCTAAAGCATCACAGACTTCCTTAGCTGTCTTAAAGTTCTAAACCTTAATCAACTCAAAATGTACCATACTATTCTTCAATATGAACTTAGCCTTATTATTCACTTTATGTGATCTGATTTCTTCAGGTGTACTTAGACCATTAGCAAGAGGAGTGTAGGGATTCTTATAAGCTTTCTCTGCATCATATCCACAATACTCTAGATATTCCTCCATCAATACTTTCTAGATACCATAGTTAGTTCCATCGAACCTCAAATAATCAAAGACCATTTTTCTAGCCATCCCAGACCTTCCTCAAGCGGTTAAGCTCTTGACCAAGGAACCAAGCTCTGATACCAATTGTTGGATAGGACAACTATGAGGGGGGGTGAATCAGTTGCCACATATTACAACCTTCAATTCAATTACTGGAACTAACACATAAACTAATTACATGATTAACCATCAAATGCCAATGCACAAACACAATAACACTAGATTTATGTGGAAAACCCAATGAGGGAAAAACCATGGTGAGGATTAACCACACTATAGAGAATATCAAAACCGATTACAAAAAGGTTCACTATCTAGAATAAAGCTCACTGCCAAAGATAAGGCTCACTGCCTACAATAAGGACTCGCTGTCCACAGAGCTACAACTCGGAGATACAAAAGAAGACAAAGAATACTTGTTATATTAAGACAAAAATCCCAATGCATCAAAGGATTCCACCACATTCAATGATCAACTTACATGAATGATAGAGTTCTCCTTCTACTCACTTCATCCAAAAAATTAGCATTAAGCTGCAAATTGATCAACCACACACATAACTCACACACTTTCATAATCGCATCAAAGTCACATCTGCTCTTTCACTTATCTTCCTTCTTTTCTTATATATAATTTTCATTGTGAGCTCATTCTATATTTATACTATCTCCAACCTTGAAAAGATACAAAGTCAGCCATCCAACATCAAATTCAAATTAGGTTGGTGCCAAAAATCCTAGGGTGGAATTAGAATGAGGGAAACCCAAACACACGCTTCACTAGGACCCATAATAGATCCAACACACTTCATCAAATTCAAAGATAGTGCTTAACACATGGTCGGCCAAACCAGTGTAAAACACATAGATCAATTAAGCTCAATACTTCTAGAAATGAAAAATATCTTCAATACAATTAGAACATCTTATTTGTAAACCCATAAGTCAAAAGACTTCAACAATGAGAAATCTGGACCAACAAAAAATATCCCAAACCTTAGCCAATATACAGAAAAAACATAGGGACAAGTACCGAATCATCATCCACAATAGTTGAATACTTGTAATCTTCCTTTAATAGAATTTTCTGAATATCCTCAACATACACAACCAACAACAACTAGTAGATAACTAGTTGACTTGTTGACATCAATGACAACACCTTCATTCCTTTCTCTATTCCTGCAACACCATATTTGCATCCCTGGTGTTAGCTAACCTAGACTTCTCCAAGGATTTTTTTCTCTACATCTACAGCGACCAACACAACATAGCTTCAGTGCTCACTCAAAAGGACAAAGATAATAGTAGAGAGAATCTCATCACATTTCACTCCAAGACTCTCAAGGAATATTGTTGATGGGTGTTTTTTCACTTCTCAACACAAGTAGCACACAAGTATGCTACCTCTCTTGAAATGAAACTCCCTACAAACAAGTTGCAAAAAATTACTCCAAGGTCTCTCAAGTGTCAGGTCATGACTTGGAAAAAACAACTTAGTGGATTGATGTGATTTGTTGGTAATCACAAGGGGCATGAATAGTTGCTAAGTTGGGATGGAATTGGATCTTCAAATGGAGTTTATGAGATTTTGAAAGTGATTTGCAATTGTTGCAAGTTCAAAAAAATAGTCTAAAACTCCACGTTCAACATCAGATTTGTAAGGAAAATCAGATGCGGAAACAATTCTCCTAACATCAATACCTCAGAGAAGAATGTAGATATACTTTTAATTTTTCAATTATAGTTCAACTAAGATGCACTATGAAGTAAATAACAGAAACAGAGTATTTGACAATCACACATGAACACCAGAAATACATGGGAAAACCCTTATGGGAGAAAAACCCACCACACCAAGAGAAATCACTTTGTATTATATGTAATGGAGATTACATACAAATGTTAGACTTATCTTTCTGGTGTCTGTTTACAACAGCATTCACCATGAACAATCTTTGTACAGGAACCTTCAAATTACAGTATGCACAAAATAGAATTCATCTACTGATTCAATCACTCAACAAATTTGTCGATCCAACCAACTGATCACCATCTACAATCACCAAGTATATCCATTTCGATCTTTATTTGTCAAAATTCCTCACAGAACCGTCGCAATGAACAATCTTTCAACTATTCAGATTCGACTTCTCCTATTGGTCCACGAGACTCCACATAGGACGGTCAATCGGTCAACAAAATTTGCACTGTGTTGGAATCTTGTTGAGACACTAACAGTGTCTCGCCGATGCCACATAACCTTCATATCGATGTCGCCAAGAGATATCGTTATCACCAAGATGTTCTATCGAGCTTCATGTGTCACACCGAATCATCAAACAGTCAATGAGACCTATTGCTTTTGCCAGGACCTCACGCTGAGTCACCAAAGGTTATACTGAAGTCAAATATTATACTAAGTTCCAAAGAACAGTCGGCAAGACTTAACACCTTTTCCAAGAGTTCTTATCGAACACATATTTTTTACACCGATGACCACCATTTGCCAAGACCTATGTCGAAGAACCCTCATCATCGACGAGACTTACATCATCCGCCAGGACTTCTTCCCGAACCATTTGGGTTACCCCGATAGCCATCGGCTATCAGCAAGACATCCATCAGTCACTAAGAGATCCCCCGAGATCCTTTGTGTTACACCGAACACCGAACGGTCGACAAGACTTAACACTCTCACCAAGACCTTTCCCCGATCACTTTGAGTTACTCTGATGAACGTTTGGATGTGTCCCCGTCGGTGTGACCTCCACTGTTCGCTAAGACTTCTCACCGAACCAACATAGGCTATCCCGAAGCCCGTAGTCGTCACGAGTCTCCCCGATCTACGATTGAATGGCTTGTCGACCAAAGAACTCCATGCGATAAGAGATCATAGCGAATACACTATGTCATAGCGAAGGCTCCAAAGAATAAGCGTTTGGCAAGACTTCTGCAAGGTCACAACAACCTGTTCAAAATATAATGTATCAAAGTTGCTAGTCGGCCAGACATGATAGATATCGTATCGACTTTGCTCTAATCATAGGTTTTAGCCTATGATGATTGAGGCACATATTTCCAACAATCTCCCACTTGACGAAGATCACACAAGCACCTCCAGAGCACAACATAACTTATTGAAAATCATGGGCACTAAGGCCCATCGAACTGGCACACCACCTGAATTTGTCTGTGCTCACTGGCTTTGTCAATGAGTGTGCAACATTCTCTAGAGTATCAACCTTTTCCAAACTAACCTTTCCATCCTCCACCATATCTCGTACAAAGTGATATTGTACATCAATATGTTTCGTCCTGGCATGCAAAGTAGGGTTCTTTGCCAGAAAAATTATACTCTGACTGTCACAGAAAATAGTTATTTCCCCTACATCAAAACCAATGTTAGAACACAAACGTTTCAACCAAACTGCTTCTTTACAAGCATGAGTAGCTACCATGTATTCAGCCTCCGTATTGGACAAAGTGACTACAGCCTGCCACTTACTCATCCAACTCACTGCACCACCATTCAACATGAAAATGTAACCACTGGTGGACCTCCTGCTATCAATGTCCCCTGCCCAATCAGAATATACATATCCATGAATGCTGAGAGTCCTCTATGATTCAACCAAGTTCCCATGGTAACACAAAGAAAAATCTGAAGTTCCCTTCAAATATCTAAACACTCTCTTCACAGCATCCCAATGCGTTCTTCCTAGATTATCCATAAATCGACTAAGAACTCCCACTGCTTGGGCAATGTATGGCCTTGTACAGACCATTGCATACATGAGACTGCCAACCGCACTAGCATAGGGTACATTGTTCATGTCCTCCATCTCAATAGGAGATTTTGGACAGTCCTCAACAGATAGCTCTGTTCCCTGCATGACTGGAACCACTAGTTGTTTGCAATCATTCATACAAAATCTCTCAAGAATAGTCCTGATATACTTACTCTGACTGAGCCATAGTTTTCTATTATTTATGTCCCTGGTTATCTCCATCCCCAGAATATACCTTGCTGCACCAAGATCCTTCATTTCAAACTTAGCAGACAACTGAGACTTAAGATCAAAAATTATTAGCTTACTATTGCCTATGAACAACATATCATCAACATAGAGAGCAATAACAAGTACTCGATCACTTTCAGCTTTATAATATACACAGTGATCAGATTTTGATATCACAAATCCCAAAGACAATACAAAAGTATCAAATTTCTAGTACCACATTCTAGGTGACTGCTTTAACCCATACAGAGACTTCTTTAATTTGCATATCAGTTTTTCTTTACCTTTCTCAACAAAGTGCTCAGGTTGGGACATATAGATTTCTTCTTCAAGATCACCATGAAGAAATGTTGTCTTCACATCCATCTGTCTACCTCTAAGTCATATGCTGCTGCAAGTGACAAAAGAAATCTGATAGATGTCAGCTTTGCTACAGGAGAAAAAATCTCCCCATAATCAATTCCCTCGACCTGGGAATAACCCTTTGCAACTAGTCTTGCCTTGTACTTTTCTACACTGCCATCCAGACCAATCTTTTTCTTAAATACCCATTTGCAGCCCACAGGTTTTCTGCCTTCAGGCAAGGGCACCAAACTCCAAGTTTCATTTTTCTCTAATGATGCCATCTCTTCATTCATGGCTTCCAACCAAGAGTCTGAATAAGACATTTTAAATGCCTCCTTTATAGTCATAGGCTCATCAGTGCTAGAAATTAAAGCATAGGCACAAGTAGAATCAATCAAAGAGAACCCATACCTATCTAGTTGTTTTCTTTCACGGGTTGACCTCCTCACTTGCTGAGGCTGAGGTTCTTCTTCAAAACTTTCAGAACTGCTTGAGCTCTCCTCAGTTTTAGGTACATTTTGAATTTTGAATTCCTCTTTCTTTGGTGTAGGAGGAATTAATGCTACATCCTTATTGTTTTCTGACTTTGTCCCTGACTGTAGATCCAAAGTGGAAGGTTTCAGCTCATGAAAGATTACACTTCTGTTGTATACAACCTTCTTTGTATCAGGATTCCAAAGCTTGTATCCTTTTATGACAGCACTATACCCAATAAAAATACATTTGACAACTTTGTTCTCTAGTTTAGATCTTTTCAGATCCGGCACATGAACATATGCCTCACAGCCAAAAACACGAACATGTTGCAGACTTAGTCCATTACAGAGGACCACCACCAAACATGGATCAGACCATTCAAGAAGTCATTCAAGATGTAGGAGAACTCAAACTGCCCCCTGTTAGAGTCAAACAAGCTGATCAAATCTTGGACACAAGGGTTTATAAGAAGACCAGGACCAAGGAGTACAAGGAACACCTGATCAAGAGGCATGGACAACCAGATTCAGATGCAGTATGGATCAAGGAGGTAGAGTTCAAGAGGTTGGGCATTGATCCCAATCTGCTCAATCCGAGGATGGATTGAATTTTTTGTTTTGGGGAGGATGGTGCAGGAGCACCAAGGCCAAACTCCAATTTGACTTGCACAAATTTTGGTTTGCAAAAGTTTTGGCTTGTACTGACCTTGGCCAAGTCAGCATGTTGTGTTTAGATTGGACCTTAGAAGGTCTTGTGTGGCATGTTGTATTAATCTTTTATCTAGGTGTCATTCTAGTTTAATTGTTGGTTGTTGGTAAATTTTTCTTTATTAAGGTTTGGAATGTTGTGCTTGAAGATATGATGCATCAACTTGTGTTATTGCCACTTCCTTGTTGATGGAAGATGCTAGTGGTCAGTTGAGGGGTTGTTAACTTGAGGAAAATGAGTTAGGAGATCCTAAAAAGAAGGATAATGGCAAGGATTGCAGGAATATTATGGAAATTGCATGATAACAATGAGAGGTTGCATGCAGTTGAGGAGTTATCTTGGATTCCCTTAAAATCAGGGATATTGGAACAAGCAATGCCCCCTTGAAACATGGAAAAAGGAATGACTAATGTTAATCATGGCTCGGAGATAGAAAAACAGTTAGTTTTTGCATTGTATCAAAGGACTTTGATGTGAATAACAAGACAGTTTTTGGGTTTTTGTTATTTCTGTGTTTTTCTGGAAAACACAGTGTGTTTTGCATAGTGAATCTATTTAGGCGTTGTAAATTGACATAGCATTTTGTTTTGTATTTACAGAGCAGTGTTAACATTTTCCTTTGTAAATAACTTTCATTTTGAGTGTTGGTAGTGTTTAGTTTCCAAGGTTCAGGCAGAAAAAGGACTATAACTCTGTTTTGACAGAAACTACAATTTCTGAAACTGCCCCTGCATTTTGAGAATAGTGAACAAAAAGGCATTGTGCATGTTAATCTGACATTGTGTATATGTTTAGAAGTTAGGGAAGAGCTATCTTCATTTGATCTTTAAGTTGTTTAGGGTATAGTTGTTGTTTGAAGTTCATAGGTTAATTGTAGTGGGTTAGTTTTCTATTTTGAGCAGTAAGTTTTCAAATGGCTCCCTCCTAGACCCTGACCATGAGATTCTCATGAGTTTGGTGAAAATGGGAGGGAAGCCAATGTTTTGTATATACTTGATGACAGGTAATCAAAAGGGCCAAGCAATGAAGTTTAACTCCAAACCCTAGGCGAGTTCTGAGACCCGGTTGGGAGTTTGGAGAAGGTGAAGTAAGGGAATAGGCAGGGTTTGAGGATACAGTACGGAAGCCATACAGTCCCAGATAGGGAGATAACATTAATATTAATTAGAGTGAAAAACAAGACTTGGTTCAATCCATTGAAGGCAGATTTGATACAAAACCAGAGAAACCCTAGAAGTTAGGGAATTAGCCCTCTGCTCCAAGAACTCATGAAAGCACTGTACGGTATAGTTGGTGACTAGAAATCTTTTGAAAGATTTAAAACCCTGAAAAGGGTGTCTGAATATGTTCTTTGTTTTCCAGGGTGTTTGGAGAATATAGGCAGAAAAAGTTAATTAGTGACTGGTAAGGGCTAGTAAATTTAAGGCCACATCTTGGCTAGGTATTGAGATCAGGTGAAGTAGAGACCAAAGAACCCCTAAAATGGTTCAATGTGGATGCAAAAATCATTTAGACAGTAACCTCAATCCCCCTACAAGCATTACAAATTAGTTGGAGAACAGGGCACTTAGATCCTTCTAAGTCCTAGAAAGAGCATTCAAATTTCATGAAGGTGTTGAGTTACCCAAGGTAAAGCACCGAGTAAAAACTCTTTCAGAAGAGTTGGAGCAGGGTTTGGTCAACCTAGAAGCTCAAGAGGAACCCACTGGAGTCAGATTCCAGGCAGGAGGCAGTGGAAAGTCTTCCACAAGACAGTGCAAGCAACCTTGGGTATTTGCATACACCATATTGGTATCAGAGCAAGAGTTGGATTCCAGGCTTGTGATTAATGAGCCAATCCACTGAGTCAGTAGGAGAGAATACACCAGAGGAAGGAACCATTGTGACAAATGCAGAGCTAGCAAAGAAGGTAGAAGAGCAAGAGGAAGATAACCGGTTGCTTAGAGAAAGGATATCTCAGATGGAGAGACTCCTAGATGAAGTCCAAGAAATAGCAGATACTGTGAAGGACAAGATAAAGAAGAAGGAAGAGCAGGAAGCCAAGGAAAAAGAGGTGGAATTGGAGGAGGAATCTCCAAAGCCAGATCCTATTCTTGTAGAGGAACCATTCTTGAAGGCATTGCAGGCCTTGAGTGGTAAGGCATTGGATGGTGTGCCACTTTTCAGTGGACAAATGGATCCATATTCAGTAGTAGATTGGATTGAGAGCATTGAGAATCACTTTGAATGTGATGGCATTACAGAAGCTCAAAAGGTAAAGGTAGCCAAGTCAAGGTTGAGAGGAGCAGCTCTCACATGGTGGAAGTTTGTGCAATCTGAAAGAGAGAAAGAAGGCAAAGGTCCCATAGTTTCATGGAAAGGAATGGTGACCAAGATAAGGCAGAATTATCTCCCTGATGATTATGAAGTCTAGTTGCATAGGAGAAGACACAATCTGAGGCAAAAAGACATGGATGTTCAAACATATACAGAAGAGTTTCAAAAACTGTGCCTTAGATCAAAGGTGGTTGAAGATGAAAGCATTAGGTTAGCAAGGTACCTAAATGGACTCAAGTGGTCTATCCAAGAAGATATGAGCTTGGTAAACTTCAAGATAGTACGCCAATGCTATCAAATGGCCTTGAAGATAGAGGAGAAAGGCAAAAAGAAGCAAGAGCAAAACCCCAAAGGTAGAGGTAAAGGCAAAGATAGCAGAGGACAAAGAGGAAGCTATAGTGGAAGAAGCTCAGAATCAAGAACCCAAGGAGAAGTCAAACTTTCTGATCAGCAAGAAGGAAGCTCCAGTAGAGGTGGTAGAGGAAGAGGTTTCAGCTCTAGAGGAAGAAGTGGTGGACAAGGAAGAGGCAGTTACTTCACCAACATGAAATGCTATCATTGCAACCAGTTGGGACACCCAGCCTATAGATGTCCTGAGAAAGGAAGCACTTCTCATGGGGGAGATAAGAGGACCAATCTGATTCAAGATGAAGCAGCTGCAGAAAATAAGAAAAAAAAAGTACCCTTGAACTCAGAGGAAGGTGAGAATCTTATGATGAGAAGGACTTTAATCAAGGAACCGGTCAAAGAAGAGCCAAGCCAAAGAAGATCCCTATTTAGGATAAAGTGCAAGATGATGGGAAAAGTGTGCAAGGTGATTATAGACTCAGGTTCTACTAACAATATTGTGTTAGAGGAGGCAGTCAGCAAACTGAAATTAGCAAGAATACCTCACAAGAATCCTTACAAGGTCACATGGCTCAACAAGGGTCAGCATGTCTTGGTGAATGAACAAGCATGGGTGGAGTTTTCAATTGGAAAGTACAAAGACAAGGTATTATGTTATGTGTTACCTATGGATGCATGCCACTTGCTCCTAGGTAGGCCATGGCAATTTGACCGTCAAGTTGTGCATGATGGAGCTAAGAACTCATACACCTTCAAGAAGGACAATGTCACATACAAGATTCAATCTTTGTTGGAGGACACTGAGGTGCAGAAAATAGGTTCTAAGCTGCTGATAACTAGTGAAAAAGAGTTCTTAAAGGCCTTGGAAGAAGGAGAAGGCGTTGGCTATGCAATAATGATCAATCCAAGAGAGGCAAGCAAAGAGAAGGCAACTGAAAAGCAAGAGTTACTCAAGGAGATTCAAGATTTGTTGTAAACCTATGAGAACATAGTAAGTAGTGGTCAACCAGCAACTTTACCTCCTAAAAGAGCCATAAGTCATAGGATAGACTTGATACCAGGAGCCACCCTTCCTAACAAAGTAGCCTACAAGATGACACCTCAGCAAAACGAGGAAATAGCTAGGCAGATTCAAGAACTACTTGACCAAGGTCTTATTAGGAAAAGCATCAGTCCTTGTGTAGTACCCACTGTCTTAGCACCCAAGAAAGGAGGAGAATGGAGGCTTTGCACTGATTCTAGGGAAATAAACAAGATAACCATCAGGTATAGGTTTCCCATTCCTAGAATTGAAGATCTCATGGATTGTCTAGGTGAAGCTAGGTACTATACCAAGATAGATTTAAAGAGTGGTTACCACCAAATTAGAATACATGAGGGTGATGAGTGGAAAACAGCCTTCAAAACCAATGAGGGTCTTTATGAGTGGCTAGTAATGCCATTTGGTTTGTCTAATGCCCCCTCCACATTCATGAGACTCATGAATGAAATTCTCCAGGACTACATTGGCAAGTTTGTAGTAGTGTATCTTGATGATATACTAATCTATAGCAGAACAAGAGAAGAGCACCTCCAGCACATTGAGCTGATTTTCAAGAAGCTACAGGAAGAGAAGCTGAAGATTAATCTGGAAAAGTGTGAGTTCATCAAAACAGAGCTGGTGTACCTTGGTTTTGTGTTATCACATGGCAACTTGAAGATGGACAGCAACAAGGTAGAAGCCATTCTTAATTGGCCTACTCCCAAGACAGCAACTGAGGTAAGAAGCTTCCATGGTCTTGCTCAGTATTATAGGAAATTCATCAAACAATTTAGTGCAATTTGTGCTCCTATGTTGGATACCATTAAGGGAGGAATGAAAACCAAGTTTGTGTGGAATGAGCAAGCTAACACGAGTTTTGAGTTACTGAAGGAAAGGATAGCTACTCAACCTATTTTAGTGTTGCCAAGTTTTGAGAAGTTATTCACCATTGAATGTGATGCAAGCAATGTAGCAATTGGAGCTGTTCTCAGCCAAGAGGGCAGACCGGTGGCTTTTCATTCTGAGAAGCTAAGTGAAGCCAAGAAGAAGTACTCTTCTTATGACCTTGAAATGTATGCATTGGTCCAAGCACTAAGGAAGTGGAGGCACTATTTGCTTCCCAAGGAATTCATTGTGTACTCAGACAATCAAGCACTCAGTTTCCTGAATTCACAAGAGAAGTTGAGTCACAGGCACATGAAATGGGTGGAGTACTTGCAAGCTTACACCTTCAACATCAAGCACAAGAAAGGAGCTCTCAATAAAGTTGCTGATGCATTGAGTAGGAGAGTTCTTACCATTCAAGAAATTCAACTGAAGAGCATGGGAATAGATCACTTCAAAGATCTATATGTAGATGATGAAGACTTTGCAGAAATTTATAAGGTATGCCTTGAGTTTAAGAACCATTTCCATAGCAAGTATGCTGAATATACCTTGCAAAGTGATTTTTTGTTTAAAGGGAATCAGCTTTGTGTTCCTAGAGGTTCTATTATGGAGAACTTAATTCAAGAGAAGCATAATGGTGCATTGAGTGGTCATTTTGGGATCACCAAAACTCAAGAGCTTGTCCAAAGGTTTTATTTTTGGCCTAAGATGAACTTAGATGTCAGAAAATATGTAGAGAGTTGTGTAGTGTGTCAAAAGGCAAAAGGCACTTCTTCAAATGCAGGCTTATACCAGCCACTGCCAATCCCTTCTAGGCCATGTGAATGCTTAAGCATGGACTTTGTAGTTGGTTTACCCAAGACAAGACAAGGTATGGATAGTGTGTATGTTGTGGTTGATAGATTCAACAAAATGGCTCACTTTATACCCTGCAAAACAACCAATGATGCCAGTCAAATAGCCTCACTTTTCTTCAAGGAGATAGTTAGGATTCATGGTTTACCAATCAGCATTGTATCAGACAGAGACACTAAGTTTATGAGTCATTTTTGGAAGACTCTTTGGTAGAGAATGGGCACCAATCTGTCCTTTGGGTCTGCATACCATCCCCAAACTGATGGTCAGACCGAAGTTGTGAATAGGACACTTGGAAACCTTCTTAGATGCTTGACCAAGGAGTATGGTCAACAATGGGATCAGATTATTGGGCAGGCTGAGTATGCATATAATGACACAGTCAATAGATCCACAGGGAAGAGCCCCTTTGAAATTGTGTATGGTTTACATCCCAGGGGTGTCTATGAGCTGAGAGAGCTGAAAGATGGAGTAAAGGGAAGTGGTTATGCAGATGATTTTGCTTGTGCAATGCAAGAAATTCATGAGACAGTCAGGAAGACCTTGGCAGAAAATACCATGAAGCATAAGGCTAAGGTGGATGAGCATAGAAGAGAAGTTCAATTCAATGTGGGAGACTTAGTGATGGTCCATTTGAACAAGGCTAGATTGCAGAAAGGAGTCCCTCACAAGTTGCAAATGAAGAGGATAGGTCCCTGTCCTATCTTGGAGAAGTATGGCAACAATGCATTCAAGGTACAATTGCCAGATGACAGTGGACTGTCCCCTATTTTTAACGTTGCAGACTTAGTCCATTACAGAGGACCACCACCAAACATGGATTAGACCATTCAAGAAGTCATTCAAGATGTAGGAGAACTCAAACTGCCCCCTGTTACAGTCAAACAAGCTGATCAAATCTTGGACACAAGGGTTTATAAGAAGACTAGGACCAAGGAGTACAAGGAACACCTGATCAAGAGGCATGGACAACCAGATTCAGATGCAGTATGGATCAAGGAGGCAGAGTTCAAGAGGTTGGGCATTGATCCCAATCTGCTCAATCTAAGGATGGATTGAATTTTCTGTTTTGGGGAGGATGGTGCAGGAGCACCAAGGCCAAACTCCAATTTGACTTGCACAAATTTTGGTTTGCAAAAGTTTTGGCTTGTACTGACCTTGGCCAAGTCAACATGTTGTGTTTAGATTGGACCTTAGAAGGTCTTGTGTGGCATGTTGTATTAATCTTTTATCTAGGTGTCATTCTAGTTTAATTGTTGGTTGTTGGTAGATTTTGCTTTATTAAGGTTTGGAATGTTGTGCTTGAAAATATGATGCATCAACTTGTGTTATTGCCACTTCCTTGTTGATGGAAGATGCTAGTGGTCAGTTGAGGGGTTGTTAACTCGAGGAAAATGAGTTAGGAGATCCTAAAAAGAAGGATAATGGCGAGGATTGTAGGAATATTGTGGAAATTACATGATAACAATGAGAGGTTGCATGCAATTGAGGAGTTATCTTGGATTCCCTTAAAATCAGGGATATTGGAACAAGCAATGCCCCCTTGAAACATGGAAAAAGGAATGACTAATGTTAATCATGGCTCAGAGATAGAAAAACAGTTAGTTTTTGCATTGTATCAAAGGACTTTGATGTGAATAACAAGACAGTTTTTGGGTTTTTGTTATTTCTGTGTTTTTTTGGAAAACACAGTGTGTTTTGCACAGTGAATCTATTTAGGCGTTGTAAATTGACATAGCATTTTGTTTTGTATTTACAGAGCAGTGTTAACATTTTCCTTTGTAAATAACTTTCATTTTGAGTGTTGGTAGTGTTTAGTTTCAAAGGTTCAGGCAGAAAAAGGACTATAACTCTGTTTTGACAGAAACTACAATTTCTGAAACTGCCCGTGCATTTTGAGAACAGTGAACAAAAAGGCACTGTGCATGTTAATCTGACATTGTGTATATGTTTAGAAGTTAGGGCAGAGCTATCTTCATTTGATCTTTAAGTTGTTTAGGGTATAGTTGCTGTTTGAAGTTCATAGGTTAATTGTAGTGGGTTAGTTTTCTATTTTGAGCAGTAAGTTTTCAAATGGCTCCCTCCTAGACTCTGACCACGAGATTCTCATGAGTTTGGTGAAAATGGGAGGGAAGCCAATGTTTTGTATATACTTGATGATAGGTAATCAAAAGGGCCAAGCAATGAAGTTTAACTCCAAACCCTAGGCGAGTTCTGAGACCCGGTTGGGAGTTTGGAGAAGGTGAAGTAAGGGAATAGGCAGGGTTTGAGGATACAGTATGAAAACCGTACAGTCCCAGATAGGGAGATAACATTAATATTAATTAGAGTGAAAAACAAGACTTGGTTCAATCCATTGAAGGCAGATTTGATACAAAACTAGAGGAACCCTAGAAGTTAGGGAATTAGCCCTCTGCTCCAAGAACTCATGAAAGCACTGTACGGTATAGTTGGTGACCAGAAATCTTTTGAAAGATTTAAAACCCTGAAAAGGGTGTCTGAATATGTTCTTTTTTTGCCAGGGTGTTTGGAGAATATAGGCAGAAAAAGTCAATTAGTGACTGGTAAGGGCTAGTAAATTTAAGGCCACATCTTGGCTAGGTATTGAGATCAGGTGAAGTAGAGACCAAAGAACCCCTAAAATGGTTCAATGTGGATGCAAAAATCATTTAGACAGTAACCCCAATCCCCCTGCAAGAATTACAAATCAGTTGGAGAACAGGGCACTTAGATCCTTCTAAGTCCTAGAAAGAGCATTCAAATTTCATGGTGTTGAGCTACCCAAGGTAAAGCACAGAGTAAAAACTCTTTGAGAAGAGTTGGAGCAGGGTTTGGTCAACCTAGAAGCTCAAGAGGAACCCACTGGAGTCAGATTCCAGGCAGGAGGCAGTGGAAAGTCTTCCACAAGACAGTGCAAGCAACCTTGGGTATTTGCATACACCACTCCATCACTGTCCTATTGAACCTTTCTACAACTCCATTCTGTTGTGGAGTATAAGATGTAGTCTTGTGTATTTTAATTCCATGGTCTTTACAGTATCTTTCAAATTCATCATAACATAATTCACCGCCATTATCAGTCCTTAAGCATTTTATTTTTCTACCAGTCTAATTTTCAACAAGGTTCTTAAATTTCTTAAATCAACTGAATACTTTTGATTTACTTTTCAGAAAATATACAAATGCTCTTCTTGAATAATCATCAATAAACGACACATAGTATCTTGATTTAGACAAAGAAGGAACATTTACTAGAACAAACACATCCGAATGAATATAATCTAGCAAACCAGAAGATTTATGAGGACTAGAATAAAATGAAACATGGTGCTGCTTTCCATTCATACAATGCTCACAAAATTCAAATTCGAGATTACAGTCTTCAAGCCTCTCAACCAAGTTTTTGTTCTTCAAGGTTTTTAAACCTTTTTCTCCTATGTGGCCTAACCTATGATGCCAAAGCATAGTATTCTCTGCAGGAAGTTTTACTTCCATAGAGTTTACATAATTAGGGATATTTTCCTCTTTACCTCCATGAGTAGCTTTTAGTGAATTTCTAGAGACACTGTTGCATTGAACAACATGTGCATCCAGCTTGTATAGGGTACCAATTTGAGCACCTCTAGCCAGCACCATTGAACCTCTAGTCATCTTGCAGCCATTTTTAGAGAACGTGACTTGTACTCCAATATCATTGAGCATACTTACAGAAAGTAAGTTTCGAGCCAGACCTGGTATATGCATTACATTATTAATTCCCTTCACTCTGCCATTGGGGAATTGTATTCTGACTCTTCCACGTCGAACAATCTCTCAAGTTGAATCACTTGCCAAGTACACCTTTCCACCATCGTATTCGTCATACTTTGTGAACCACTCTCTATGAGATGTCATGTGGAAAGATGCTCCAGAATCAATCAGCCAGACATCATCTGATGCCTGAGTAGCCAAGGCTGCAATGAAGGTGTCGCCATCACTATGAGAAGAACCATTATCGGAAGAGCCCTTCTTCTTCTTTTTCTCCTCTTTACAATCCTTTTGGACATGACCAGGTTTCCCACAGTTCCAGCACTTCACCTTGGAATTCTTTCCAGGAGACTTTGATCTCCCCTTTGATTTTGATTTGGACTTCTTTTCCTTCTTCTTGCCTTTCTCTTTCAGTCTTCCTCTGACATCAAGAGCTTCCTTCTCCATCTCAGAAGATTTCCTTCTCATCTCTTCTAACAGCAAAGAACCAACAACATCTTCCATCTTGAAACTGGATGTTGTACTCCCAATAGCCATCACCAGATGATCCCATGAGTCTAGCAAAGAACACAGTAATAGCATACAGCGATCCTCTTCTTCAGTTTTCACACCAAAAAATGTTAATTGAACAAGCAACATATTAAATGCATTAAAATGATTAGCTATAGACCCTCCTTCCTGCATTCTCAAAGAATACAACTTCTTCCTCAGGAATAGTTTATTCACCAAGGACTTCCCATGATAAATAGATGCCAGTCTCTTCCACAAAGAAGAGGCAGTATTCTCCTCATGCACATTTAGAAGCACTGAGTCTACCAAACAAAGCCTTATCAGCCCCTTAGACTTCCTATCTGCAAGGTCCCAATCTTCTTGCTTCATGCCTGTAGGTTTAGTTCTAGACAATGCAAGCCACAGATCATGATCAACTAGAAGATCCTCCATCTTGAGTTTCCACAACTCAAAGTTACTTCCATTGAACTTCTCTATTTCAAACTTTCCAGACGTGCTAGCCATCTCAGCCTATAAATAGAAATAAAAAACTCTGCAAGACTCCCACTGAACATAATTGACACAAAAAACCCAACGTACCCACAAGGATAACACAACTGGCCAGGCTCTGATACCACTTGTAAGGAAAATCAGATGTGGAAACAATTCTCCTAATGTCAATACCTCAGAGAAGAATGTAGATATACTTTTAATTTTTCAATTACAGTTCAACTAAGATGCACTATGAAGTAAATAACATAAACATAGTATTTGACAATCACACATGAACACTAGATATACGTGGGAAAACCCTTACAGGAGAAAAACCCACCACACCAAGAGAAATCACTTTGTATTACAGTAATGGAGATTACATACAAATGTCAGACTTATCTTTTTGGTGTCTATTTACAGCAGCATTCACCATGAACAATCTTTGTACAGGTACCTTCAAATTACAATAAGCACATAATAGAATTCATCTACTAATTCAATCACTCAACAAATCTGTCGATCCAACCAACCGATCACCATCTACAATCACTGAGTATATCCATGCCAATCTCTACCTGTCAAAATTCCTCATAGAATTGTCGCAATGAACAATCTTCCAAATGTTCAGATTTGGCTTCTCCTATTGGTCCACGAGACTCCACATAGGACAGTCAATTGGTCAACAAAATTCACACTGTGTTGGCATCTCGGTGAGACACTAATAGTGTCTTGTTGATGCCACATAACCTTCATATCGATGTCGCCAAGAGATATCGTTATCGCCAAGATGTTCTATCGAGCTTCATGTGTCACACCGAATCATCAAACAGTCAGTGAGACCTATCACTTTCGCTAGGACCTCACGCCAAGTCACCAAAGGTTATACCGAAGTCAGATATTATACTGAGTTCCAAAGAACAGTCGGCAAGACTTAACACCTTCGCCGAGAGTTCTTATCGAACACATATTTGTTACACCGATGACCACTATTCGCCAAGACCTATGCCAAAGAACCCTCATCATCGGCAAGACTTACATCGTTCACCAGGACTTCTTCCCGAACCATTTGGGTTACCCCGATAGCCATCGTCTATTGGCAAGACATCCATTAGTCACTAAGAGATCTCCCCGAGATCCTTTGTGTTACACCAAACACTCAATGGTCGGCAAGACTTAACACTCTCGCCAAGACCTTTCCTTGATCGCTTTGAGTTACTCCGATGAACATTTGGATGTGTCCCCATCAGCGTGACCTCCACTATTCACTAAGACTTATCACCGAACCAACATAGGTTATCCCGAAGCCCGTAGTCGTCATGAGTCTCCCCGATCTATGATTGAATGGCCTGTCGGCCAAAGAACTCCACGCGATAAGAGATCATAGTGAATACACTATGTCACAGTGAAGGCTCCAAAGAATAAGCATTTGGCAAGACTTCTGCAAGGTCACAGTGACCAGTTCAAAATAGAATGTATCAAAGCTGCTATTCGGCTAGACATGATAGATGTCATACCGACTTTTCTCTAATCAGAGGTTTCATCCTGTGATGATTGAGGCACATATTTCCAACAAGATTTGGCTTTACAATGGTTCTATAACTTTGCCTTAATTACTATTCCAAAGAAAAGTCAAAAGGGAAAAGGGAGGTAAGAGTTCCTAGACCTACAACTAATGATAAACAGTGACAATGGAGGATGCTACAATGGACAACCTTCCTAAAATTGAGTTCCACTTAACCAAACAACATATAGTCTCATGAAAATAGTGCTATCTTCTAAGGTCTGCAGATTTTCAGCTATTAATTCACCATAAAGCATGAATAAAAGATGAATTTTAATTGTAGAAATTAAGCAATGTTCATAGTAGCTTTACACTGTTGTTCATCGTCAATAAACAGCAAAAAGCATGAACATGGGAGGCATCAACATAATAACATTCTTCAACATCAATGAACAAAATGAACTAAACTACTAAAATCTACTCAAAACACTTAGAATAGCAAATGAAATCTATCTAAATCTACCAACTTTGAGAAGATGAATCATGCAACATGTGAGAAACACAATAATCCACCAAAAAAATCAAATTCTATTAAAATTTCTGCAACATGTCTTTACAACAACTCAACTCTCTCTCCCCAAAAATGAGAGGAGACCCCCTATTTATAGTTTTCCAAAAGTGAAATGAATGGCTAGGATTTACTTTCATTGTGTGACCAAGATTCATTTTATATTTGGGTTTCACCTTACCCCAAAATATATTAATATAAAATACATTTTTTTCTCATTCCTATTTTGTCTTCTAGTGGCTTTGACACTGTAGTAGTTTTGTCTTCTAGTGACTACCTTCTTTTCCTAGCTTATACTGTCATAAACTCATCATCAATCACTAATTTTCCTTCTCTTTTCTGAAGGGTGGTGTACTCTAGGAATTTTCCAATCAGCGCTTAAATCTTATCCCATTCCATGATGTTGGATTGAAGAAATTGGAAGGTCAGCCTATTAAATCTACCAATGATTTGTTCCCAATTCTTTCTGCATCTTGGTGTGGCCTTGATTACCTGTTCATATTGTGTGAACTCCCTCATAGTGAAGTCCATGAAATCTGATGTTAGTCTGTCTGCTACTCCTTGCTCCATATTCTTATGGAAGAATGGCCTAATCTTCTCTGGATCTAGCTCTAGGGCAAGCATATCATAGTTTGTCATCAACTTGAGGTAACCCTCGCTATTTGTTTGATGCTCTTTGACCCATTCAAGGTCCAACTCAACCTAATGCAATACTCTTTTTAGGATGTCCCTCCTATAATCTAGGCCCATTTTCCATGTCTCCACAAACTAGTGATCATCCTTTGCAAGGGCCAATTTTTTCTCCCATGTCTTTTCAAGCATCTTCAAAATGGCCTCGAGCTCAGGATAGGTGATCCTATATAGCTCAAGGAACCAATGGCATATTTTTTTGTGACTTCCAATTTCTTTTGCACATCTCAAAATTTATTGGTCATTTAGGCAGCATGGCCTATGCCCATGTCACCATTCCAAAGTACTCGTCAGAAAAAATCCACAGTAGCCTTGGTCCAATTATTTATTTTCTCCATCTTGGTGAGTTCTTCTTGGGGGAGAAGTAGGGGTGTGGAAGAGGTTGTCAGGGCTTCTTCCTCTAAGGAAGTCCATTGCTGAATATATGTGATGAGATTTTCCACCTGTGCCTTCAATTTCTCTTTAGAGTATTGATCCTTGTTCATTTGTTGCATGACCATGGCCACTGACCCCTAGAACTCATCAGTTTTCTACTCTCTTGTCATAGGGCCCAGGTTGATGGTTGAAATGTTATAGTTGACCCCTTCTCCTTTGTCTACCACTGGGGTAGCAACCTGCACTGTCCTTGATCTGGATGCATCAATTGTGATATGGGAGCGGACTCTTGGCTTCTTGTCTTTTCTCATCTTTGTTTGCACTCTTTCTAGTATAGCCTCGAGTCAGGCTTCAGATTAATGAGAATAGGGACTTTCTTTTGTAACTACTTCTTTACCTAATCAGGAATCTAAGCTTCCCCTTTTGGTGATTCATGATCACCTTCCTCTCTTTGCACATGTTGAAGCTATTTATCCTCATGGCTCGGGGCTTCTTGTTCTATTCTTTCCTCTTCCTCATCTAAGTCTTCAATATGTATAGTCCTTTCCCTTTCTAACTCAGTGGTGGTTATGTTATCCTTAGTGATGCTTTCTTTCTGAGGAACTCTCTCTTCCTCTTACTCGAGCTTTGCATGATGCTTGGGATCGCGGCTCTTTTTGGGTGCATCTTATTCCTTTTCTTCTTCTTTCTCTCCTTTCTCTTCTTTAGGAGGTACCTCTTCTTCTTTTATTAGGCCCTTGTATTTTCCAATTAGTGGAGGCTCTTCAAGTATCTCCACATTGACACCAGTGTCCTATTTTTCTTCGGAGGGCTACTTCTTAGATTCAATCTCTTCTCCTATATCCTTGAGTTGTTGGGCTAACTCCTCTTCAAAATCCTTGTATGAGGTCTCTAATATGTATTTGGCATTAAGAGCCTCAGTGTCCTCCTTCCAAGAGTGTGACTTTTCCTCATTGGTCACCACCTTATCTATGTTCATGCTCATTCTACCCTTAGGGTGTTCAAAGTAATCATTCTTAAAAGGATCTTCAGGCTCTTCCATTATTCCCTTGGTAGCATCCCTTTGGTATTTCTCCATCTCTTTGAATATCCACATGGTGGCCTCCATTTTTGGTGGCTTTGTAGGTGGAAAAGGAAGAGGTAGGCCATCAAAAATTTAGGCCATCCTAGCTTGAACTATGGGATTCATAATCACCCCAGAGATTTCAATAGGTATCCCTTGCATATAATTTACAAAGGCTTCTGGTAGGGTGAGTGGTGGAATAGTGGTGGTGGCAACTAAATGTATTGTATCAGAGAGAGTGGGAAATGGAAAGGGAAGCGAGGTAGATGATAGCACGGATGTTGTGCCTGAAGAGGATTCCAATATCATTATTGGGGCTATTGGGGAAGTGAAAGCAAGGTGGATTGAAATTTCCATGATAGGTGGAGAGGAAACATGGAGTGACTAAGATGCAGGAGGTGGAGGAGTGGAAATGAAAATGGTAATTGTTGGAGCAGAGGTAGCAGGTGGTGATTGTGGTTGCTTAACCTCTTCTTCTCCCTCATGTTGTGGGTCCTCTTCAATGGTTTGAATTTCACTGAATCCTCCTGATTTCTTCACTTTCTTTGAGGATTGTCCCTCCATGGTCTTCTATGTGTAGACTTTATGCTTAGGTTGGCATTCAGACACATCTTTCCTTTTCCTTGACCTTTTCGTGGGAGGGGATTTATGTGCTTCCTCTACCTAGGCAACAACTGCTCCACTATCTATTTCACTTTCAAGCTCATCCTCAAGCTCGCCATATGTCAACATGGCTCCTTGTAGTTTGAGCTGGGCGATTTGGCCATCTATCCATTGCCTCATTCTATTTTCCATGGGACAAGTTATTATATGAAGTTGATTGACCTCTACTTCATCCCAATCTATTAGAGGCAGAAATAATTCAGCCACAACATCAAATCTTTCATGAACTAGGGTATCATCATCCTCCATAATTTGATCAAGTATGGGAAATAGGTTTATTGACCGTACAAACTGGGTCATCATCCACATTTAGTGCCTCATTCGCACCTCCTTAGCATACATGTAGTTGGCCTAGAAATCTTCAATGTGAGGGAGATGAGCATACTATTTTTTGGCCATCTTCTTCAATTTTCCATAGGGGTCCATTCTTGGTCGAGCCATGTGGAGATCCAAATTTTACTCTACTATCTCCTCTAAGTACTCTATGCACTGGGCAGTGAGGATGGCATACATTCCTTGCCCAAAGTTGAGGGGATATGGGATCCTTGTTTGATGTTTATCACTTAGTAGAGTGTGGGAATTTTGTAGTTTCCTAGAGACCTCCAATATGATCATTCGGTTGTTCAGGTACCGGGGCAGCTTATAGGTTCTCTCAAAGAAACCTTCTATTCTAATATATGTGAATTTTAGGAATTGGATGAATAGGAACCCAAATCTCTGGATGAATGCCCAGGCACTATGCAAGACTCTTCTTTCAAAATCTCCCCCAAGGAGTTTGATGATATGCCCTATGAAGGTATTGTTCACTCTCTAATATTCTCTCTTGAAGTTCCTGTATTGTAGCTGTGGGTAGCAATCATACACCTTTAGCTCTCCTCTCCCTATATTTAGGTTTTGTGGAACAAAGAGGCCTTTGTATGGGAATGCCTCTACTAGTAGATATACCAAGTAGGATTTCATGTAGAACTGAGATGTTTTATTTATAGCCATGAACTATTCATGCATGTTGTCGCTAATGATCTTGGCCCAGTGGAACTTCATTTTTCCATAGATGATGTCATCAATGAAATGAAACATCCACTTCTAGAAGAAGGCAACACTAGGGATGCCCATTACTCTACTTAATAGGGTGACCAAATCATGGTACTCTTCATAGAAGTCACTCTTGAAAAGCTCTTGTTGTACTTTGGAAACACTACCCCTCTTTTCCTTCAACCAATGTTGGTTGATCAGCTTCTTACATACTAGGGGATCAACTTTCCACATGTTCTCGGCATACCCCTTCTATGTTTCCTCCATGAGCTCGAATGTAGGGATACAAAATGTTTGGCCTATTGATCAGGTAGACAGATCTACTAACACTCTATCATCATCATCTATGATTTTCATGCTGCCACCATGGTAGCACTCTCTGCATACCATCACTAATTTTGGAGCTACCAGTGCAGGTGGGAAGCGAGCTACCTTAGCTAGGCCACTCTTTTAGATCTTCTAGGAATTCTCAGTTGTGGGATTAATCATGACCCTCTATCTTAATTCATCAATATCTACATGCCCCAGGTTGGTGTCTGACACTGAATCCTAGGTAGAGGTGACTTTGGAGGTGATTTCCACCCAGTGGAATTGGTACTTCATTTGATTTGTTTCCTCTTTCCCCCTTGGTTCTTTTAAAAGCTTCTTTCCTTTCTCTTTCTCTAGAGACTTCCTCAATGTACTCGTACTAGATTCCATAAATTTTGCATGAAAATATGTAGTAAGAACATTCTCATGAAAATTAGGGAAGCGATAGTGAAATCCTAAAAAATAAGGGTTAGGTTCATCAATTTATCCTTAAAATATCATAAAATCCATTGGCATTCACCGTTTGGTCCTCATTCGAGTCAAATTCTAGGATGCGGGTTTCTCTGGGATAGAGGCCATCAAGAGCAGTCACAAGTGGAACAGTGTCAGGGCCACGACGGCCCGCAGATGACCACCCACACCCAAAGTTTCGCATTGAGGTTTTTGGCAACCAAGATTCTTAACAGGGCATTTGGCACATTGGAGAATTAATTATGAAGTCTTTGGAAGCATTTGACTAGCCATTTTTCTCATGCGGGTGCAAGGAATGCAGAAATTAGAGGAATCAAAGACGCTTGAAATTCTATCATTGAGGAACGAGGGTCAAGAGGCGGAAACCCATAGAGCGGGACCTGTAGGCAGCTAGGACAATCGGGTTTGACTCCATTTGGTTTCATCACTTTGAAGTTTGTGGGTAGGGACCAATAGGAGGCTGCTAAGTGAAGGCCATTTGGGGTCGGTGGTGATGGGACAACAGTCAGCAAGAGGTGCTTTTCATTGCTAGGTCCACATGACACCTTGGAATTGGTCATTTCACTTGAAAGGATTCAAAAAATGGAGGAGAGTTTAGGCTCTATGACATGGGAAAAAGATAGGACACAACCATTTGCAAATGAAGACCAGATGACGACAACCCACAGATAGTGGCCCACAAGGAATGGATCGCAACTCATTTTCACCTCATCATTTTCATGCTGAGGGCTCAGAGGGAAATAGTAGGGGTCAAGATCCACAAGGTAGAATGATGGGGTCCCTTGGCTATTTCAAACATCAGTGATTATGGTGGGGCGGTCTGCAGACAGATCCCCACAGGGTTTGGCCCACATAGGGTAGACTTAGCACTTTCATTCAAAAGCTCAAGGTGGTGTATGGATCAGTGGAGTCTGTGAGGTAGAAGGAAGCAAGGACCTCGTTGCTGATAAGAGGCATTTAAAATGGAGGGGTAGAGCAAAGAGTGGCCTATAAGAAGTGGCCCACAAATGAAGACTTAGTTTTAGGCGTGCAATGATATCACACTTGGTAGAACCCACGATGCGGGAGGCTGAAAAAGGTTGGCAGCTTAGAAAAAATGGCAAGATAGGAGCCACCCACATGTAGCGGCCCGTAGACGCAGACCCACAAGGGCTCTTATATCTCAAGTTTCTGCATAGGTTTTTCTCCATTAGGATTTCCAAGGGCGGCGAAGAGATGGCATCTGCCCGCATGCGAAATTCTGCAAAGGAAGACCCGCAAGGTTGTGTAGCTTAGATTTTTGTGTTCAAAGTTCATTTTAGGTGGTAGTGATGAAGGGTTTGCATACCGCATGGGCTTGAACTCTCTGTTGAAGAATAGTGATGGTAGGGCCTAGTTCCACAAGTTTTAAAGGGACATAGTTTGATCATTTTTTGAAGAAATTTTTAGATGGGTTTGTATAGAATTTTGAGGTTAATTGGCCACCCAAAAGATTCTCTAGGTTCATCCTAAGATTCTTTGATTATTCAAAAAACTTAACTCAATGAATGTGTTTCAAGCTGGTCATGGTGAACATACCTAGGAGACGTGATGAAATTGATAAGGGTCGAACTTTGATCTACTAGGAGGTGATGCAGGTGTGAAGGTTGTTGGCTCTTTGACAAATTTTGACTAGTGCAGAATGAAATGACAAGTTGGTCTATCTATCTATAGTAAAAACTACATTTATGACTTGTATTTAATGAGGGTATGATGACTGGTGGGGTAGTTGGGTGTGGAGTTCAAAAGAGCGGTGGTGGGAAAGATGGAACCCGCAGGGTGGAAGGAACCCCAGATATTCCCATTTGATGGGTGATAGATAGAGGGTGGCCATGGAGAATGCACGACCCACCATGTGGGTAGACATCTTGAGTTGGCCACTGATGAAATGGAAAAGACAAGACAATGATGTACAAGGGGAAATTTGCAAGGGCGGACCCGCAGGAGCTGAAGGATGCCAGTTTTGAAAACTAAGGGAAACCTGCCAAGGAAATCTTGTAAAGGCAAAGGACATGAAAATTTCTTGGGTGGTGAATTTTGGTCAACTAAAGATGATTAATTTAGGGTCCCTTGATCACTTGGAACTCAAAATTTAGGGGCACACAAAATGAGGTGAAGGAAAAAGGAAACTTGGCGAAGGAAAAAGGGAAAGAGGGTCCTCATTCTGAACGGGGTGTGTATGTTATAGGCAAAAAAAATGGTGAATCTACTAGGAGAACGCTCCCAAGAATTCTAAGGGTAAGTGGTCATTTAGAACCAAAAATCTTTGGTTTCATTGATCATAAGCCAGTTTCCATGAGTGAACTAAGAAACTCAAAGGAGGACAGGATCCTTGGCTGAATCAAGTCATGGGAGTATCTCAGAAGTGTGTGCATGGTAAATTCATTTCCCTTTCTTCATAAACCATAATGAACAGTTGTTGGTCAGTTGAGGAAAGCTACATAATTCATCTAACCCCAAAAGTAACTTGGACATTGCTCCACTGCCAGTAAAGTGTCCATAGCCCCAATAGAGTAGTCATTGTGACCTGACGAACATTACTCTATTGCTAGCTAGGCATCCATAGGGAAATAGAGTTGCTCGCACACCCACACAATTTCTTGTTTTAATAATTTCACTTCTTTTCTTTCTTTTTTCATGGTATTTTCTTTTTGGTACTCTTTCCTTTTGCCCAACTATGTAAGCATCGAAGCTTATTGTGGGTTTGGAAACACAGTGATTACTAGAGAAGACATAATATTTTTCACTTGTTGAGACCTCATAATAGCTATTGTAGATTTATTCAAAAATATTTAAAGTGTGTTTTCATGCATGATATGAGATAAGTGTGAAAAGATTCAACCAAGGGTTTAGTCCTAGATTAAGTTAGAGTTCAAATAAGGAAACCACTTCGCTGAAGTGATCAAAAATCAATAGTTACGAATGAAGATTTATCCAAAGAAAAAAAAGGCATGAAAAGAAAAGTAAACTGTATGATCTACCAAGCATGAACACAACATCAAAATAGGGAAAACACTCTCAACAAAACAAAAGTAGTCGGGAAAGTGGGAAAAGGAAAAGCAAAGGTGCAACTGCGAGGCAAAAGGAAACCTAAACTAACCTATATACAACTATATACAAAGATGAGCTTGAGAAAGATTAGGAAAGGAAATAATGCTTGAGGTGATGCCCATTGATAGGAAACAAGACATCCTCTCAAGTGAGTGTCTTGAGGCGAAATACATTATCTCCTAAAAATTCTGAGATTTGAAAGGGGCCAAGCCAGAGCTTGTCAAAATTTTCATGTCCCTCTTTCTTTTCATGGGCCTTGTCCCAACAAAGGACCAAATCAGTGATCCTAAAGGCCTTAATTTTGCTTGATGGTTGAACCATCTTTCAACTATGCCCTAGTGTTTGGAATTTTTTTTAATTGCTCGGTCATAGACTTCTTCTAAGTGCAACAATTCAGCTAGATGGGCTTCTTGACGGTCTCCCTCCTCATAGTATGTGTTGAGAAACTAGAGGGTGGGAATCTTTAGGTGGATGAGAAAGATAGGCTCTAGGACATAGATGAGATGGAATGGGGAATCACCCAAATAATCCTTATGGAATGGATGATCTGCCCAAACGGAAAAATGTAGTTGGGTGTGCTAGTCCTTAGGATTCCTATCAAGCAGTTTTTTGATCACTGTTATTAGATTTTTGTTCATTGATTTAGCTAGACCATTTCCCTAAGGGTAATAGTTGGAAGAAAATTTTAGTGCAACTCCATAATCGAAGGCCCAACTATAAAACTTAAGTGAGGAAAAGGAAAGGCCATTATCACACATGAGGGCATAGGGGCAGCCAAAATTATTCAAGATAAAACTTTCTCAAAAGTTAACAACAACCTCAGTGGTACATTTCCTACATGCTATTGCTTCTTTCCATCTAGTATTGTAATCAAAGGTGATTAGAATGTAATTGTAGCCTATAGATGATGGTGGACTTACCGGACCAATGAATTCAAGTCCCCATTGAGTGAACCACCTTACCTCCATGACTGGTTGCAGTGGGACAACGACATTCCTTTCTCTAGTAGCAGGACTTTGGAAAACGTGACAAGTCCTAACATGATTGTGCACATCCTTAAACATCATTGACCAATAACACCCATCCCATAGAATTTGTTGAGTAGTTGAAGGGCCAGATATGTGGACAGTGCCAAATTTATCATTTAATTCCTTCAATACTCTAGTTGCTTCTACTTTTCCTAGGAATCTAAGGTAAAATCCCTCATGATTTCTCTTGTATAAGATGGATCCTTGTAGAATATAACTCCTTCTCTGTAGCCTTAGAGCATGCTTTTGTACTCTCAATAGCAGGGAATGGCATTGTACCACTCTAGAGGAGAAACATCTTCTAGTTGATACTATTGCATGGTGAGCTCAGGTCCTACTTCAGCTAGTGTTTTAGCTAATGTTTGAGTGAGGGCCCCCCCTCAAACCAACTTCATTTGCTGAATCTCCATATCATATTCCTATAATACAATGACCCATTTGGCTCACCTTTCTGCTAGCTCATTTTGCATTAACAAGGTCTTGACTATTAGATCACGCATAATTGCGAACACCTTATTTTGCAGGATGTAATGTTGAAATTTCTTAACTCCTCTAACTAAGGCATATGCTTTCTTTTCAACATTATGATACCTTAGCTCTACATATTTTAGCAGGGTACTCATGAAGTAAATTGGGTGTTCACTCCATCATCTTTCTGAGTTAGTATTGGCACAAGAGTGATTTGAAACAAATGAATAGATATAAAATGGCTTCAGGTAATCTAGGTTGACTAGCACTGGCACATCAATAATCACCTTCTTGATTTCTTCAAAATCTTGCTTAGCCTCCGGCATCCATTCGACTTTGGTGTCCTACTTTAACATAGAATTAAGTAGCTTGATGATTTTAGCAAATCCTGTGATGAACTTTTTGACGAAGTTGATCTTATAGAAGAAAGATTTTAGCTCCTTCTTACTGCCTAGAAATTGAATTTTCAAAATAGACTGAATACGTTCAAGGTATATTGAGATTTCCTTCTCTGAGATCACATGACCCAACAACTTACCTTCTATAATGCCAAAGATACACTTCTTCGGATTCAAGGAAATTCCAAATTCTTTGCACTTTTGGAAGACCTTACATAAATCATAGACATGATCACCCCCTTTTCTTTGAAAACACAGTGACGTCATACATATAGATGATGATGCACCTTCCAATTAAGTCTTTGAAGGAAATATCCATGGCATGTTGGAAGGTTGTGATAGCATTGATTAGTCCAAATGTAATTCTTCGGTATGTGAAGGTTCCCCACATGGTGGTGAATGTTTTCTTATGCCTATCTTCATACTGTACCATCACCTAACTGTATCTTGAGTATCCCTCTTAATAGGAAATCATCTGAGATCCATTGACTATCTACAACACCTCATCTAGTGAGGGCACTAAATAGTTGTCATTTTATAAGGCTCTATTCAAGTTGTGAAATTCTACACATAATCGGATTTCTATGTTCTTCTTCCTGACTGGGACCAAGTTTTCCACCCATGTGAAATGTCTAACTGGGAATATGATTCTTCTGGATAACAACTTTTGGACTTCCTTGTAGATGATGGGTTCTAGCAATGCATTGGTCAGATGTTGACATTGCTAGAAAGGTCTCACATCCAACTTGAGGGGGATGTTGTACGTGATGATCGAGGCATTATATGTCTTTAAGTCTTCATAGCTCCAAGAAACCACTTCATGGTACTTGTGCAAGGCATCCATGACCCCTTTCTTTTCTTTTGGAATGCACACTTTTCCAATTAACACATTCTTAACCTCTTCAGTTGAACTCCCAGGTTGTGAACATCACACTGCTTGTCAATGGAGTCCTTCTTTGTTTACTGATCCTGATCTATGATCTTATCTACGTCAAATATTCACTCAAGATGAACCATACCTAATGGTATTGTATTTTTTTTAAGGTCAATGACTCCATCCATTTCTAATTCAACTTCTTCGAGCTCTTCCTCATCAATTAACTAAGTTGCAAAAACATTAGAGCTAGTAATGAAATCCAAGATATGCTTGTCATCATTGAACACTTGGAAGTTGGTGATATTATCTGGCACTAATGGAGTGGAAGTAAGGTCAACAGTGAACTTATTTAGGCCATTGAAGGGTAGAGGGTATAGGGTACTAGCTTCTGGGGCTAAGGCATCAATGGTATGATTTTTGGAGCGAGGGATCAACTGAATGTTAAATGCATCTAAGCCCTCTATGAGATCCCAGACTCTATGCCTGTAATTTTCTAGTCTCTTATCATGGCAAGAATATAGTTTCCTGAATTTTTTTACTACTACCTCCAAGTCCCCAAAGACTTGTAACATTTTAACCTTCTTTCTCAGAGCCATCAAGAGACCATGGGCTAATTCTTCATACTATGCTACATTGTTCATGCAATAAAATTAGATTCTATGAGCAACAAAGTATGTCTTACCTATAGGAATGATAAGCTCAAATCCAACTCCTACTCCTTGCTTAGACTTGGACTTGTTGAAGCGCAACATCCAAAACGTGGAGGAACCTTGGGCTTTGTAACCAATAAAGCACACCTCTTCTCTTGGTTGGGCACCTATTTCAACATCTTTAGGTGAAGGTGCAACTTCAACATGGCTTCAATTTAGCTATTCTATTTGGAGTTCCCCCTTTGAGGTGGCTTGTCCTCTAATGTGTTCAACTACTATTTGGGACAAGTAACATTCAAATTTTGAGTCAGCATCATTGTGTACCCGACACCAACTAGGTAATAAGGGCTCCTAAAATTTTATTCTCGCTCCTAAGCTAAGCTGATCTTGCATGCATTTTTCCATAAAATATTTAAATCCATCCAACAATCCCAGATTGCCATCCTCATAGGATTCTTCATTGTCTGATTCAATTAGCATCTCCATGCTCTGAGGTGCACAGGTTAAGTTAGTAGGAGGACTTCATAACATGAGGAGGACCTCTTTAGCCACTTCCTCTTCTTGGGATTCTAATTCTTCTTCATATACCACAAGACAATAATTTCCCAGCTTTTTTTTAGCAAACAGTACCTCATTTATGTTGTTGTACTTTGTGATCATAAATTTCATGTGTGGTTCCCAATTGATGCAGATCTAGTTTGGCACCCCTTTCCATGGCAGCCATAGGTGAGAAAATTTTGTTGCAACATATCAATTTAATGCCTAGTTGAAATCCCTACCCAGTATTATGCCATATGTGTCTAAGATATCAAAAACTTGAATTTTGATGACTTGTTCCACCCTCGAATCAATAGCAATTTGCATGGGTATCCTGTTAATTTCTCCAACTATATTCACTTTTGTCTTATCCAATTGGGTCACCTTCCATCGGGAGGGAATTGGGACTATTCCTAGAGCTTTGCATATGACGAGAGGCATGGCATTGGATGATGCTTCTGAATCAAGTAGGAAATTCTGCAAGTTCTTTCCAAATATTCTAATAGTGGTCAAGAAAGGAGGAGTCTCTAGCTTCCTTTGGAACAATCTCATAGGTGTGCCCACCTAGGCTACTTAAGCTTTTTATTTATCATTGGTTTTATCCTTGGTTTGTGCTTGGTTTTAGTCCTTAGCCATTTGCTTGCTTATTTCCTGATTTGAGGGTTGATCCATTTTCTTCCATAGGATTTCCTTGATTACAGGATCATTTTCTGATTTGTTAAAGGAAACCCTTTTGAAAGGAACTTCTTGGGCTGATTTGGAGGAGGTAGTCCAATTAAGCACCCTAAAGAGAGAATTTCTAACTATTGAGACCTTAAGCAATTGAACGGATGATAGGATTAGCTTGACCTTCTTAAATTCTTCAGCCACATACTCCCTTATTTGCTCAATTCCAGCTTCAAAAGACTTATCTTGAGAGGAACTAGTGGGCTAGTTTTGGGTTTGGTTTAATTGCCTATTCTTGTTGAAATATTGGGTGGGTACATGAGGGTAGCTTGGGTTTTTGCTAGTATTTTGGTCAGGTGGAGTGCTGAAGTTGTTAGGAGTAGAGGTTGTAAAAGGACCCCCTGCTTGTCTATTCCTCAAGTTATAATAGGTTGTCCTTTGATGGAACATTTGGACCTCATCCTCATGTGAAACTTCTTCATTTATTGGACCATTAGCTACCAAATCAAAGAGCTGAGATAAAGGGATTTTGTTGCTTACCTATTTTGCTTCATCGTATTTTGGAGTAGTAGTCTCCTTTTTGGGTGTATTCCTCTCACCTCGTGGGAAGGGAGCTTGGTTGACCACCAACACCAAGGAGTTGTATGGTTAGGATGGGACTAAGTCTCTGCAACCCGCACCATCTACCACATTTTGAACCTCTACTTGAATTTTTTTTTTGGTTGTTTGGAACTCAAGGCAATCCAATTCAGAATTCCTATTTGTTTTGTGAATGTGGCACCATCTGGAAAAGGCTACCTCTACCAGGTATACACCAGTTGTAGTCTTATCTACTTTGGCCGGTTGGTTGACAGGGGTGGGAACACCTCTGATGTTTGGTAATGGTTGAAACTCGCAAGAAGAAACCCATAGAGTAGGAACCACAGGTGGCTAGGATGGTTGGGTTTGTCTCCGTTTGGTTTCATCACTTGGAAGTTTGCGGGTAGGGACTAGTGGGAGGCTTTCGGGTGAAGGCCATTTGGGGATGGCAGTGATGGGATGACGGTCCACAAGAGGTGATCCACACAGTTGGGTTCATAGGATTCCTTAGCATTGGTCATTTTTCTTGAAGAGATTCAAACGACGAAGGAGAGATTGGGCTCCATGGCAGGAGCAGAAGGGAGGACACAACCATTTGTGAGTGGTGACTAGATGATGGCAGACCACAAACGCCGACCCATAAGGAATGGCCCACAACTCATTTTCACTTGGTTTTTTTCACACTAAGTGCTCAGAGGGAAACATTGAGGTCAGAGTCTACAAGGCAGATTGACGAGGTCCCTTGGTTGTTTTGAATAGTGGTGATGATGGCGGGGTGTTCTGCAGATGGACCCCCGTAAGGTTTGACCTGCATAGGGTAGACTTAGCACTTTCATTTAAAATCTCAAGATGATGTATGGATCCATGGAGTCTACTAAGTAGAAGGAAGCAAGGACCTCACCACTAATAAGAGGCATTCAAAATGGTGGTAGAGAGTGAAGAACGGCCCACAGGAAGTGGCCTGTAGATGAAGACTTAGTTTTAGGCGTGCGACAACATCAGACTTTGTAGAACTCACGATGCAGGAGGCCGGAAAAGATCAGCCACTTAGAAATGATAGAAAGATAGGAGCAACCCACATGCAATGGCCCATAGATGCGGACCTGCAAGGGCTCTTAGATCTCAATTTTTTGAATAAGTTTTGCTCTTTTAGGATTTCCAAGGGTGGCAAATAGATGGCATCTACCTGCATGTAGAAGTCTGCAAAGGTGGACTTGCAATGTCACGTGGAACAAATTTTTCCATTTGAAGTTCATTTCAAGTGGTAGTGATGAAGGGTTTACGGGTCACATGGGCTTGAATGCTCTGATGAAGAACAATGGTAGTGGGGCCAAGTTTTGCAAGCTTTAAAGAGACATCATTTGATCATTTTTTAAGGATTTTTCTGATGGGTTTGTGCAAAATTTTGAGGTTAATCGGCCACCGAAAAGATTCTTGAGGTTCATCCTAAGATTCTTTGATTATTCAAAAAACTTAACTCAATGAATTTCTTTGAAGCTGGCAGTAGCGAACATACCTTGGAGGTACGATGAAATTGATAAGGGTCGAGCTTCAATCTGTTGAGAGGTGATGTGGGCATGAAGGTTGCGATGGTTGTTGGCTCTCTAATGAATTCTAACTAGTGCAGGATGAAAATGATAGGTCGATCAATCTATTTATAGTAAAAATTGCATTTATGACTTGCATTTAATGAGGGTATGACAACTGGTGGGGTAGCTTTGTGCAAAGTTTGAAAGAGTGGCAGAGGGAAAGGCAAAACCCGTAGGGAAGAAGAAACCCCTGACACTGCCATTTGATGGGCGGTGGACAGAGGGTGACCACAGAGAATGTGGGACCTGCCATGTAGGCAAATGTCCTAAGTTTTTCGCTAATGAAACATTGAAGACAAGGCAGCGATGCGCAAGGGGAAACTCATAAGGGTGGACCCATAGGAGCTAAAGGATGTTAGTTTTGAAAACTAAGGGAAACTTGCCAAGGACTTGGAAATTTCTTGGGTGGTGAGTTTTGGTCAACTGAAGATGATGACTTTAGGGTACCTTGACCACTTGGAACTCAAAATTTAGGGGCATGCAAACAATGTGAAGGAAAAAAATAACTCGACGAAGGTGAAAGGGAAAGAGGGTCCACATTCTAAATGGGGCGTGTGTGCTATAGGCACAAAAAATATGAGGCTAGGTACAACATTGTTGAGAAACATGATTTTTCCATTGTTAAGAGCCTAAAGAAATTTTGACACCTGGTATTAGCCAACACAATCACCATTCTCATTGCCCATCCCAGTGTTTGGGAGTATATCAGTGAGGGAAAAATAATAGAAAAGAGGTCCAACTAAATCACCAAGATCCTTGAATAAGATGTGGATATTAGACCAACCAAGCTTATTTGGGGAAGAGGTTTGTGTGAATACCTTGTGTAAGAGTTAATCTCTTTGGAGAAGGAAGAAACCAACCAAGCTTACATGAACTAGTTCAAATCCAACGAGTCATGGGTGATGGATTGAACACAATAGATGCAAAAGGGGAAGTACTCGATCTACATTCTACCTAACAAAAGGCGATACTACCGACTGCAAGGCACTAGGTATGTACTAATTGAGGGTATTTTGTTCAAAAGAAATTATAATGGTGTCCTACTCCAATGCTTAGATAAGCCACAAGCAGAAAGATTTTTGAATAAATTTTGTAGCATTCCTAAGGGTGGAAATTTCTTCGCCAAGACTACTGCTTTGAAGATAATGTGGGCAGGATAATATTGGCCTTTTATGTTCTCCAAGGCGCGTCATCTGGTGCAAAAATGCACTCAATGCCAATATTTTGTTGGCAAGTAGAAATTTTTTGGCATGCCCCTAAGCCCAATTGTAACTGAAGAACCCTTTCCTCAATGGGGTTTGGATTTCATTAGGATGATAAATCCTATTTCCAGCATAGGCCATAAGTGGATACTTATGACAATTGACCATTTTACAAGATGGATGGAGGCCATTTCTTTAAAAATTGCTACAGAGATTGAAATTGACAAAAAAAAATTAGGAGCTAGTAGCAAGGTTTGGTTCACCAAAAACCATCATATCTAATAACATGCAAGCTTTCATAGGTTCCAAGGTGGTATATTTCACTCTCAAACATGGGGTTTACCTTAAGACCTCATCAAATTACTACCCACAAGGAAATGGTATAGCTGAATCGACCAACAAAAACCTAATTAGGTTGATCAATTGCATCAGATCAAAAAGAAAAAGGGAGTGGCACAAGAACCTATGAGCCACTCTATGGGCCAATATAATTACACCCAAGAAAATCTTGAAGGCTTCTCCTTTTGAGCTAATATATGGAAAAGAGGTAGTTTTACTTATTTCTATAAAGATTCTAGCATTACAACTGTTAAAGGCTTTGGAAGTTGAACAAAGTAGTGGAATGGAAGTAATATTGGTGGAGCTCCTAAACCTTGAATAAAAAAGAGAGAAAACCTAAGAAGCCATGATCAGTTGCCAACAAATAGTCAAACGATGGTTTTACAAAAAGGCCTTCGACCCAAATTTCTAGGAAGGAAGCCTAGTGCTAAAATATGATGAGTGCACTACAAAGCCAAGACAACATGAAAAATTTGAAGCCCTATGGAAGGGTCCCTTCTGCATTCACACGTGCAAGGAAAATAATGTGTATGAGCTAGAAGACATGGAGGGTAATGTTTTGGATATATCAATAAAAAGTATTCATCTAAAATTATTCCATTAAAGTGTGTGTTTTCTTTTAAAATTTTCATAGTTATGTAACATATGTTAATTTTTTTTGTAAAATATGTTTAAATTTTTATGAATAAGCCATAAGAATAATAGGTAGAAGCAAAAACGTATTATATATTATGTTAATTTAAAAATTTACAATATAGTACAAGTCTGAGGCTCCAAAAAGCTTGAAGCTTTTTTGAGCAAACCCAAAAAAGGTTACAGTACAAAAAGGAATAAAGGAGGAGACACGCTAAAAAGGTGGTGAAATTAAACCCTCCATGCCATTGCTAGGTAGTAAAACTGGCACTTCTTCAGGTTCTTCTTCTTCTTCTTTTTCTTCTTTAGAGGGAGGAAAAGGGGGTCAACACACAACACTAGAAAGCTCGGCATACCGAGGACCTCAGTCCTCATTCCCACGACTATACACAAGAAAATCAAAATGCTTTTCCCAATCCATCCCAAGAACATGCTCCATGTCAAATACCCTTAGAAGGAAGGTAGCTATAGGACAAGACAATGAGTGATGCCTCTCGAAGTGCATAGTTAAAAAATTAGTAAGCAGAGACAACCAGACCATGTCTTCCCCATAGTTGACGTGCCTGTGGAGGTCCATGGCATTTGGAATACTGCCCCAAGGATGGCCACTTGCATAATTTCACCAAGCTCATCCAAATATAGAGATTCAAACATGACACAACATGGCACAATTAGCCAAGGCTTGGATATATCCAAGTTGAGAAGGGAGGCCACAAACTGGGAAATGACATTGGAGTTATAATGCGGCTGGTTCTCATCCTTCACATAGTCCTTGCCGAGCACCCACTTAAACACCACCACAATAAGGTAGTCAGTATTTGTCTCCAGGCATTTAATTCAGTCATTGGTAATTTCACCCACAAAGGAGTATTGTGGCCTTCATGGAAGGAGTCGAATGGGAGTGCCTAGGCCAGATGACATGATAGTAAATAGAATAAAGCTAGCGAAACATGATACAATGAAGAAGGATTGCTAACTAAAAGAGATTTGAAGGTGAATATTTCACTAAGGTGGCATAGTTTTTAATAAGAAAAGGCATGCAAACAAGCTCAACCAACAAAAAATATCAAAGCAACCAAAGGGTGAGAGATGAATCATACAGAAAATCTTCTATCAAGCTTGGAGAAATAAATTTGGGCATTGGGAGTAAATTCTCATGTATGTTGATTGGTTCCATGTGTCTATTTCCATCATTAGTGCTAGCTTGTTTGTTTGTGGGAAAATATGTTGATTAACACACCAAGTTTTGACAAATAAAATGATCATGTCTCTTTGGGGTACTTTGCACTGCTTAAGCATGCTTCTCGTGGCTAAAAGCATGCTTTCCAAGAACATAAATCTTATTTTTTAAAGAGGCGGTGAGGAGAATTTACTAATTCCATTCTCATGCCAATTTTTTCATTCCTGAGGGATACAGATCCCAAATCCACACATATTGCCTATGTGGCATAATTTAGTAAGCCAAAGGTAATGGCATTGCTTTAATGTATGTATTCGCAAGAAGTACTGAATGCACCCAAAAGAAATTTTTGTTGTGTAGCAAAACACAAGTAGCCATCTCACTAAGGAAGCTCTCTACAAATTTCAAGGTAAAAAAATGACAGAAGTATAAACTTCTGGAAGAAAGGCTTAATACTCATCTAAAAAGCTAGGCTATGTCGATGTATTTGGGACAGTCATTCGTAAAAGCACTAGCACTAGAAGAGAATTATTTTTCCTATACCAAATCGATATAGGCAAGGGACCATATGAAGAAGGAGGTCATGCTAGAATTTGTAGACAACATTTTTGACCCAAAGGTGGTGGCGAACCCTAAAAGCCTTAGGGAAGTTTTTCAAAGACTGATCAAACATTAGGGAGCTGAAGGGTTTCCGTCACGACTCTAGAATTATGGTTTGCCAGAATTCATGTTTCCTGTTGTGCACCCATGTCCAAAGCTAGTAGACGCATGTTCCAGGAGGTTTGACAAGGAAATAGGAGTTATAATCAAAAACATAATAAGGGTTTCTATCAATATGGCAACCATTTGGGATATGCTATGTATCCCTACAAACTGGGGTGCTAAGAGCTTCAAAAAAGAAGCAATGGAAGAATTCTAGAACACTAGAACTAGACAAATGGATTTTTATGAAGATGAAACCAAGGAAAAGCTGGGAGAAATTCCACTCCTCTTCCCTTTGCCATGCAAGAAATTCAAAATGGATCCTCAGGCTGTTTTCACAATGTTGTCACTTATCTATGATTATGATGATGATAAAAAGGTTTATCCTTTTCAAACGAGTATGACCTTTATGCTCAAGAGGGAAAAGAGCTAGAAATATTATGATTTTGCATAAATACTAGCTGAAAAGATGTTGGAATAGTTTAGGAATTACAACACTAAATGCAAGTTCAAGCACTCTTCTTTTCTGGTGCATTTAATTCTACATCAAAACTCTAAGTTCCTTGAGAGGTATTTATCATTGTTTAGGTTTGATGTAAATGGTCCATACCAGTTTATTTATGTTTGGACCCATGTTCTTTCAAAGACATGGTATTGTTATTGGTTTATAGATTATTTTATAGGGCCAGTACTTGTAGACTTGTCCCCATGCCCTCCAAGGTGTTTCTCTCCTGAAGTATTGCAATGGATGAGAGGCTCACAAACCCTAGTTGATTATTTTCTTGGAGATGAATTCACATTCATCAAATTTCATGGTTTCCTTAAGGATCCTTTCAAGCTCCCTAAGTTTGTAATGGATAGGTTTTTTTCTTTAGAGGCGTGGCGATAGTTAACTATCGTCGACAATGCCTATGGCACTGAAAGACACAAAATAGGGCTTTACTTGATTCCCTTCACCATTTCCAATAGCCAGGTAACACTAATAAAGAGGAAGGCACATGAGGTGCTCATGAAAAAAATGGAACATTTGGGCTTGGTTCTCATTTGCAATGCATAGAGATATAACCTGATAAGGCACCTCCCAACTACGAGGCATGACAATCGAGAGTATTTTGAATCAAGAAAGAACCCGACCAAAGATAGGCTGGGATGGTACATTGACTTCGCCTACATACCATTTTATCAACCACCATGGCTTGACTTTCATGTTAAGATGGAAGAGTATTATCCAAGCCTTCTGATGGAAAAGTCTCTACATACACAATTGAAGCACTTGGGATGGTTGGAGAGAAAGAAGGAAATTTTCTGGACGTTTCGATAGAAATTGAGGAGCCTCCTTGCCATGTATGGGAAACTCTAGCCACATGATGAAATTTTTGATGAAATTTATGATAAAGAGGCTAACACTAAGGATAGTGATCCTAAGACTAATCAAGAGATTGAACAAGGAGATATTTTCTCCACACTTCTCAGCCTTAAGAGCCCGAAAAAGGAAATGTGGTAAAATGGAGGGACCCATAGATCACATCCTCTATCAACACCCAAGGAAAGGGAAAGAGAACCCGATGGTCCCCAAAGAGGTCCGCTACAGCTAGAGAAGGCCAAGTTTTGGTGGGATCGACCACCAAGGAATATGAATCTATCTGTTCCACTCATGCAAAGAGGAGATGAGTCCAGGACCTAGTGCACCTACTAGAGGAGAAGAAGAAGTGGAGTTTACTCCACTAGGATATTCGGCTTCAGTGGCTTAGGTGAGTTTTTCTCCCCCTTTTCTTTCTACCTCTACATCTTTGGTTGTTCCTTTGCCCCCATTTGTGGAAAAGAGTCATTCCTCCATAGATTCTTATCTTTTTGTTCTCAATGAACCCACAACCATATTCAACAATGAACTCCATGAGGAAACCCCGCATGTCGAGGGAGTATCATTCATGTTGGCCATGATTGATTCTTTGATCACCCTATCAAGGGATCCCATTGAAAAATTCAAAGCATCCATGTTGCCAATTTCACCAAATCCATCTACTTCTAGGGAAATGTCACTTTTTCCAGCCACCTCCCCTTTTACCTCGATGGGTGTTCCTCCTCCACAATCCCCATATGGTATCCCACTATTTTCAATGATAATGCTCCCCTTCACCTCCCTACAATCTCATATAATCAAGGATTCTCTATCCATCACCCTATTTAGTCTCCTTCTAGGTGCTTCCATTGTTGCACAAAGCATCGATACCCCACAGAGTCTCTTAGATCACTTAGATGCGACGAATTAGGCCTGACAGGCTAGAAAATAAAAGTGGCAAATGAAAGCCATGACAAAACCAGCTACTAAGAAGATTAAGGCTTTTTCAATGAATAGTGGAATTCCCTATTGATTGCTACCATGAAGCTGCTAGTGTCTAATCCAGAGGGAGAAATTCAGATGGAAGATTATGACATCAGAGCTATGGGCCTAGAATTAAGTGAAACTTTCTCGTACGACAAAGTGGTTAAAGAAAAGGCCACCCAGAAAGTGGTATGTATTGACTATGAGAAGTTGGACAAGAAATTAAAGAAGTACGAGGAAAAATTGGTAAATGTAAAAGACACGGTGAGCAGGTTGTAGGTGGAAATCAAGGGAAAAGAGGTGGAAATTTTTTGCATAGGGAAAATAAAGGATCAATAGGGAGAAGCAACTAAGTTTCTCGAAGAGGATCAAAATGAATAAAGTTGGCTTTATGTTGAGATAGAAAAGTTAAGGGTTGATCTTGTTGATGAACAACAAAAAAATGAAGAATACTACTATATTTAGCTAAACATGCAAAAAAATCTGGACAGTGTCTGATCTTAGGCTTTTGATAGTCTAAGAAAGCCCCAGGTAGAAACAAAAGGGGAAAAGCAAGAGAAGCATGAGATCGAGTCCATTTTGTAGACTCGCAATCAAGAGGTCAAAAGGTTGAACTTTGAACTAATAAATGCCCTCCGGGAGAAAAACTAGATGGAGGAAAGTATGAAGGAAAAAAAATCTCAATTCTATCAGGAATTGGTTGTCATACAAGGATTCAGGATCCTCCTGATATTGAAAAGATCAATATCTACACATTGGGAAAGGATCATAGTTGCAATTGTTGCTCTAAAGACCATATTACAGTTTCTAAGGGATGTTTAGGAATTAGATGAGAAGGTTGGCTCAGTGGCCGACCAAATTCTTCAAATTTATGCCCCCCAATCTACGGAATCAGAAAATTTGATTTCTAGGTTATGGAAAGCTAGTAAAGAAGCTTTAAGAGGCCCAAATATTTTAGATTAGAGGGAAACCTCAAGGAAAGCAAGTGAATTTGTTAATTTCTACAAGGTCGCAAAAAAGAGTGAAGAATTCTAGGAAGTGTTGAATAGAAAGGTCAATGAGATCAAAAAGGATTTCAATGTTCTACTTGATTTGGGATTTCCTACCCTTTTCTCACCAGATGGGGGAGCGCTATCAATCAAGCAGGTTGTGGATGTAATCAGACACAAGGTCTGGACTTCTAAAAAACTCCCAGGTATAAGCCCATCACCCACTTTTGACAAAATCATGAAGGAAATCCTTCCCCTTTCTCAGCTCTATTACCACATTAGGGCTATTTTTTCAAGGTGGGGAGGTGTTTCTTTTAAATAATTTTTTGAGTTGGATCAAGCATACAAGATTCTCCACTCTCATCTAGCCCATTGACCTAGATTGGGAAGTACAACACTCTACCTTCATCAAACTCCAAGAGTTTCTAGAGCTCTATGTTCTCACCTCTACAAGTGATGACCCCCTATGAGTCGCCAAAACTATAAAGAAAATTTTTCTTTTTAATCTTTTTTGTTTTTAGCTTTTACCTATTTCAGCTTTGGGAGATTCCCACAGTAAATGGAGAAGATACTGCTTTGAAATGCATGCAATGCACCACATGGTGGCTATGTGGCTTTTGTATATCGCTTTCCTTTTGTGTGTGAGCCAAGACACATGTTAGCCTGCTAGGGATTTTCTTCAAAGCTACTCTCATGAAATTGAGTTTTCCCACTCACTCGACACATCATTTATTCATTTAAATAGTATTTTTTTGTGGAATGGCCTCTTCGGGTAGAGTTTGTTGGAATAAGGTGGGTGTCTTGTCTTCAGTGTGGAACCTTCAAGTCAGCTCCATCAATCTATATGATTGGTCAACCAGAATTTTGTCAGGCTATTTTTAAAATTTGATTGTTTTTTTATTGTGATCTTTGTTAAATATATAAAAGACATTAATGAAGCAATTGGGACTTAGTGAGCAAATATTGTTGTATCTAACAAATATCTATGATTGGATTGTGGGCTATCAGATGCAAGCACCTGGTATTTTTTCCTTCTGGAATGTTAGTGGTGGTGTTCTCTTCTCCCAAGTTATAAATAAGGGTTGGCAGCATAAGCAGAATGAGTTTTTTTCTTTCAGTTAGAAGAATTACTTTGAAAACCTTTTCAAAAGAAATAGATCTATTAGGAAGTTTTATTATTTTTATAAGTAGAAAGCCTTACAAAATACTATTATTCTTTGGAATTTTATATATTTAACTCAAAATATCATCCAATTGGCATCCGACCTTTTTTTTTTAGTTCATTTGATATTTGAAAGTTTGATATATTTAGTAGAAATCTTTGAAATAGTGCATGTTATTGGCCTTTGTCAAATTTCTTCTTTATGTTTTCATTCATGTTAAAAGCATTGTGTTAAGGTCATTTTGATAGTTTGGGTAGCTAATTTTCATGTTGTTAACCTTCTATGTTGTACGATAGCTTTTAGGAATTGGATTATGTTTGTGAACTTTTCCATTTTCTATAAACTTTGTTGTTTTCCATATTATGCCATAAAGGGGGATAGATTTTTCTTGTAATTTCTGGATATTTTTATTAACTTGTAGAATTTTTATGTTTGATCGGACATTAATGGGTGCTTCCCATGGTGATATTTGAAAGACTACACTATGCTTGTATCTAGCCTATGTTTCTCATTCTTTTCCCAACAATGAAGGGTTTGTGGCATTCTATGTCTATTATATCATTCATAGAAATTAATTTGAGGTTTGAAATGTTCTAAAAGCTTTGGCACATTGCCATTTTCATCTTTTATTTTCATTTATTTCTACCTTTTTGTCCCAACACAAAGAAGAGTCGACTTTCTATAAATATCCCAAAGGTTATTTAGTGAGGCACAAATTGGTCCCCCACTCATTGAATTTCCCATCAGACTGTGAGAGAGACACAAGCTTTGATGATCAATAGTGACTATGTTATTTTAATAGAGAAGAGGAAATAATAGTAGTTTGGTGTCTTTATGTAGTTTTGAAACAATTTTTTTCATTTCATAAGAACTATAATAATTCTAACCAAAGGTGATATGTTAATCAAGATATCACAAAAGACTAGGTATTTGGAATGTACAAGCAACATAGACTCTACACATACATTAAATAAAAAAATAGAAATATTTAGAATATTAAATGAGTCTACTCAATAATTAATGAGAATTCCCATACATTTTCTTTATTATCTTAAGAAAATATATCATAAAATTATTACTCGGTTGGCCAACCAACTGGCACAGTCTAGAAATGTACAAATTACAAACATGGAGATACTCACTCAAAGATAATTATGGATTCTATCATTTATTTTTCAAAGATTATAATATATGTTATTACAAGTTTGGGAAAAACCTAGTTTTTTCTAATATCAAGATACAATACCTAAATTTATAGATTTTGAACCCTAGAGTTTTATTGTGTAAGTAATTATATTTTCTATGTTGTACTATGTTTTTCTCTATGTCCCCTCTTTCTTCAATAATAAAAATTTGGGTCTTTATGCTCTATAGAAATTATTGTCAAAGTGAGAAATGTGTAAACATACAAGGAATCCCAAATATTTATGAATGGGAATTTTTAGAAAGATATCATACCAGCAAATCATGTTTTTCATCAATTTTGTACTCAATCTAGTTCAATCACGCCCTTACATACCAAAAATGTATGGGAAGTTCTCTTCTTTCAATTTTGTATATGTGTAGTCACTATTTTCATCCACAACAGGTGAAAGAGAAGGTAAAATAAGTGCATCAAGACTAGGCATAAAATTCTAGAAATTTTCATATTTGTCATGAGTCATAGTCTAGGATGGACTAGAGAAAAACATGCAGAAAGGCCCTAGAGTTAGGTGTAATAAGGGAGGAGGAACAAAAATATGAATAGAAATAATGTCAAGTCATGGGTGTTAAGGTGGACTTAGGACTTGAAACCTTAGGTGTAAAGGTTTGAATTTCCTTAGCAAGCCTATGGCTAAGTAGGGAGGAACATGGGAATGGGAGACTAGCTTGTGGAGGGAACCATGAACTTGGATGTTGGTTCCTATAGTGTAGGAAAAGTATCCTATTTTAACACTTAATTTGGGAATAATTAATACTAAAATGAGCCTAATGTTTCCTTAATTTAGTGTTGTAATATGTTTTTAATATTCACATTAATTTTAGGCCCCTTTTAAACTAAATGGACTAAATGGTGCCTTATTTAGGGTGTTGTAAAGTGTATATTTACACTTTCACACTAATATATGTATTTATTAATTGATTGAGGTTAATTTTCTTTAATTTTCCCCTTATATTCAAATCCAATCCTGATTAATTACAATTTTTGAGAGATAAAACCCAAAATTCATAAATTCCATTACACAACACTTAATTTTTGGAATGTGTGTCATAGGTAGGTGACCTAGGACTCCTTTTAAACATGGTGAATGGGTCCTCACTAGGTCTTAGGACCCTGATTTTGCATGAAATTTCACCTTGTCTGATTTTTGTCCTAAGTAAGTGGTCTAGGACCCATTCACCACAATGGAAAATGGGTCCTCACTTAAACCTAAGACCCCTCTTTTAGATATGATTTTGGTGGTATTTTAAGGATTTCAAATCTATAATTCAATATTTTCTTGTGATATTTGAATTTCGAGAATTAATCTTAAGTTATGTATAAATACAAGGCTATTTTCATTATGTTTCAACTAGAGAGAATAATCTAAGAAAATTTTCATCAGATCAAGCATTCATATTCAAGGAGCAAGAAAGAGTGAAGTATTGGAGTAGAATTATAGTGTTTTTATAGGTCATCAAGCTCATTTTTTTGTAAAATATCAATCATTATTGATGGAGTGATGATAGATTCCTATCGAGAATCATGATGGATTCTAGGTTTTGGGAGAAACACCATGATATTCAACCAAGCCTAATTACTTGTTTCCTAAGTGATTCCATCTTCTATGATCATTCTATTTTCAGCCTAAAGTGAGGTATATTCAAATTCATGGCTTATTAAGGGGATTTGGGATCTCCTAAATTACGTCTTTACATTGTTCATGTTTCATTCTAGGAACCTATTCTAACACACTTGAGTAGGGTTTCTTTGCATCACTAGAGATCTTAATCTTAGACACAATTAAGGTTAGGATTGAACACAAATTTCATGTTTTAGATTTATATTTATCATCAAGGTTTAATTACAAAAATTGGGGTTTGACCAAGGAAAACCCCTATCCACCAACAAACATCAAATTTATTTTACAGATTATTGACAAATTTGTATCTGAAAGTGGGGATTTCAAGTTACAGGAAGGAATTGCAGGTCTGGAACTTTGAATTTAGATTTAGATTTTTCTACAAGGGTATGTGTAGGATCATCATGGAAAAAATAGGTGCTTAAGTGGCAAAAAATTCAGAAAAATCAGAGTTAGGAAACTTGACATAAAAAATTGAATAAGTTATCTATATTATTTCAAAAACATGTAAGAATAGAATATGTAGCAAATTGAATGTAGTTTATAAACTACTAGGTTTATTTAAAAAAAAAATCTATTTGGTGAAAATTTGAAATTTCAATGCAGTAGCAGTTAAATTTTAGGGAAAAAATAAGTAGGTGTCTATTTGACCACCCTAACCACAATAAAATGATAATATTTTCTTATGATATTTTAGATATAAGTAGAGGACTCATGTCCTGATGTGATGCATATTTTTTTGTAACTTTTTTCCAAGTAAATAATTAATTATGAATTTTTTATTACAACTTTTAAAAAATATACAAACTCATATTTCTGACCACCTTAACTTGGTCAAAACTTCATGAAATTCATTTTTTCTTTTTTTAATCCTATAGTACGTGAAGCATAGAATGTGATGCATGTTTTGGATTCAAAGAATGTGATATCGTTTGAAAGCTATAGATGTTTTTCAATAAGCCTATCAATTAGGACTTTAGTCGTAATTCAAATAGAAAATGAATAATAATTATTTATTAAATTCAAAGTAAAGCATAATTTATATTGGTGGAAAGCTGAGAATCTCATGTAAAAACCCTTTTCGTTTCATCAATTTTTGGTAAAAACAAAGTCGTCAGCCACATACCCTACACATACCCATCATGATCCTGCACATACCCAGAAGAGCCTACCAGAACCCATTTTCCATAGGGCGAATGAGTCCCTATTAGGGTTGTACAAACAAAAAGTTTTGATAGGGCACAACATTTATCACCCTTAGTTTTTCTAAAAATTTCACTATTCCCAAGTCTATTTTGTGACAAATCTCTTCAGTGCAATTTGTAGATCTAGGTTTAGAGTTTTTTAATTTTATTTCAAATTTATCCCCCTGAAATACTACTTGACCTAGACCCCCATCCTAGCAAAAAGGGAAATGTGAAGATTCACATCTTAGGTTGACTCTCCTAAGGTTTGTTAGTGAATGTTTGATGTGGATCTCATTTCATAATGAATTAAGGAAGATATGACCCTTTTGTCCCTCTTTGGATCTACCTTTCCATTTTGGGACCCCTTATCATTCCTATCCTATTTTCTTTCATTTCATTTTGGTGAACCCAATCTTGTACAACAAAATTCTAAAAATTGGATTCCTTTCAACCCTAGATCTTAGTTTTGCAATAGTTTGCACTATATTTGCATTACTTGTATTTAATTTAGGGTTCTTTAATATTGCATTAGTAAAAATTGCATTTAGGATAAATTTTCATTTTTGCATTGCTTATTAATTATCACTAAAAATCAAAAGAATTGCATTAGATCTAAGCTTGTTTTGAATAGTGTTAACATTGAAATCATCAATAAATCCTTTAGATTCATATTACATATTAAATTTAGTCACATTGTTCATCATTCAACCATAGTCAACATTGCATTTAGAAGCATAAAATTTGGAAAATCTATTACATAATTGGCTATTACAGATCTGAAATAGAAAACACATAGGATCACCTCAGAAAAACAAAAGTCAAATTTAACAAATCCTAATTTGGGACCCATTTTCCTAGGGAAAATGAGTCCTTGTATAGAAATTTTTTTGGGTGGTTTTTAGTCTTTGGTTTGCATTTCTTTTTTTGTTATGAGACCTAAGAATTAGTTTTCTGAAACAATTTGTTTTTGCATTCAATTTATTGTTCATTTAGTTAGATTTTGTAACATTGGGAAAATCATTTCTTGCATATTTAAGTTAAAAGTAGCATTAGATTTCTACAATTTTCTTTCATTTCTAGCATTATTGCATCAATAAATACACTAGTTTACATTTTGTTATCATTAGAAAACAAAAACGAAAAAAACTAAAAACATCAAAAACATCAAACAAGACCCTTAGAGAAAGTGTAGTTATTTGATTATGTCAAATCTATTTTTAAAAGTTAACTTATACCTCAAGCCCTTTAGTAGTGATGACTTTGACATGTTAGGTGAAGCCCTTGCAGACTTCATTTCGCAAGGTGCATCTATTAAGGCTTGTCATGATAAATCAAAACACAAAGACGTTGACACAATCACACCTCAACTTATCATTTACCCTCCCTCACAACAACCTCAAGTTCAAAAAAAACCCATGCTCATCCTAGAACTACTTAAAAAAAAGCCTTCACTTGATGGTAACAATGATCCACAACAAATGGGTTACAATACCGTTGCTCACACATATAATACAAGTAATAATAGGCAACTAAAAACAACTCTTGTTTCATTACCCTTGCATCAACCTATCTTTCCTAGTGCTCCTCATTTACCTTTGAATAGTGGAAATGAATATGATCTCATTGAACAACTTAAGAATACAACCACTAAGATATCCCTATGGGATCTTATTCAAGCTTCACCAAATTACCATAGTATGCTTCAAACAACCTTGCAACAAGTTATGGTTCCTCGTAATACAAATTCAAATGATGTGGCAGCACTAGTTTAAGGAATGAATGGGATCAATTTAGATATTGTTTTTCACCAAAGAGAAATACCCTCCTTGGAAGTTCAAAAATGACATGATGCATTCATGATAATAGCTTATGTTAATCAAATCATGATAGAGAGAACCCTTGTTGAAAATGGTTTGTCCCTTAATGTGAGTAGTGTAAGCCTATTGGAGAAGATTGATATGGATAAGAGTGATATTATCCCCAATTCATTCTTTATCCATGTAATTGATACTATAGGAAAAAAACTTCTTGGAGTCATTACATTATCTATTAAAAGTTAGGAAGGTAACATTACAAACTCTGATCCATGTTACGCCTCATGATCTTTCTTAAAATCTCCTCTTGGGGAGACCATGGATTCATGAAATGAATGGAGTGCCTTTTGTTGACTTCTCAGTTGTCTTTGGTTGTCCTTGATGAAAAAATCTGTTGGCATGCTCTTTGGTATTCATGTTTATGGTGATTCAGGATTTTAATGATATATTGGCTCTTCATGTTTACTATTGGATCATATGGTGATACTCCTGGTTCATGGCACGCTCTTTTAGTTTCAGTTCTTTACTTGATGGTACTGACATGTGACATGGTGTTCTTTATGCCAGACCAAGCATAAGCTTCAGATATGTGTATTTTCTTTCATGATAGCCACATGCATATTCAACATGTTTACAAGTCACTGTGACATACTCCTACAAGAAAATTCATTTTTAGTGAGATATCATTTGATTCATGGAATCATAAATCATACTATTTGCAAGTTATAGGACATCTTAGTTGTGAGTATCAACTTCATAAAGGTAATGCTTATGACAATATGCTTTCAGTTGATGTTTTGGTGATTAAGGTTTCCAGTGACACCTGAAGGTCAGCTTGATACAATGATAATCATGACAGTGACATCTTATAGTTAGCCTGATATTTACTTGTAGGTAACAATGATGACTTTTGGTTGCCAAGGATAATTGATGATACACAAATGATCTCCTTTGTTTTGATGGTACTGATCTTTTGGCTCCATGTGTAGATTAAAAGACATCTTAATTATAGGGTTACATTTTCTTGATCTTTTATATGGCACTTATATCACTTGGTAAAGGTTATTGTTTCATCAGCATACATGTGATTTGATTTCACTTAGATATTCTGTACATGAATTATTTCAATTCTTTGATACATCGTATTGGTATATACATAGTGCCTATGCTTAATTCATAATGCTTTTACTCGGCATTATTAAGCACATTTGATATAGTGATCAATCCTATATTGGTGCTAACGCCTAGCACTTTGATCACTTATGGTTTTGAGCTTGTTTCGGCTTAGCACATTTTATAGCACGTTCATAGTGCTATCAGGTTTCTATTGCACATATTATTGTTTGATTTAAAGAGAATTCACTTTGCACTCAAGCCGACTATAGTGTTTATTATTGGGCTAAGTGTTCATTTGACAAATAGTGTTCAAGTAATATTGTTTCAGGCCTCCTATATTTGACATGGGATTGACTTTGTTTGAAGTCACATGGCAGTGACCAAGGAATATTCAAACTCTTGAGTGATATCGGGTATCGACAACATAATAGTTTTATCATTTGATTATTATTGTGTCGGTCTCTTCTGGATTCCAAATGATGTTTAATATCATTTGATGTGGACTTCAAAGATTATACATTTTTGAATAAAGTCTTTAAGACTTAGAGATCAAATGGAAAAATAAAGAAAGAAGCACGAGATGAGAATATAGGGTTTGGAACCCTAGTGCCGCCATGATGAAATTGTAGTTACAGGTTAAGCAAGATTGTGGTGGTTTTCTGATCTGGTTTTCAAGTATGGTAGTTTATGAAGGGTGGTGAATTAGTTGGTGGACTCTCCACGAGCTGGAAGCGAAGGTAACAGAGGATCTTATGGGATTTTGTTTGCAGATTGAACCACCATAATAGAGGTAATATCCATACATTGCTTTGATCTTTCAAAGGTAAATTTGGTGAATAGAAAGTAAAAAAAAAGGGAAAGTTGATATTGATTCAGTTTCAAACAGATTACTTCAATTTTGGTTTCGGTTTTAAAAAGATCTTATGTTTTCTTTAATCATAACTGAATCTGAAACTATTTTTAACTTGAGTTCAAACTCGAGGGTTTTGATGTTTACACAGTTTTTGCTTTGTATAAATACATGACTCACAACCGTGACTCAATGATGGAGTTTATGAGACAGAACAAAGTATTGTTGAAAAGAGAATAAGGGTTTATTACAGTGATATTTTTGTATTCTAAAAAATTGTAAAAGAGAGAGTTTAAAGTGTTTATATCTCTGATTCTTATTACAAAGATTGCATATATTTCAGTGAAGTTATATTTGTATTGTTTCATTCAGTACAAATTATAGTGGGCATTATTGTATATCTTTATATGTACTTGTGCAATTTTCGCACACATGCCCCACTAGAGGTGGGGACCCTCTTTTTTCTTTTGCATCTCTGCATCTTGGCTTGGTCAAATTTTGGTTTTTCTCTTCTTGGGAGGTTATTTTGGGATTAAGTCTAGACTGGGTTTGATGGAGGCAATATTTTGAGTCTCTAAGGGAAATTCACCTATGTTGGAATTTGAAAATGGGGATTTTGAAGGGAATTTTCAGTGTTATATGTAGATCTTTTTTGCACCCATGGATAGAGGATGAAAAATTAGGCAAGGTTGCTTTTTGAATTTTTTGAAAATTCCTTCTAGAAAAAAAGTTATGAGGTTTAGGGGATTTTGACCTTGCAGGGAATTCGAGTATTTCCATCCCTAATGGAAATCCCTGAAATTTCCAATTTTGGAAAATTCCAAGACCCCCTCAAAATCCATCCATTTTGAAATTTCCAAGACCCCCTCAAAATCCCAAATTTACCAAAATGGAATTTTTTATTTTTATTTTTCCAAAATGGAATTTTTTCCCAAGATGGAATTTTTCCCAAAATGCAAATTTTTCCAAAATGGAAATTTTTTCTTGAAATTTTAAAATGTTCCTGAAAATGAAATTCTTGAATGGAAAAAATTTGAAAATAAAAATTCCAAAAATGGAAAAATTTGAAAATGGAAAGTTTCCATAAAAAATATGTAAGCCAAAATTTTATTTAAGTCTAATTTGGATTGGATTTTTAACATGTGAGCTACTAATGATGATATCTATTTTTAGGATTAAATAAATCAAAGGGGACTTGCATATGGAAGAGTCCAATTCAATTTTAAAAGTGGGGCCTGCATATGAATCCATGCCCAAACTGTCTACATTGGAAGGAGTTTTGGAAGATATGTGAAGCTGATTTCATCATCCAATCAGAATTTTCATTAATGACAAGCTGGCATAATATTGTTTTCTCATTGTTCCATGATGTAACTGCTTTTATGCAATTGGATGATGATGTACCATGAGCTCCCAAATTAAATCTAACTTGATGCTTCTAGAAGTGCAATTGCAGCCATTGGATGAATTAAATCTTGGCCATTGGTTCAAAATGTAATTTTATATAAAAGGTCAGTGCCTTCTCATTTGTAAGGGTTAGATTTATATGTTAGAGTAGCTGATTAGAGGCTGTAAAAAGCCAGAATTGGCTAAGTTAGAGAAGTCAGTAGCTGTAGGAGAGGAGAGGCTTGAAATTGTTATGTAATGTTGAGGAAGTAATGCAATTGGATTGTTGATTTGGAAATTTTTTTGTTACACTTTGACAGTTTATGGTTTCTTGTTCTTGATTCTCAGATTTTAGATGTTAGTTTTCAATTCTTTTGCAATAATGGTGAAATGTTAATAATGTCGATCGATCTCTGGTCCATACTTTTAGCAATTTGTTGATTGTAGATTGTTGTGTAAAGTTAGTCTAGGCCTCATTTTTGTGCTTAGTTCAACTATAAATGATTGTTCATATTACGCCAATTCTTGGGTATGTGGATGAATATTTATGGTTTGAAATTCTTCAGTTTCCTTAGAAGATTGCACCATTTCTATGGAGTTGTGGGTTTGTCCCTAATCAAGCAGAGATTGGTTTCATTGGGGATCTATCCATTTTTAGAATTCATCATTGTTGTGACGGATCTTAGGTTTTAGTCTTAGAAATCTCTCTAAACCCTTATCTCTTTTGTTGTTTATTTTGAATGTGGGTTAGTTTTAGGATTGAAGGCATCACCATATTGTTACATCTAATGAAAGTACACTTCCAACATTGTTCATTTGTAAGGCCCCTTGTGATTACCAACATTTTCACATTTATCACTGAGTTGTTTTGTATTATCAAGACCTAACATTAGAGACCTTGGGGTTATCTCTTGAGGTCTGCTGAAAGAGATTTACCTTTCAAGAGAGATATGATACTTGTATCTTATCTGAGTTGTTGTGCAAAAAAAACCATCAACAGTACTTTGTTGAGATTTTGTAATTGCAAAAATAATGCAGTTACATAATTATTGAGAAACTTTGTAAAGGAGTTGGTTCTCCTACTGAAGTTGGTGCTTCAGAATTTTGGTGGAGTTGGTGCTTCAGAATTTAGGTGGAGTTGGTGCTCTTGAATTTTTACAGAGTTGGTGCTCCTGAATTGTTACAGAGTTGGTGCTCTGAAAAATATTGTAATCAGTTTGGTATTAATCGTGTAAGGCATTTTGGAGTGGTTTTTCTACCCCAAGAGGGTTTTCCACTCATCAAAGCTCTATGTTTCTCGTTTTGTGTGATTTGTGCTTATCCTGCTTAATCTCTCATTTAGTCATTTTTGAAAGTGGTTCATGCAATGCTTTGATACTTTAACACAGTTCCAAGTTGTCTTTAAGTTTATATTTAGTGTATGAATGTTATATTCTGCCATAAATGTGTTTGGTGTCTTGTGTAAAAGAAAGCATCAAAAGGTTGTTCATTCAACATTATGTGAACAATATATATATCATGCTTTGATATGAGTTGTTTAGCGTTCATGTTATGTTTGATTAATTCATTGAAAATAATCATTCAAGATTCAGTATTCACATTGCATATATAAAGTCAATCACTTGTTCAAAGTAAAAAAAAAGGGTTCAAATCTACATTTCAAGTCATCAAATTTTTTTATACATTACTCTGATTCACCCCCCCCTCTCAGAGTAATTCCACTTCCAACAAGTGGTATCAGAGTGTAGGGTCCTGCATTAGGTTTCATACCTAGGATTGATTCTAGTCTTGGAAGTTTGTCAACTATGTCACAAGTTTAAGAAGGTATTTATGTCTATTTGTACAGTCTATGTGTTTTGTGAAAACATATCTAATTTTGATTAATGTTGGTGTAAAAAGTTAGATCCTTGGATAAACCTAACCAAATTAAGTTCAACCAAGTTCTTGATAAGAGGAGTACTATGGGTAAGTGCAAAAGAAATAAAAGTTAGAAGAAAAACACTAGTGTCAAGTCTAGTGAAGTTTTGTCTCAATACCTCTGCCAGTTAAAACTAAATGTGATCCTGTAGTTGGAGAAGAAGAAATTCACTTAGTAAGTGAAAAAGAATATGAAGATGATGAATTTGAGGTTGATTTGGAGGAAGAACTGCTTGTTTCCTTAGAAGAACTTAAGAGGCTTAGAAAAGAAAATCGGGATCTTATGGTACGCCTACAAGAAAGTGTCAATGTTAATAAAGTTGTAATACAAGATCATAATGGTGATAAAAAGATTACTGAATTTATGAAAGCCCAAATGGTTGATAAGAAAAATACTGAAGAAGGATTGGAAGCCAAGTTAAAAGAAAAGGATGAGTTGTGTATTAAACTAGAAAATGAGATTGCTTCTTTAAGGAAATGTTTAGATAATGATTCATTGTTAAAAGAACTAACTTGTAAAGATATGATTATTAGTCAGAAAATTGAAATTGAAGAATGTAAGAATATAGCAGATGTTGTAAGGTCTGGTTTGGAGGTTAAAAAGATTGAATGTCTAAAACTTGAAGTAGAAGTAGTTACATTAAGAAAATATCTTGAAAGTGTCAAGGTTCAATTAGATAAAAATTAGAAATTTGATCATAGTACTAATCTATTGAATGAGATGATTGGTAGACAAAAGCATTCTAAGGATCCTACAGGAGTGGGATATGAAAAAGGCCAAAGTTCAAGAGTTCAAGATGAGTCTCAACAAAAAATAGTCTTTGCAACAAAAGGTGGATAGAGTTTCAAGGTTAGGCAGACTCCTAAGAAGCAAATAGACTTGAACAATCATACTCCAGAAATAGAAAGCAAAGTTGTTAACAGATTCACAGGTTTCTCATCTACCAGGAAATGTCAATCAACAAGGTATAATTATTCCCAATTCCATGGTTACTGCTATTCATGTCATGTTTATGGAAATAGGGCTAGAGATTGTGAAAGATATGTCATAAATAATTATAGTTCATCAAATCAGAGTAGTTGCACTATATGTTATATTTGTCACAAATCTTGTCATGTAGCAACTAACTGTTGGTGGAATGATAAGAATGGTAATGAAATTTCTTACAGAATTCCTAGAAGAAGTTATTGTTCTTTTGGCACAGATCATAATGTCATATGTTTTAGATGTAATTGTCTTGGAAATGGAGCTCAATCTTGTAGAAATCATTTGATGAGATCATCTAGGATTAATAAAAGAACAAATACCTTAACCAAGCAACAACTGATAGATACCTTGAGCAAGAAAAAGAAAGGGACTATGCAGGTTTGGAGAAGAAAGCAAGAAAAGGAGAAGGAAGGACTTAGTCTTGTGCATGATGCACAAGGATAATTTCTTAGCATTTAATGACTATTTGCTTTATGGGGAGTAATCCAAAGTTTTATATTCTATCCCCAAGGAATTTTAGAATGTAGTGGAACAAGTATTTTTGAAGTTTTGGTGAAGTTTGTCAGCTTCATGGACTGTGTATGATACGTTTGAAAGAATAGTGGTATATATGTGGTCAACAACCTTTTATAACAAAGAAGTTGGATTATGTTTGAGTTGAAATATTGTTTGCAGAAGCATTACTAGATTGGTTTGTAAATGCTACTTTTTATGTGATTGTTGTTGCAGTCGTTTGATGACTTTTAGTACATGACTGACAACATACATGTCAATATTCTTCATGATTAGAAATGCTTGAATGTTTTTCATGTAAATATTTATGTCATAAATGGATCTCAGAGTATCAAGGATGTCATTATGTTTTGGCAGGATAACTGTGAAACAAGTGTTGTGGTGTGTGTAGCAATCAACATAATAGTAGCTTTATGATTTTTATTGGTAACAGGATCATAACAGGAACAGGTGTGAAGGTTTTGGCTAACCTAGCTAATGTTCTTGATAAGTTGCATACTTAGTAGAGTTTTGATGATAATTTCAAAGTTGAATGTAAAGGGACACAATTTTTGTGATGCATATCATAAGCAACTCAAAATTTCCTTTAGCAAGATGGAGTTTGAATTTGTGTATTAATCTTGGTATTCAGTGGATGGTTTATGAACATGAGATGTCAAGAATTTTCCATTCATGCATGTTGTTGGCTTATTATCCAAAGGTTTCAATGTTTGATGTTATGAAACTACATAAGCATGGAAATGGAGATGTGTGTTGGTGTGAGGCACACAAGTATTGAAGAGGAGATACCATGCATTGGAGCTAGTCTACACTGTATTAAGGTTCATGATAACAAGATATAATTATTTAGTTTAACAGTGTAACTTCATGTTACTAGCTGATTTCTTGAGGTCATTAATGCTATGTCTAATCATTCTAATACTTTCCTAAGTCTATCTTTCAAATATTTGTGTTTTGGCAAGCAATATTTAAAGGAAAGACTATGGAGTCAATAAAGTATTATGTTGAAATATATAGTTACCTTGCGAAAAAATTGGATAGTGTTGTGGCTTTGATCAAATGTTACTTGCAGGGTAAATTGCTATGACAAAGGGAAAAATGAAACATTGATATTAGTTAACAGTACTTTGTTTTCTAATATTGATACATAGGGACAGTTAACCTTGGTTTGTATTTTGGATATGGATTTTTGAAGGGTTGCTTGGATAGTGGCAATACAGTGATAGAGTTTGTTTGGTCTATCAATGATAGTGCATATTATGAATCTCTCAACATCTTTCATCCTTAATCTTACCCCTACTAATGTTTTTGGTATTATTGGGCAGGTTATGTGCATGGCTCAATGACATTTTAGTGTTGTTTTTTAGGGGGAGCTTGGTTCTATGGTTTCTTTCTTACAACTCTATTATATTTTTGCTGCTCTATTGCTCTATTTGTAGATGGTTATTGTGTTGAATGGTTGGTTGGATTCTTAGTTTTTTTCATGGCACTTCACTGTATTCTCCTTGTTCTTTGTCATTGAGGCAAAAAGGGGGAGAGTAACTTGTGTTTTTCCATTAAGGACAAACGGGGAGTTTTTTGACTTCTTAGTTGTCTTTGGTTGTTCTTGATGACAAAATCTATTGGCATGCTCTTTGGTATTCATGTTTATGGTCATTCAGGATTTTAATGATATATTGTCTCTTGATGTTTACTGTTGGATCATATGGTGATACTCCTGGTTCATGGCATGCTCTTTCAGTTTCAGTTATTTACTTGATGGTACTAACATGTGACATGGTGTTCTTTATGTCAGGCCAAGCATAAGCTTCATATATGTGTCTTTTCTTTCATGACAACCACAGGTACATTCAACATGTTTACAAGTCACTGTGACATACTCATACTGGCAGATTCATTTTTAGTGAGATATCATTCAATTCATGCACTCATCAATCATACTAGTTGTAAGGTATAGGACAACATCTTAGTTGTGAGTATCAACTTCATAAAGGTAATTATTATGACAATATGGTTTCAGTTAATGTTTTGGTGATCAAGGTTTCTAGAAACATCTGAAGGTCAGCTTGATACAATGATAATCATGACAGTGACATCTTATAGTCAGCTTGATCTTTACTTGTAGGTCACAATGCTGACTTTTGGTTGCCAAGGATAATTGATGATACAAAGATGATCTCCTTTGTTTTGATGGTACTGATCTTTTGGCTCCATGTGCAGATTAAAAGACATCTTGATTACAAGGTTACATTTTCTTGACCTTTTATATGGCATTTATATCACTTGGTAAAGGTTATTATTTCATCAGCATACATGTGATTGCATTTCAATTAGATATTTTGTACATGAGTTATTTCACTTATTTGATACATCATATTGGTATATACATAGTGCTTATTCTTAATTCATAAAAAATTCATAATGCTTTTACTCAACATTATTAAGCACATTTGATATAGTGATCAATCCTATATGGGTGCTAACTCCTAGCACTTTGATCACTTATGGTTTTGAGCTTGTTTTGGCTTAGCACATTTTATAGCACATTCATAGTGCTATCGGGTTTCTATTGCACATATTATTGTTTGATTTAAAGAGCATTCACTTTGCACTCAAGCCGACTATAGTGTTTATTATTGGGCTAAGTGTTCATTTGACAAATAGTGTTCAAGTAATATTGTTTCAGACCTCCTATATTTGACATGGGATTGACTTTATTTGAAGTCACATGGCAGTGACCAATGTATATTCAAACTCTTGAGTGATATTGGGTATCGACAACATAATAGTTTTATCATTTGATTATTATTGTGTTAGTCTCTTCTGGATTCCAAATGATGTTTAATATCATTTGATATGGACTTCAAAGATTACACATTTTTGAATAAAGTCTTTAAGATTTAGAGATCAAATGCAAAAATAAAGAAAGAGGCACGAGATGAGAATATAGCATCTGGAACCCTAGTGCCACCATGATGAAATTGTAGTTACAGGTTGAGCAAGATCGTGGTGGTTTTCTGATCTAGTTTTTAGGTATCGTAGTTTATGAAGGGTGGTGAGTTAGTTGGTGGACTCTCCACGAGCTGGAAGTGAAGGTAACAAAGGATCTTATGGGATTTTGTTTACAGTTTGAAACGCCATAATAGAGGTAATATCCATACATTGGTTTGATCTTTCAAAGGTAAATTTGGTGAATGGAAAGTAAAAAAAAAAGGAAAGTTAATATTGATTTAGTTTCAAACAGATTACTTCATTTTTTGTTTCGATTTTAAAAAGATCTTATGTTTTCTTTAATCATAACTCAATCTGAAACTATTTTGAACTTGAGTTCAAACTCGAGGGTTTTGATGGTTACACATTTTTTTCTTTTCATAAATACATGAATCACAACCATGACTCAGTGATGAGAGTTTATGAGACAGAACAAAGTATTGTTGAAAAGAGAATAAGGGTTTATTACAGTGATATTTTTGTATTCTGAAAAATTGTAAAAGAAAGTTTAAAGTGTTTATATCTCTGATTCTTATTACAAAGATTGCATATATTTCAATGAAGTTATATTTGTACTATTTCATTCAGTACAAATTATAGTGGGCATTATTGTATATCTTTTATATGTACTCTTTTGAGATTTTGTAATTGCAAAAATAATGCAGTTACATAATTCTTGAGAAACTTTGTAAAGGAGTTGGTTCTCCTACTGAAGTTGGTGCTTCAGAATTTTGGTGGAGTTGGTGCTCCTATTGAAGTTGGTGCTTCAAAATTTAGGTGGAGTTGGTGCTCCTGAATTTTTATAGAGTTGGTGCTCCTGAATTGTTACAAAGTTGGTGCTCTAAAAAATATTGTAATCAATTTGGTATTAAGCCTGTAAGGAATTTTAGAGTGGTTTTTCTACCCCAAAAGGGTTTTCCACTCGTCAAAGCTCTATTTTTCTCTTTTTGTGTGATTTGTGCTTATCTTGCTTAATCTCTCATTCAATCATTTCTGAAAGTGGTTCCTACAATGCACTGATACTTTAACACAGTTCCAAGTTGTCTTTAAATTTATGTTCAATGTATGAATGCTATATTCTGCCATAAATGTGTTTGGTGTCTTTTGTAAAAGAAAGCATCAAAAGGTTGTTCATTCAACATTATGTGAACGATATATATATATATATATATATCATGCTTTGATATGAGTTGTTAAGCATTCATATTATGTTTGATTATGCCATATAAAATAATCATTCAAGATTTAGTATTCACATTGCATATATAAAGTCACTCATTTGTTCAAAGTAAAAAAAAGGGTTCAAATCTACATTTCAAGTCATCAAAAGTTTTTATACATTACTCTGATTCACCCCCCACCCCCTCTTAGAGTAATTCCACTTCCAACACCTTCTACCCTCCACTGTGTAATGAAATACATCTATGAAAAAAAGTTTACATAGTCAAGGATGATCCTAAAATTGAAAGTGGTTTGCATGCTGAGAAAGAAAAACAAAATCATTTGAAACCATTGATAACAACTACAAAAGTGGAAGTCACAAAGGAAGAAGAGCATGAGAAGAAAATTGATGAAGTCACTAAGTTGTTAGAAGATGATTTGGGTTACCTATATTTCACACCAACATTCACGGGGGAATACAAAATTACAATGAAATAAATTGTAAAGAAAAAAGAACCGATGGTAATGTCAACACAAAATTCGAAGGAAAACTCACAAGCATCTACTTCATCTACTCTAGAAGAAGACACAATATATACAATTAACTTTGATGAAATAGACTAGTAACAACCACCAAACCCGAAAGATATGGAGAAAATTTATGGAAGAGGTTATGAGCTTGTAAAACAACTTGGTTACAATGGAAAAGGATGTGGAAGGAAAGAAAAAGGCATATGTGTTCCTATCTAGAGCCTAACACATAAGAAACAAAAAGTGGTTTGGGATATTGTCCTTCTAAGATAATGTAAGCAATGAAAAGACCCTCACTCGACATCAACATCGTCATGTGTAACTCCACTAAGAGAACTCTCACTTTGAAGCATCCTAAATTGAATGATACTACTTGCAAAGAATCATTGGAATACATTGAATATGATGAAGCTTTGAAAGAAATTTTAGGAGTTTATGATAAGTCATTTACTACTAAAAAGAAATGGGTCACATGTGCTATGGTTAGTGCTAAACAAGTAGGTGAAGAGAAGGAAATTAATGAGAGTGACAATGAAAAAGAAGAATACAATCTTGAAATTTTGAAAAAAAATGCACTTCCTTCGGGAGATACAATTAACATATTGATGGATACAACTAATGAAGAAAGAGTGATTCAAATAGAAAATTCCTTTGATGAAGATGAACAAGAAGATTGTGCAACATTACTTCATTAATTTCATGAACCTTTTTCTTGGACTTTGTGGACACCGATTTTAATATCCAAGGGTTCTCTAACTCTTCTATGGTTTTTCACCTAAAAGGAGAGAAATGGACCCAAAATATGTAATTTCTACACTCAAAATTAATGCAAGGATAGATGAAATGTCTAAATGCAATAAACTGAAAAAGAAAGGTGATTATTAATGCAAAACCTAAGAAATGCAAATTGTTTGAAAACACAGTGATGTATGCAAAAACACATATAGAATGCACAAGTAAATGATAACAAAATTAAACAAGACTAGAGAGGTGCACTTGGAATCTGAAGTTTGATATAGAGAGGCTCTAGAATCCTACAAAATTTATTGGAAAAGTTGACTGGGACACTTGTGCCAAGCTAGGCAACTTAGTCTAGTTTCAGAAAAATTTTGTCAGAATAGGAATCTGTCAAATGGGTATCCAGAAATGAAAAAACCACTTTTCAATCCTGGTAGTGGGAGTAGTTCACCACAGATGGTGACTTATTCCACCTGGGAATCTCAGGAAATTTGGGACAAGATTCTACAACTTTTGGTCTGCACTTCCTTTCCTGGCAGGTGACTGATCCAAATTTTGTAGAAAATGGGCTGAAAGAGGTCTCCAAGATCGAATTAGGGCTTTGGTGACTTTGATGACTTTTATGGATTGAAAAGACCTTTTTAACACCTTTCTCTTTAACAAATCTGCATACAATACCTGCAAACACACATGCAAAGAGGGAGAAAAGGGTTAAGGGTTAGAGTATAGGGGTTTGCCTTGGTCAAACCTCGATTTGGTAATCAAACCATAGATAATGACATGAAATGGAAAGAGAATGATGAATAAACAACATGCAATGTCACAAAATCACCAAACCCTTGATGTATAAATATGAAGATATGTAATGAAGTGCTCCAATGGATGACATGATAATGCTTATAAATGATTAAAATGATTGAAAACTTACTTAAGTGATGAAATGGAAATTAGAAAATTGTAGGAGATGAAAAATGAGGGGAAAATCCTTTATTTATACTTGATTTTCTAATATTTCCCAAAAATAACACATCACAAGCTGACCTCAAGAATAAGAGAATAAAATCCCTGCCAAAATTTTGAAATAATTTTGATTTTTGTGCCTAGTGGGACTAAGTTGCCCTAGGTGGCAACTTGGTCCCACCAAGGAAATTTTACTAGTTGTTGGGAATTAAAGTTCATTTAATAATGTTTAATGGGAATATTCTCAAAAATATACTTAAGTAGGGTCAGGAAGTGTATTAAGGGGTCATTTAAAGATAAGAAAGGGTTGAATAAGTGATGACAAGTCTAGAAAAGCATGAGAGTTTGTTACAACTCTTTACAACACTTTGAAATAAGACTTGGTAAGTGATAAAAATAGGTTATTTAGGTGAATTATAATGAAAGGGTCCTAGAAAAGTGTGAAAGTGGGTTACAACACTTCACAACACTTTTACAAGACATCCTAGAATTCTTAATGATTCATAAGGGTCCAAGACCTAATGTGAATGTGTTGAGCTCATTACAACATTAAATCTAAGAAAAATCAAGCCAAAATCCATAAGAAAGGCTCAAATGAGTGTAAAAATTTCCAACTATACATTTTTTGGTGACACATTAAGCCCCCACTTTAGTCAGAGGATGAACTTGATTCAAACTCACACTAAAGTAGCCCAACATGCACATCAAGAGGGATCCAAATGCAATAATTCTTGGTGAGGTGAGACAACAACAAACAAGAGGGATGATCAAGCCCCCAGGATCAATATCCCATGGAAAACCAAACATGAACGCAAAGGAACAAACATGAAATGATGAAAAATAATGAAAGAGAGCGAAGGAGAAAGGAAAGAAAGCCAGATCAAGCTTTGATCATTTTTCCATCCTATTGTGGATCAGATCTAGGTTGTTTGTCCAAAAAAGGAAATGTGTACTCACTCTAGGGCAACGAAACTCATGGTTGTCCACCTGGTGAGAAGGCCCAAAAGGTGAGAAACATACACTCATGGTTGGTATGCACTCACACACAGAGAGGTGGATATGGGGAGAGTCATGCCTCAAAATGGGCTTCCTGCTAAACCATACCAAAGTTATACCTCTTGATAACTTTAATAAGGTGCCACAAAGGAAAATGTCATTTTGTTCTTAATGAGACAAGCAAAGCTTCGTGTGCTTAAAAATCATGAACAAATGTGATGGCACTACAGGCATGCAAGCTATGTTATGTAAGGTGGCCATATAACAAATGTAAAATGCAGCATGCAAAAGATGTTCAAAGGAATCTTGTTTAGTTCATGTGAGGTCTTTAACTTAGGGAAAATTGTGTCTAATGTCTCCAAGAGAGGACCAATCAAAGAATATAAAATTCACAACTTAGGGGATGCAGTGTGTCACATCAGGCCACTAAGAGGAATGCAATATGCTAAGATAGATCATGCTCATGAAGGACACCACACCCAATGTCATCCACAAAGTGACAAAACGCATCGTATGAAGTAACAAGGTTGCACTAAGAACCAAGGAAAAGGAAAAATGCAAATGAATAATGCCAATGTATGCCCCCACTTTAAAGGAATTGCTACAAACCATTCTATGAGAAAGTACTTTAAAGTAGCAAATGAAAAACACACAAAAGAAATAAGAAATGAGAGCCAACTTGGAAATCCCCTATGCCAAGTCATACATTTTTTAGTAAGGATATGTCATGTGAAGAAAAGGAAAAAGAAAAGGAAGGGTTTCCCCCAAAATGAAAACACCAAACACATAAGGGATCTATGGATTTAGGGTTAGTATGTTCTTTGCTACAATGTTTTGTAAGGAGCTCAGAACTATCATCATTCCCCAAATACATAGAACTGGAAGAATGAAACAAAGAGAGTGAAAAAAAAAAGAAAAAAGATCCATTTGGGTCAACATGGAAGAGACATAGGACATCTAGTCACTTTGTATCATCCCCAAAGGAAAAAAAAAAAAGCAAATGAAAATGAAAAAGTGAAAGAAAAAGGAAAAGCTTTTGGGTCAACATGAAAGAGACATCTCAGTCTCAATGCCTTGCATCATTCCCAAAAGGAAAAACACAAAACAAAAGTGAAAAAGAAAATAGAAAGACCTTTTGGGTCAACATGAAAGAGACATTATGGTCTCAATGCCTTGCGTCATCCCCAGAAGGAAAAAAAAGAAAAGGGAAAAGGCGAAAATGATTTACGACATAGAGAAGAATGAAGGTACAAATAGAAGAATGTCAAAAAGAGAGAAGAACATCAAATGTCACATTACGTGAGAACACGACACGCACATGAAAAAAAAAAAGAAAAAGAAAAAATGAAAAAGACTAGTAAGGAAAATGCAAGTCAATTGTCGAGCAGTCATCTAACTCCCAGTCATGTCCATGATGTACCGAGGGCGGGAAACTAGCCAAAGGGACAAGTGCAAGTGCTGAACTAGGGGAAGTACCAAGTTCTACACTTATTGCAGGAAATTTGTCATTTAAGCTCATGGAAGAAGAAAATAACATATTCACATCATAATGCACCTCTTCGTCTATTTCAGTGATCACAACATCATCATCTAGATTAATTACAACAAGAGGATGGATGATAATGTCCAATGAAGGGTGTATCATGAGTTGTGGTTGTTGTATTGGATCATTTTGTTATGATTAGGGAGGAGGGTTGTCATGTATTACTTCTATCAAGTGCGGGTTTTGATTTTCTTTGTTTTCTTCATTTTGTAACTTGCGAGAAAGGGCACAACGTCTACACCTATCCTCCCGAGATCCTCTATTTCTTTTGGTTTTATTGTCAAGTTGTGCTTGTGAAGGAGCGGTTTGATCAACCATTGGTTTATTTTCTTCCCTGAGGGGAGGAACAAAAGAAACCATGGAAGGTTGTTCATCCAATTTCTCCTTTTCCTTATAAAATTATTTTATATGAGGAGGCAAGATAGGGCTGTTATCATTATCTCTTAGTCACTTGGATGATGTGGGGGAATTTTCTGGTGTTGGTTAAGTTTTATGGGTTGGTTATTCTTTAGGTTGAAGCATTGTTTTGTCTAGGATGGGAGTGTTGGAAGTGGATAGGCACGTGTTGCGGAGGGAAAATTTGGAAATTTCCTTTGCTTTAAATTTTTGGTAAGAAATGAAAAATAAGTCTTTGCGAGGCGTGATAGGTTCCATAGGCTCGGGCCAAAAGGATTTTAAGGAGAAATTTCCTTCAGAAGACAAAGGGTTAAAGCCACTATGGTGAATAGTGAATATGTCATTGTCAAGTGGAAAATTTAAACATTTTTGTATGACCAAAGGAACAACTTTCATCGAGCGAAGCCATGGATGGCCTAGCTGCAAATGAAACTAACTGACTATGGGATGATATAAAATGTAACATCCACTCTCTTAGATCATATCTATAATGGGAGGATGATCGATCCTATCGTAGGGAAAGTAAAACCATTGTGTGTTTTGATCCATGCTCTCAATTTTTCATTATCATCTTGATAAAGATCATGTAATACCAAAAATTCCTCAATGATCACGTTCTCTCCATAGGCAAGATCTATGAGTAACCCATTAGTGGGCTTATCATAACTATGGTCGGCTATGTAAAGAGAACAATCAAGAAGATTTGGAAGGATGTCTTTAGAAGAGAAAGTAATATCAAGAGATTTCTTAGATTGGCCCTTATGAGGGTTAATGTCTATCACACCTACCATTTCATTCATAGGATTAATAGTAGTGGTATGTGGAATAGAATCAGAATGTGCAGCATCTATATGAAAATTCATCACATCATTGTTTTTATTTTTGCTAGCTTTGACAAATGACACATTATGTTTTCGCATGGGATCGGTAAAAAATTTCAAATTTTTATTGAGTGGGGCAACATATGCATTGCCTTTAACATTAACATTTGAAATGGATAGATGGCCATAATCAATGAGGTCTTGCACTAGGTGTTTAAGACACTTACACTATTTTGTGTCATGTCCATTTTGTCTATGATAATGGAAATAAGCATTGGGTTGAAAGGTTGGGGGTAAAGGCTTAGTAGGATTGAGTGGTTTAATAGTGGGTAAGGTAATCATTTGTTGCTACAAAAGTTGGGACATTGTGTTATGAAGAGCGTCTAGTAAAGGTGTAAACTATCTTTTTGGATCTCCATAACTATAAGGTATCGTAGCTTTAACAACTACTACTTGGTTGTTAACAGGTTGAGTTGGTTGTTGAGGAGGGGGTTGAATTGTAAGAATCCTTTGTTTGGTTTTCTAAAGGGTTGTGAATTGTGTGGGTTGACATGTTCAAATTTCTCAACTTTGCTAGAAGTAGATTTTGCATCACGACTACTAATTGAATTGTGATAATCACAAAGGGCTATAAATAGATGCATGAAAGTGGGAAATTTCATCATGGTCAATTTATCTTGAATTTGACTTTGTAAATTTTCAAAGAAAATATTTTGGAGATGCAGATCAGGAACCTTGACATCGATTTGGGCATAAAGTGACTGATATTAACATGAGATGAAATAGGTTACCTTTTCATCCACATTTTGTTTACATCTCATTAAATCAACCAATTTCTTTTTGGGAGTCATGTGGAATTGAAAAAGATTTATAAATGCATCAACTAGTTCATTGAATGAATGAATTGAATTGTTTGGTAAGGATGAAAACCACTCTAAGGTAGTGTCTTTTAAAGTCCTAAGAAACAGTTTGGCTAACAGTTTATCATCAAGGACAAAGTCACTACATAAGGCAGTGTAAGCATTAACATGATTAGAAGGATCACCTTTCCAACCATACTTCTCAAATCAAGGAATTTCTATTCCTTGTGGCATTGGTGTTAACAATATTTCTAAAGATTGTGGGTTGCTTCAGACAAATAGGTGGGTGGTCCATTTTAGTTTTGGTTGATGGTGGATATTTGATTTTGCACGGAGGAGACGGTTTGGAAAAGTTGTGTTATGAGAGGGTCATTGTAAGTGGTATGAGGTGGAAGGGAAAGTGGTGATGAAGTGTATGTAGTGGTAGGGAAAGTGAATGGAATGCTAATAAATGGTATGGTGGGAGAGGAGAGAACATGTGATGCCACATAAGAATTAGGAATGCTAGTAGGAATAGTTTAGGAAGATATCGCATTACTAATAGATTGCATGACTGTTGCAACTTGGGGAGTGGTGTAGGTAGGTATGGATGCTATGATTAGAAGGAGGAGTGGTAGGTCCTCCTTGACTAACCACAATGTTTGTTGATTGAGATGTACTAGAGGTGGAAGGAGCATGTTTGTTGTATATCTCAATAATTTGTTTCATAACGTTTAGGCATTCGTCACTTTCAATTAGGTGATGGATGTTTTCTAAAGTAGGAATTATAGTGGTTGAAATGTTTTGAAGACACAAGTTATGTTAAAGATGTGTTAAGTCCTCATGAATGTTAATGACCTTTTCTTGTGGGATGTGATCAATTTTTGTGTCAACTTGCATGTTATTGGAAGAAAAAGCATTGGTAAAGGTAGGGTCCATGCCTAATGTACTAGTTGCAATACAAGGAGTGGAAGCGTTAGACAATCCAAGATCCACAATGAGTGTATTATTGTGGGATAACATGAGTCTTGAGCTTCGTCTCACTAAGGTATTAGCAATAGGACACCAAACACTCATGCAAAGGTTTCTAAATTCGAGTGAATGTAAATGCAATGTAAACTAAGAGCAGCATTATTCTAATAACTAGAATTCTAGAAACTATAACAAAAATGCAATATCATAAAACAAAAATGTAGAAAATGCCAAAAATTATAGTGCAAAATGTGCAGAAAGACTAAGTCATCCAGTGTGGCGAATTAGTCCCAATGATGTTTTTTGGTGATTTTTCAAAAAAATTAAATGCAATTTGATGTTTTTTAGATGTGCAAATACAACTACAGTATGAAAATGTAGAATTTTGTTGTTTTTTTAATGAAATATGATGCAAAAATGCAAGCTATATGAGCTTTTCACTAATGCATTTTTTAAACCCTAGGATGCAAATTAAATAATGCAACACTTAATGAAAGTTAAACCTAGGATGAAAATGCACTTGAAATTAGAAAGAAAATGTTCAAACATCAGGTTCACAAAAATATGGACACCAATTTTGGTATCCAAGGGTTCTCTAACTCTTCTAGGGTTTTTCACCTAAAAAGAGAGAAATGAACCCAAAATGTATAATGTCTATTTCCAAAATTAAAGTAAGGATGGATGCAATATGCCTGGATGCAATGTATAAATGCAATAAACTGAAAAAGAAAGGTTATTATTAATGCAAAACCTAAGAAATGTAGCTTGTTTGAAAACACAGTGATGTATGCAAAAACACCTATAGAATGCAAGTAAATGATAACAAAATTAAACAAGACTGGAGAGGTGCACCTAGATTCTAAAGTCTGATGTAGAGAGGCTATGGAATCCTACAAAATTGACTGAAAAAGTTGACTAGGACATTTGTGCCAAGCTGGGTGACTTAGTCTAGTTTAGGAGAAATTCTACCGGAATAGGAATCTAACAAATGGGTATACAAAAATACATAAACCACTTTTCAGGCCTGGCGGTGGGACTAATTCTTGACAGATGGTGACTTAGCCCACCTAGGAATCTTGATAAATTTGGGATAGGATTCTGTATCTTTCAATTTACACTTCCTTTCCTGACATATGTCCGGTCCAAATTCTACAAAAATGAGCTGGAAGAGGTCTCCAAGCTCAAATTAGGGATTTTGTGACTTTGATGACTTTGATGGATTTAAAATACCTTTTTAACACCTTTCTCTTTAACAAATTTGCATACAAGACCTGCAAACACACATGCAAAGAGGGGAAAAAGGATTAAGGGTTAGAGTATAGGGGTTTTCCTTGGTCAAACCCCGATTTGGTAATCAATCCCTAGATAATGAAATGAAATGGAAAGATAATGATGAATAAACAACATGCAATGTCACAAACTCACCAAACCCTTGATGTAGAAATCTGAAGATATGTAATGAAGTGCTCCAATGGATGACTTGATAATCCTTAGAAATGCTTAGAATGCTTGAAAATTGCTTAAGTGATGGAATGGAAATTAGAAGATTGTGGGAGATGAAAAATGAGGGGAAAACCCTTTATTTATACTTGATTTTCCAATATTTCCCAAAAATAACACATCATAGGTTGACCTCAAGAATAAGAGAATAAAATCCTACCAGAATTTTGAAATAATTTTATTTTTTGTGCCTAGTGGGACTAAGTCACCCCAGGTGGCGACTTGGTCCCACTAGGGAAATTTTACTGTGTATTGGGAATTAAAGTGCATTTAATAATGTTTAATGGGAATATTCTTAAAATTACACTTAAGTAGGGCTAGAAAATGTATTAAGGGGTCATTTAAACATAAGAAAGGGTTGAATAAGTGATGAAAAGTCTAGAAAAGTGTGAGAGTTTATTACAACTCTTTACAAGACTTTGAAATAAGACCTCATAAGTGATAAAATGAGGTTATTTAGGTGAATTATAATGAAAGGGTCCTAGTAGAAAAGTGTGAAAGTGGGTTACAACACTTCACAACACTTTTACAAGACATCCTAGAATTCTTAATGATTCATAAGAGTCCAAGACCTAATGTGAATGTTGACCACATTACAACATTAAATCTAGGAAAAATCAACCCAAAATCCATAAGAAAGACTCAAATGAGCGTAAAAAATTCCAACTATACATTTTTTGGTGACACATACTTATTCGGACATGCTAGGTATTGATGCTAAGATAGTGACACACAACATAGTTCTTGAAGAAGATATTGAACTGGTAAGACAAAAGATACAAAAGATGAATCTTAAGACAGATTTATTGGTTAAGATTGAGATTCAAAAGCTTCTTGAAGCTGGTTTTATATGACCTATTATTTATTCAGCTCGGATCTTGAACACTATTGCAGTCGCAAAACCTGATAATCATATTAGGATGTGTATGAAATTTCATGATTTAAATAAAGCATCTTGAAAAGATGATTTTTCTAATCCTAATATTGACATGATAGTAGATTCGACAGTGCGACATGCTTTGTTGTCATTCATGGATGGATTTTCTAGATATAATCAAATCTTTATCAACCCTCAAGATCAGTACAAGACAACATTTACTACAGCTTGGGGAACATTTTGTTGGGTAGTTATTCCTTTTGGATTAAGGAATGTAGGCGCAAAATACCAAAGACCTATGCCATTGATATTTCATGATTACATACACAAGATTTTGGAAGATTATGTTGATGATATTCTAGCCAAATCTTTAACTCGATAAGACAATGTGAATATCCTTTGGAAAATATTTGAATGAATGCAAAAATATAACATTATATTGAATCCAAAAAAGTGTTTCTTTGGTGTGGATAGTAAAAAACTTTTAGGTTTTATAGTATCTCATAGAGACATTGAGGTGGACACAGAAAATTGGTGCAATCATAAACATGCGACCTACCAAAAAAAATTTCTCAATTGCATACTCTACAAGGAGGAATTCAATATATTCATCATTTTGTGGCATCCTTAGCTGACCTAACATTATCCTTTACACAACTCTTTAAAAAACAAGTTTAGTTCAATTGGAATGAGGATTGTAAACAATCCTTTGAGAGTTTGAAATATTACCTTTCTACTCCACCTATTTTACAACCTGCTATGCAAGAAAAACTATTTATTCTTTATACAACATCACCCCATGCTCTCACAACATTGTTGGCTCAACAAGATGAAAGTGGTAGAGAACATCCTATTCATTACATTAGCTGAACCCTAATTTTTTATGAGACACAATAGACAATGATATAAAAGTAGTGTTTAGCTGTCATATTTTCTATTGGTAAATTGAGACATTACTTATTTAACACATAAATTCATGTGATGATAAAATTCGATCCTTTAAAGCACCTTTTCACTAAAATAGGTTTATTGGGATGCTTAGCTAAGTAGATTATGTTGTTAACTGAGTTTAGCCTTAAATATTTCTATCAAAAGGAAATCAAAGGACAAGCCTTAACTGGCCAATTAGTTTATGCTCCCTCTCCCTTAGCATTACCTAATATAGACTCATTTCCTAATGAGAATGTGTTGACTATTCAAATAGAAAAAGGAACATGGGAATTATACTTTAATGATTCTAAGTGTTAGACTAGCTCTGGGGTAGGGGTTATATTAATTCCTCCTTCAAGTAAACCTATTCCCTTATCTTTCCATCTAAACTTCCTATGTAGAAATAGCACTACAGAGTATGAAGCTTTAATAGCCGGTATACATGAAACATTAGCATTAGATGTCAAACACATCTCTATATTTGGTGATTCCCTACAAGTTATTAAACAAATAAATGGTTCATATCAAGAAAAGTATGATAAACTAATTCTATATAAAGACCTCACGATGACATTATTAGATAAATTTGACTCATATACAATTGACAAGATACCATGAAAGGATAATTGACATGCTGATGTAATGGCAAGTGTTGCTTCCCTTGTATTTCCTAAAGATATTTTTGTTGATTTCACATTTACAGTTCAAGTGATCCCTAAACCATTGATTGATGATAAAATCAAAGAAGTGTTATTAAATGATACTGAAAACTCTAACGAATGGTGCACAATGATATTCAACTATTTAAAAGAAGTAGCTTTTCTTGAACCTACAACTAATAACACTCGAGCTCATCTTCAAAAACTTTCATCTAAGCATATAATCCTTGTGGATGTGTTATATAGAAGATCATTTAATTCTCTTTAACTTAGATGTCTTACAAAATCTGAAATCTCTATAGCACTTGAAGAAGCTCATGTAGGTACTTGTAGGGAGCATTTTGGAGGAAGATCATTAGTTCAAAAATTAGTTTGTATGGGATACTATTGGAGACACATGGAACAAGATTGTTTTGCATATGTGAAGAAATGCCATAAATTTCAACAACATAACAATTTGATTCATGCTCTTGCCTCTGAGCTTCATGCCCAATTTTCTATTTGGCCATTCTCTATTTGGGGTTTGGATCTTATTGGAAAAATATCACCACCATCTCCTACAAGACATACACTTATCATTACTACAATGGACTATTTTACAAAATGGGTAGAAGCTATTCCTCTTCGTTCCATGACAACTGATGCAATATGTTGTTTCATATTCAAACACATTATTGCTTACTTTGGTCTTCCTTCTGCATTTATTTCAAATAATGAAACTCCATTTAAGAACAATGACGTGAAGAAATTCTTGGAAACATTTCATATTCAAAATCACCTTTTGATGCCATATTACCCACAATCAAATGGAAACACAAAATCAGCTAATAAGACTCTTGAACAAATTCTATGAAAAACAGTAAGTAAACATAACAAAGATTGGCATACTCAACTAGCTTATGCATTGTGGGATTACTGTACAACCATTAGAACATCTACTAGAAAAACCTACTATAACCTTGTTATGGTGTTGAAGCAATAATGCCCTTGGAGTTAGACATTCCTTCATTGCAAATTTCTCTTAAAAAGGGTTTATCAATGATGCTACTTATAAAGAGCAATGATTGCATCGGCTTGAAATGCTTGATGAACATCATATCAATGGTCTTGAGCATCTCCGATCCTATTAAAAAAGAATGCAATGTGGTTTAATGATAATGTCATCCCTTGTGCATTTAATAGAGGTGACTTGGTGTTATCCGAAAATCAACGTAATGTCAATGCTCTTCCAAAAAAAGGGAAATTCAACCCTAATTGGTTAGGACCTTATGTAATCAAAGAAAACTATGGATTTGGAGCCTACACATTAATGGAAATGGATTGTACACCCCTGAAAGAACCTATTAATGCCAAGCATTTATGTTGGTATTACGCATAGCTCTTTCTCTTTTTGAATAGTGTGTTAAAAAGTAGTGTTGTTAGATTAAGTACATAGTGCTCTATTTTATCTCACATTGCTTCTTTCTTTGAGAAATATATCTTTGTGTGTTGCCTCACAAAAGGTGGGGGCATGTACTTGGCTGGTATAACCTCATTTAGGGGGCATGCACATTTTATTCAAATTAGCATAATGGGGGGTAGAGGACTCCGTTTTCGATGTCGTTTGTTGCATTGGAATCATAATTTCACCCTTGGTATCATCAAATGTCTATGATTATGTGGTATGGTACTTGGAAATACCCAATGATACAACTTGATTAATTTGATGTGGTTTCATATTCACCCTAATTCCACCTCCATAAAGCAATCGAAATCAAGGGGGCATACATCTACCCTCAAATTCAATTCTCTATAGAAGTTTGATAAGAGGATTTTTGAATGAATAATGAATCTATGTTGCAGGAAGCAATCCTTAACATTATGGTTTTGCACATAACTATAGTGGGGGCTTCATTCTCCCTATTGAGTCCATATGATTATCCTTTTTATATAAATTCATTATAATTTCTTTAGCTTGCATATGCACGTAGTATCATATGGTCACTAAATTGGGGGCTAAATGTAGTGTAGGAAAAAGTATCCCCTTTTCACATTTAATTTGGAAATTATTAATACTAAAATGAGCCTAATGTTGCCTTAATTTAGTGTTGTAATATGTTTTTCATATTCACATTAATTTTAGGGACCTTTTAAACAAAATGGACTCAATTATACCTTATTTAAGGTGTTGTAAAGTGTGTCTTTACACTTTCACACTAATCTAGGTCTTTATTAATTGATTGAGGTTAATTTTCCTTAATTTTCCCCTTTAATTCAAATCCAAGCCTAATTAATTGTAATTTTTGAGAGATAAAACCCGACATTCACAAATTCCATTACACAACACTTAATTTTGGATGGTGTGTGTCCTAGGTAGGTGATCTAAGACCCATTCACCACATGGTGAATGGGTCCACACTAGCTCCTAGGACCTTGATATTTCATAACATTTCACCTTGTCCGATGTTTGTCCTAGGTAAGTGGCCTAGGACCCATTTGCCAATGGTGAATGGATCCTCACTTAGACCTAGGACCACACTTTTGGATATGTTTTTGGTGGTATTTTAAGGATTTCAAATCTATAATTCAATTTTGACTTGTGATATATGAGTTTGGAGAATTAATCTTAAGTTATGTATAAATACAAGGTTATTTTCATTATGTTTCAACTAGAGAGAAGAATATAAGTAAAATTTCATGAGATCAAGCATTCATATTCAAGGAGAAAGAAAGAGTGAAGTCTTGGAGTAGCATTATAGCATTTTTGTAGGTCTTCAAGCTCATTTTGTTGTCAAAGATCAAACATTATTGAAGGAGTGATGATAGATGCCTATCTAGAATCATGATGGATTCTAGTATTTGGGAGAAACACCATGAGATTCAACCACTTGCCTAATGACTTGTTTTCTAAATGATTCCATCTTCTTTGATCATCTATTTTTAGCCTAAAGTGAGATATATTCAAATTCATGGCTTATTAAGGGGATTCAAGATCTCCTAAAGTAGGTCTTTTGCATTATTCATGTTTCATTCTAGGATCCTATTCTAACACACTTGAGTAGGGTTTCTTAATGCATCACTAGAGATATTAATATTAGAGACACTTAAGGTTAGGATTGGACACACATTTCATGTTTCAGATTTCTATTTATCATCAAGGTTTAATTACCAAACTTAGGGTTTGACTAAGGAAAACCCTTATCCACCAATACACATCAAATTTGTTTTGCAGATTATTGACAAATTCAAATCCAAAAGTGGGAATTTAAAGTTAGAGGAAGGAATTGTAGGTCTGGAACTTCAAATTTAGATTTAGAGTTTTCTGGAAGAGTCTACTAGGACCCATTCACCATAGGGTGAATGAGTCCTTGTTACAGATACAAAGGAAGTAGGTTTCCACAGTTCATAAGCTACAGTTTCTGATTCTAAGTCTCTCAGGAAAGTCTACTAGGACACATTTTCCATAGGGTGAATGAGTCCCTCTTTGAATTACAGAAACATCAAGTTTTGACAGGTGCACAACATTTATTACCCTCAATTGTTTTAGAAATTTCATTGTTTCATTCTGTTTTGTGATAAATCTCTTCATTGCACTTTGTAGATCTAGGTTTAGAGTTGTTTTGTTATTTCAAATTTGTTTGCCTGAAATACTACTTGACCTAGACCGTATCCTAATTAAAAGGGAAATATGAAGATTCACATCTTAGGTTGACTCTCCTAAGGGTTCTTAGTCAATGTTTGATGTGGATCTCATTTCCTAATGAATTTAGGAAAATAGGACCCCTTTGTCCCTCTTTGGATCTACCTTTCCATTTTGGGACACCTTATCACCCCTATCCTATTTTCTTTCATTTCACTTCCAAGTTTCCAATTCTATCCATAAGTTTGCACCCAATAAGGAATATGGGAATAATGAGTTGTGTGGCCTAAAATGGAATAAGAATTTAGACTAGAAAGGGGTTGGATATAGGAGGTGAAGAGGGAAATAACACTAATTAATTGAGGTTAAAATCCAAGAATAATTTAGCACTAGGAACATTAGATTCTAAGGTTCAAAGTCCACATAGAGATTTGAAGTTTTGGGGAGAAAAGGAATGGGAAGCAACTAGTAGGAGATGATGGGAGTCAAGGTGCGGAAGGAACCTAGTTCCAAGGTTTTGGTTCTTTCTAAGGTTTTTTACCTAATATAAGAAAAGGAACAAGAAAGAAAACAATGCAAGGACTAGGGTGCAAAAGGAATTCGAGACTTGGAACTTGGTTCGATCATTTATATTCCTTTGGTGCAGGGCACCATAGGTCTTAATGTGGAAAAGTTGCAAAATGTTAAGCATTTTGGTGTTTTTGTTTTTAAGTCATGATTTTTTGTGTAATAAGGTTTTTTAAGACCATTTGTGATGTTTTTGGAGTCAATTTAGGTAATTAGGTGGTTTGGTGTGTCAAGTGGGAAAAGTTGTCAAATTTTGCTAAAATGGCAAAAATGTTGCATATTCAATTTTTGCATTTTGTGTGTAAGAGGGAAGTTGAAGAATAGTTAGAGAATGGTTAGTTTGGATTGTAAATGTCTAAATAAAACAAGAAATGGTCTATATAAAGTTTTAGTTGTTGTGTGTAAAAGAAAAACATCAATAAAACTCAATTTTTTGCATTTTCTTCATTGAAATTGCTGCTACAATGACTTGTATGGAATGGTACAACCTGGAAATGGTCTGAGTTTAATTTTATTTGATGTGGAATTTAATCTTCTATATGTTTTTTTGGTTTCATTTGATTTCATTAAGATTTGAGGAAGTTATAGTAGATTTACTAAATGTTGCTTGAAACCCTCATTTTTGTGAGTTTTGATAGAAAATCATGAAGTTCTTCCCATTCCACTAATGAACCAGGCATAAAATAAATGGAATGGGTGTAGAAATGTTAGGTTTTTTGTTCTTGAAGTTTTCAGGAGCAGGGGTTGAAGATTGGTGAAGAATTGTTTATGCCCTAGGTTGAAAATCACATGTTCTAGGCATTAAAGATGCATAGAAGTTAGGGTTTGATGAAGAATGCTTAGGAGATTGTTGAAACTAATTTGAAAGGTGTTGGAAGAACTTATTGAAATGTATGAGCCATTGGTCTGAAGATTTTAAGTTTAGGTTTTGAAAATCTCATTGTGACCCATTCAAATAGGCCTAATTAGCCCTCATCGAAAGCATAGTAGCAAAATTTTGGCTTTGTTGTTCCAAAACAACCACCACTAAATTTTGAGTATGGTTTAGAACTTCCAAATGGGTATCCAAATTTTTTTTAGATTGTGGATATGAATTTTGGTTTGAAACTTATGTTGGAAAAACCTTGTTTGCTTCCCTATAAAGCCTAGTTGCAATTTGTGAGGAAAATCATTTTGTTTGAGGTGTTAATACTTTGGAAAATATTTGTTTGAGTTAGTTTTGATTGTGAGATCCCCTGCTCTGCATCAAATTGGTATCAGAGCATAGGTAGGTATGTAATGGAGAGAAAGTGCGAAGTGAGAAAAGAACAAGATGCCTCCAAAGAATAATAGTATGGAAAGAGAAATGAATAAGATGAAAGAAAAAATTGCAAGAGAGCTTAGGAGATTGAGGGAACTCCAAGATATGGTGGTAGAAATGCTTGAGGCTGTGGAAACCAGTCAAAGAAGAGGTATGGTTCTAGGTGATGAGAGTGACCCTGAAGAAGAAGGGGAAGAGGAATTGGATCCTAATGAGAAAAGGATGGCCAAGCTACTGAGAGAAGAAAATGAAGATAAACACAAGATAAATATTGATGTACCTATGTATGAAGGTAATTTGAATGAGGAAGAAATTTTAGATTGGATTGCAACACTTGATAACTATTTTGAATGTGAATATGTACATAAAGAACAAAAGGTGAAGATAGAAAAAAAAATTGAAGGGTCATGCACTATTATGGTGGGATTATGAGTAGACTAAAAGGAGGAAGAAAGGTAAGTCAAACATTGTTTCTTGGGAAAAAATGGTGGCAAAGCTTAAGGGTAAGTTCTTACTGGTTTATTATGCAATTCAAATGTACAAGAAACTTCAAGGTTTGAAAAAAAGAGAGATGGATGTCAAGGCTTGCATTGATGAGTTCTATAAGTTAAGCATAAGAGCAGGTCACATGGAGGATGATGTGGAGAAGGTGGATAGGTATCTTAGTGGGTTAATATTTAGCATCAAGATGAGTTGACTTTGGAAAATCCAAGAACAATTAGGGAATGCTATCAAATAGCAATTAGGGCTGAAGAAAAGCTAAAGAGAAGGAAAGAAAAGTCAACTAGGGGTAGATGCAGAAATTCCAGAGGAAGAGGGACATTTTCTAATGCAAGGAAATCATATGAGAGCCAAGAAGATACAAGCAAAGTCCAAGACCAAGTTGCAAATCAGAGAGGTGGATTTAGAGGAGGTAGATTGGGCTTTAGAGGAAGATTTGGAGGTCAAGGGAGAGGTTCACAAGGATTCACATGAAGGTTCTATCAATGCAACAAGTTTGGACATCAAGCATGGCGGTGCAATGAAGGTCAAGCCTCTACTTTACATGGAGGAGAAAGAAGGGCTCAATTGATGAAAGAAGAAGATAATGAGAGTGTCAACTCTCCATCACAACATGTTGCTCTAGAGATTGGTGAATCACACATAGTAAGGAGAACTCTCATCAACGCATTAGTAGAAAACAAGTCACCACAAAGGAAGACTCTCTTCAAGACCACTTGTAAGTGCTTGGGTAAGGTATGTAAAGTTGTAATTGATTCAGGGAGTATAGATAATATGGTTTCAATTGAAATGGTTGAAAAACTCAAGTTGCCTAGAATACCACATGATACTCTTTATAGAGTCTATTGGTTAAATGAGGGTTAATATGCTTTGGTAAATGAACAAAGTTGGGTGGAGCTCAATATAGGAGGGTATAAGGACAAAATTTTATGTGACATATTACCTATGGATGTGTGCCACTTGCTGCTAGGGAGGCCTTGGCAATTTGATAGGCATGCTATGTATGATGGAAGGAGGAATACTTATGAGATAGAAAAAAGATGGGGTCTCCTATACCTTGACACCATTGATAGAGGATGATAAAGGAAAAACTAAGGGAGCTAATGTGATGACAGTAGGAAGAAAGGAGTTCATAAACATAGAGGAAGAAAAGCATAGGGAGCTTGCAACCACTCCTAAATCTGAAAACATTATGACAACATAAATAAAGAATGACTTGGTTGTGGAGATTCAAGATTGGTGTAAGAAGTATGTTGCCATGATGGTTGGAGAAGTGTTTCATTCATTGCTTTCAAAAGGGGATGTTGATCATTCTTTCATACTAGAGTTTAATATATCTGATCAAGAAATAACTATAGGGATACAACATCAAATGGAAGAGTTGGGAAGCAAAGGTAAAGAGGTTAAGGACAAATCACAAAGGAATATGGGCAAGTTCAAGCATACACCTAAAGTTAATGAAGGAGAAAATTCATTTCAAGGATGAAGGAGATATGGTAGCAGGTAATGATGTTGGTTCCACAAAATTCTTAGATGAAGCACAAGCTAAACATCATCCATCAAGTAAGTCTCTAAAGTTGGAACATATCCAAGGTGCCAAAGAATTCAAAAAGACAAGGGATGATGCATATTTCTAGTTTTTGGTCCATTAGAAAGGTTTACTAGATGGAGCTATCACTTGGAGATCAGAGAATGACCTAATCAAACTTGGATCTACTGTTACAACACTGTCCTCAAGGGGACTTGAGTTCATTTTTCCCATGGAGTATGGTGCAGGGCACCATAGGTCTTAATGTGGAAAAGTTGCAAAATGTTAAGCATTTTGGTGTTTTTGTGTTTAAGTCATGATTTTGTGTGTAATAAGGTCTTTTAAGACCATTTGTGATGTTTCTGGAGTCAATTTAGGTTATTAGGTGGTTTGGTGTGTCAAGTGGGAAAAGTTGTCAAATTTTGCTAAAATGGCAAAAATGTTGCATATGCAAATCTTGCATTTTGTGTCTAAGAGGGAAGTTGAACGGTTTGGAAGTTGAAGAATAGTTAGAGAATGGCTAGTTTTCCTTGTAAATGTTTAAATATAACTGGAAATAGTCAAGATAAAGTTCTAGCTATTGTGTTGAAGAGAAAAACATTAATAAAACTCTATTTTATGTGTTTTCTTCATTGAAATTGCTGCTACAGTGACTTGTACGGACTAGTACACCCTAGAAATGGTTCGAGTTTCATTGAATTTGATGTGTAATTGAATCTTTTATCTGATGTTTTTGGTTTTATTCGATTTCATTAAGATTTGAGGAAGTTAGAATAGATTTACTAAAAGTTGCTTGAAACCCTCATTTTTGTGAGTTTTGATAGAAAATCATGAAGTTCTTCCCATTCCACTGATGAACCAATCCTAAACTTGGTGGAATGGGTGTAGACATGTTAGGTTTTGTGTTCTTGAATTTTTCAGGAGCAGGGGTTGAAGATTGGTGAAGAATTGTTGATGCCCTAGGCTGAAAATCACATGTTTTAGGCATTAAAGATGCATAGAAGTTAAGGTTTGATGAAGAATGCTTAGGAGATTGTTGAAACTACTTGGAAAGGTGTTGGAAGAAATTATTTGAAATTTCTGATCCATTGGTGTGAAGATTTGAAGTCTAAGTTTTGAAAATCTCGTTGTGACCCATTCAAACAGGCCTAATTAGCCTTCATCCAAAGCGTAGCAATAGATTTTTGACTTTGTTGCTCCAAAACAATCACTCTTAAATTTTTATTATGTTTTATAACTTCCAAATGGGTATCCAATTTTTTTTTTAGATTGTGGATATGAATTTTGGTTTGAAACTTATGCTGGAAAAACCCTTTTTGCTGCCCTGCAAAACCTAGTTGCAATTTGTGAGGAAAATCACTTTGTTTGAGGTGTTAAGACTTTGGAAAATAGTTGTTTGAGTTAGTTTTGATTATGATATCCCCTTCTCTGCATCATCCTTCCAAGAGTCTACACTTGTTAAGAAACAAAGGTAATCAAGGAAGGTAGCTCACAAGGACTGGGAGCCAAGGGGACTTGGAACTTTGGGACTTAGTCCCTAGTTTCAGAGTTTGTTTGTGGACTTGGGATCTAAAAGGATTAGGGAACACAACAAGGGACAAGAACTAAGGTTTTGAGGAAACTTGAAACTCTAGGAACTAATACATAGGTCCTAAACTGAAAGGAAAATCCACCACCCAAGGGAAACAAAGGACCAATCAACAGAACACTTGGGAAATTTTAAGAACATGAGGCAACCATAAAAAGGGAACCACTTATAAAATCTCTAATCAGATATAAACAATAGATTAGCACAAAATTAGTGAAAAAAAAAAGGTAAAGAAAAGAGAAGAGAGGGAAAAAAAAAAAGGGAAGCAGCATGTCCAATGTAAAATGATGATGCAAAACTTATAACAATCAAGTATAACCATACAAACTTAATGTCAAACCTTTATTTAACCAATATAACTACAAGAACATGTGTAGGGGCCCTAAGAAAATTATATTGTAACCATAATATAATATGACACCCTCAAATTGATGCATGTGAAATGATGCAATCAATAAGTAATATATATTTTCATTTCCAACCTATATACTTAATTGTGTTTCATGATGTTTAATTTCAGATATTGTATTTACCAGTATGATGTCCTCTATTTCCCAAGCTTTTGCATAAAAGGATGCAGAAACAGACAAAATCGAATAAATAAACATACATATCACATGAGTTATTTGTGTATGATCACGTTAAGGATTGCACGGAATTTGCTGTCAGGTTCATTGTACGGAAGAGTGTACTGGCACTTCCACTCAATCTGCACCTTAATTTGAGCTTATCGAGAGATAGATTCTTTTTGAATGTTGGGTCGATCGAAATGTTATAATTCTTTTTGAATGTTGGGTCGATCGAAATGTTATAATCCCATTATTGAGAAGCAGAGAGAGTGGCAGGCTGTTGTACTAAATACTTCTGCAGACTGTTATAATAAATACTTGTGCAGAGAGCGAGAATACCTACCTCATACAATGTTTGTTTGGTCTTTAGTGCTTTCAAAATGTGATAATCTTGGAAGCTTTCAGAGATTGTGATGTCACATAGCAGTTATTTGTTCTTATCGTTATTGTATAAGTTGAATAATTCTGAGTCATGAAATAGTTAATAAGTCGAATACTCACCAAATTCTGAGTCATGAAATCATCGGCTGGATTGCATGACCACTAAACTAATCCTGTCTCTTGATTGAATTACTCCTGTCTCTTGATTGACAAGAGTAATTCAAATGGATTTGGCATATAGGTTTTAATTCATTTGCACGCTGTCCATGTTTCTTTCATGAAGCATTGGCATATAGGTTTTAATTCATTAGAAGAAATCCCTTTGATGGCCTTAGAGTGGATTTGGATGTATTCTCTTTCTCAAGAGTTCTAGTCTGGTTATGTCTCTGAGATAATTGCTAGCTCCTTAGAGAAGGCAATTGATATTTCAATATCTTTCTATTGGCATGGTCAGTTTTCTATGTTAGAATATGTGTGAAATTGGATCTTGTTTCTCCTCAGAAGAGTATTATGTTGTGATTTGGAAATCTTGAATGGATATTAATTATTGATTATGAAAGTCTTACATTTAGTTGCAATGGATGTCATGAATATGGCCATATGATTCAAGAATGTGCTAGTATTCCAAGTAATTTTAAGAATGAGAAAACAAAAGTTGAAAAACAAAGATTAAGAAGGTTTCATATTTTTTAACAAAAAATAAACATTCAAACATAGGAAATTAGTGTCTCAAAATTTCAACAACATTTCTCACTAGAAAGATGGGGCAAGTATTGAGGAAATGATCGGGATTATGATTTTAATGATGATCTAGAAAAAAAAATTGGTTGAGAAAGATTCTATACATTTATAAAAATTAGATATATTAGAGAAAGGGAATAATCCCTCCTAGTTCACCTTTTCCATTTAAAAATGAAGAAAATATCAAGGCTACCCAGGAATATTTGGAGGGTTGTAGCTAAGATTAAGAAATTCTAGTAAATTAGTTCCTTTTAAATTAAAAGTTAAGAGGAAGGGAGATTTCAAGCATAAGGTTGGGAGACCCAACCAATATTTTGTTCTACAAATACAACAATAGGAGAGGTTGCAAGTAGTACTCAATCTTAATTGAAGGTTCTCTTGGTGGGCATTAAGAAATCCATGGTTGATTAATGAAGGTGCTTTCTTGAAAAAAAGGGGGGTTAAATTCCTTATATAAGAATCTTTTTCTTTGAAGCTCATGTTGGATAAATATAATTTGGAGATCATTTAACTACAAGAAACTAAATTGAAGAATATGGATAACTTTAAGTCCTTTTCTAGGTCCTCAAGAAAATGGAGTGTCTCAATAATGCAAGAATAAGGTTTACTTGGTGGACTTGATATAATTTGGAATCATCTTGTGGTTTCTATTTTTAAATTCTCTCTTCTAACATGAATGGATGGTTTTGCCACTAGTTCTTTGAAAATTAAGGAGAATGAGTTAGCTTCTGAACTTGAGGAAATTTATAGATGTGAAAAAATATTTTTTAAAACAAAAATTCCAAATAAAATGGTTGAAAGAAGTAGATTATAATACTAAATTTTTTCATATTTCTTGTAAAATGAGAAGATAGAAGAATTGCATCTCTATGTTGCATTGGAAAAGAAGGTAAATAATTTATTATCCTAATCTAGTAAATGGATCTCTAGTTTCCTTTTGGAATAAAATGTTAACTAAAAAATAGTTAGAGAAGAAACTATTTATTTTCCTTAATTCCATTCTTTCTAAGAATGGCATGGAGAAAAATAAAATCTTCATGAATTATATATCTTTAGAAGTTATATTTTTTCTTTCTGATATGGATGGAGATCAAATGTTCTCTTTGGCTTGATGAATTTCCTACATTTTTCTTTCAACATTTTTGAGACATCATGAGAAAAAAAAGTTCAAGATGTGGTGCAAGAATCTATTGACTCAAGATCATAAGCTATGAACTCTACATATCTTGTAGTTATTCCAAACAAGAAGGATTCTCTAACTACAAAATATTTTATGCCTACATATATTTCCATTGCCATTTATAAGGTCATTTCTAAAGATATTGGTAACTAATTCAAACATATCCTTCCCTCTTTCAATTATAATGAGTAGTGTTATTTTTTGATTGTTGTCATATAATATATGATATTATGATCTTAGTTCAATAACTGATACATTCTTACATAGTAATAGAAATGGTATGCCCTTGAAACTCAATATTGTAAAATTTTATGATCATATAAATTGAGGGTTCCTTAATAAAATTCTAGAAAAATTAGACGGGGTAAAGATTGGAGGGATTGGGTCATTGAATATTACTCATCTACCTCTTTACCTATCCTTAATAATAGATCTATAAAAGGTTCATTATATTCCTTTCAAGGTCTTTGGAAAGGGGATCCTTTTCCTCCTTACTTGTTTATCCTTTTGGTAGAATCTCTATAATATATATGAGTTCTCTTATAATCAATGTTTCCTTACAAAATTTTAAAGCTTCTTTTACAAGGAATTCTCCCACTCATCCATTATTTTAGGTGACACTATATTTTTTTATTCTTCATATATCTCTCAAGTTACAAGAATTGTGATTTATTTTCTAATCAATTTTTTTTGTAAGAGCTCTTAAAGCTTCTTCTACATGTTATAAATAAGCTTATTGTTAGATTGTGAATAGATCTAAATCTAAGATTTCCTTTCTAAATGTTGGTGAAATGGATAAATATTTTATCTATATATGCCCCTCTTTAGAAAATTTTCTTTGATTTTTATTGTTCTCAAGGACTAGTAGCCATATAGCTAAGGTATCAAACTTAGTACTCAACCCTGATCCAAAATATAGCTCCCTAGCCTAATTCTCAAAAACCAAAACATCTTCTTCATTATCTTGTCTCCTTATTGTATCTAGGGATATAGCAAAATTTATATCCCATCATGGAAAAAGAAAAAAAAAAAATTCTTTTACCAATATCCTCCCCTTATCTAGGTTAATCTTGTTGAAATTGAATTCAACTTACTTTGTGACCTAATTTTCTTCCTAGAATTTATATTCACTGTTTATCCTCATTCTTTGCATGAATACTTATGTTTTTTTTTTTAATCAAGAGGGATCGAAACTTAGAATTAATTAATTCATCATCAAAGGTGATTTTTTTTCATTCCAAGGTCCACATATCATGCATAGTGTTACCTCCTCTATTCAATAATGTTCTTTCTAGAGGTGCATCAATCAACTCAACTCTTTGAGATGAGACAACATCTCATCAGATCTACTTGACATCAATCAAATTTTCTCCAATCTCCTTAGTTATTGAGTAATCAACCAGAGGTCTTACTTCCTCCTATTATATTGAATCCATTTGAGGGATTTCACCAATTTACCTTCAACTCTCTCCATTTATAGATAATGAATGGATTATTCCACTTCCTCTAGTTTAATTTCTATTTCTTATCATTAATAGGAATTTGAGCATTGAGCTCTTCAAGTTTCACAAAAGAACTTGGGGCGCACAAATCCAAGACTACTAATATGATCCAACATTAATTATATTCTAAGAATTTAAATCGTTAACTTCTTTGAGATATCCTTTATAATTAGGGTCATGATCCATTTTGTTTCTTTCCCCAATCAAGATAACACATAATTTTTCTCTTCTTTTCTTGAATCCCACATTAGCTATGCTATTTTTTATCAAATCCTTCAATTCGTCATAATCATGCTCATAAGAAAAATTTCCTACTTTCTTTTTCATTTGATCAATGAAATTCTTCAGGTACATATTCCCTTTATTCTTTGTCTTCATTGTATATATTTTCAATTTTGATTCTAATATATGTAACACTTCTTTTGATGTGATTGTAAAGTCATAAAACATAATTGTTAAAGGGAAGAATGAACGCTTCGTATGGTTCCTCAAATGGATTTTAACCAGTTCATTCAATTGTTATTTATCTCAAGGAACACAATCTCATATAGAACCCATTTAGGTAGAACATGAGGTGCCACATTCACACAATAAACCTAATAATTTTTTTAATTTGGGTGAAGAAACCAATCACCCCAATTATGATCAATTACTTGTACATGACTTTTTATTTCAAGTCTAAAAATTATCATAATAGTATTACATAATCTCAACTCATCATATCCTAGTAGTTCGAGAATCTTATGCACAAAGTATCTCTAAAAACAAAATTTGTGGTATTGCAATGCGAAACCCAAATATGTGTACATTCTTGAACAAGAATGGGATCTCCTTTTGTGGTTTGATACTTTAAGGATTTATCCAAAACATCTTTCTAGTATACAATAAAATATAACATAAAATAGAGTACCATTTGAGGTAAGGAGTCCAATCATCTACTTTGAAGGATTCTAGTTTATTATGAATTCCATGAACAAAGAAAGATGTATAGTCAAAGTATTTTTTAAGATATTTATGTTGAATGTTAACTACCATCATCATCAAATTGATTGACATTTGAGGCTTAAAATCTACACCCAATACCTAGAACAAAGCATAGTAAGTACTTTTGAAATAATCCTCAAATGTATCTTCACTAAAAGGCTCCAACTCACTTTTTGCTATTGGTGTTGGTTTAAAAGAACTATTCCTTTTGTGATATGGGAACCATCAAACTTTGTAACTAAATCTATCTATACTATGATAATTTTGCAATTCACAAAGTTATCTATAACTCTATACTATTGTTGAGGTTGAAAACCTCCATAATTAATAGTTTATTCCTCACTTACATCATGGAACCCTTGCAATTAAACAATATTATAGGGGTATGTGCAGGATCATCATGGGCCAAAAAATGGTGATATGATGGGTATGTGTAGGGTATGTGGTTGATGACTTTTTTTTACCCAAAATTGATGAAACAAAAAGGGTTTTTAAAGGATATTCTCAGTTTTCCACCAATATAAATTATGCTTTACTTTGAATTTAATAAATTATTATTATTTATTTTCTATTTGAATTGACTAAAATCTGATTGATAGGTTGATTGAAAAACATCTATAGCTTTCAAATGGTATCACATTTTTTGAATATGAAACATGTGTCACATTCTATGCTTCACATACTATAGGATTAAAGAAAATAAAATTGAATTTCATGAAGTTTTGACATAGTTAAGGTGGTCAAACATACAGTTTTATATTTTTAAAAGTTGTAATAAAAAAAAATAATTATTTACTTGAAAAAAAATTACAAAAATATACATCACATGAGACATGAGTCCCTACTTAAAAATAAAATATTATAAAAAAATATTATCATAAATTATTATGGTTAGGGTGGTCAAACAAACACCTACTTATTTTTTCCCTAAAATTTAAGTACTACTACATTGAAATTTCAAATTTTCACCAAATAGATTAAAAAACCTAGTAGTTTAGAAACTACATTCAATTTTCTACAGATTCTATTCTTACATATTTTTGAAATAATATAGATAACTTATTCAAATTTTTACGTCAAATTTCCTATCTCTGATTTTTCTGAATTTTTCGCCACTTAAAGGCCTATTTTTTCCATGATGATCCTGCACATACCCATAGTGTTGTGTAATATTTACTACAAATGACATGAATCTATTCCACATTCATAAAAATATTTGAGATTTTTCAATTCCCCCACATCATAATGTCAAATATTTGAAATTTGATGTTTTGCTAATTTTTTATTGTAACATAACTTGAATAATTCCCACCATGAGGTTGAGATAATTACATCTTTGGTGGACTCAACATAGTAAAAATCATTTTGGATAAAATGCTAGCACCCTATACATGCTTTCATCTATTTGAAGAACCAAGGAGCTGACTCAAAATATCTTGCTTCAAATCCCTTTTTTTTCCCACTACTTTAAGAGGTTCTTTGAATCATCTTAATTTATGATATTATAGATTATAGTAGGGTTTTTGAAATGATAGAGAAAAAATTCTATCGTAATTATAAGAATGACATAATGCCTTCATAACTCAAAATCCCAATAATCAAAAAACAATCACATGCATAGAAAGGATAATATTAGTGTACCCCTTTTAATAGCATAGTTGAGTTTGAATATGCAACAGGGAATTACAAGAAGTCACATGCTTCACAATTCTATTTTCATCTTCTTTCTCACAATCTAGAAATAATACTCTTAAGCATTAATGGAATCCCTAGAAGTGACACCTACAACATTGACTGCTACTATGAGAAAAAATATATGACACCACAAACCATTTACTCCTTCGAACATGGATCATTGATCTTTTACAAGAACTAAATGAATGGCCAACACATATTCTTTCCCTTAATGCATAATATTTTTAAAATATTTTTGTAAGTTACCTCTACTGCACATGTAGCACTATGGAATTGCATAGTTCTCAATGTGAGAAGATATTTGAAGAGATCGTGCCTTCCTCAACTTATAATTGCTTGGAAGATGGTTGCGTCAAGGGTTTTCTCAAGTGTTTGACATTGTCTAGTCTAATATGAAAGATCTTCTCTGATGGTCGCTTGGCAAGGCAGATCTCCAATTGCGGCCTGTCATTCCGTGGCCCTCTTTAGGGCGTTGATGTTACACACCATACATTTCTACTTGGTCCATGAAAACTTGGTGAACTCATGATTTTGACATCTGCCTTGGTTTTCTTCATGCGGCCATCATAGTTGCTTGACTTCTTTCTCTAAATCACAACTTTGTTTATTAGCATTTTATGCTTATAACGGTTTATGTCACAAATCATATTTACATGGTTATCTTTACGGTGGTCGTAGTATTTTATGTAGAGGGAAAGATTGGTTTTTCCTTAAACATCTAAAGTCACCCTTTATTGCTTAGCTATTACCAAGTAACCATCTAGACAACATTTTATGTTAACTAGTAGTCAAATTTGATTACTAAACATTCATATTTTCTTGTAAGAGAGGGGCTTTTCTTCTTTTTCCATATCTTGCAAATGGGGAATCAAAATTTCAAGTGTGAATAGTCATCAGAAAATTGCTTCCGATGCAAAAAAATTAGCATCAAGATATTTTCTTTTTTATGCTATTTAATAGAAAATTTTAACCTTCGGAGTCAACATTGTAAGTAAATTTTGACAGGGCATAAATTTCACCCCAATTATCAAATTTTGACGATTTCTTTTTCATTTCTATCAAAATTTTGCAAGAATTTTGATTTCTCATATAAAATTAAGATTTAGCTATCCTATTTTATTAAAATCGCTATGCATTATAAATGGTGAATTTGGCATTTGATCTTCACAACTTCTAAAAATTCTCTTACACATTGTTCTAAGTGGGCTTCAATCAATAGTAATCATTTTGTGGGGCTCTCTGACTCGAGGGGTTCAATCTAGGTGTTTTTTTTTTCAACTTGTTGGTTCATATGATCATGTCTCTCACACTAAATCCCTTCTATTTGAGTATTATTTGTAATCCTCCTAATAAATGAAAAATCAAATATGGATATTGTGAAAAGAAAAGACATACCATAGAATAATGTCAATTTCATAGAATGGAGGAAATGGAGAAAATTATTCTTCATCATGATATTGCCTTACCTAATCCTCTAGTTCCAATGAATATAAAATCGTCATCCAACCTCACTCATACATCTTGGGAGACACCATCATTTGGGGTTGAAATATATAGCTACATTTCTTCCATTGATATCTCATATCCCATATCATTTGTTGCTACATTTGAATCTAATGTTGGCTCATTCATGAGTTCTAGTGATTCTTCGCATTAGGAAATTACTATCATTATTTTAGATCTACCACATTGGGATGCATATCTACTAGACATCACATATTTGTTTATAGAATCCTGTATTTTAGATTTGGATGACACTATTGAGGATATTCATCTTCTATTTAATGTTATATTTGATGAAGTTGCATCACTATTTTCAGCTTTGGATATTTCTCTTTCCTTTCCTACATCATCTTCTATCATGATATTTTGTGTAGAATTTCATGAGTTGACCTATTTGAGTCAATTATCATCATCTATAGTAGTGTTAGATTCACAACAATCTAGATATCACCATACATCCATGGTCCCTATTCTTGAATCATATATGGTACTTGATCCATCTTATTAGAATCCATCACACATCAACATTGGCTTGGAGATCTTTGAGCATCATTCAAAGGCATCATTGGCATCATTTTAGTGTTTGGATCATGTGTGAAATTTATAGACCTTTATCTAATTGCATATTATAATTTTGAATTGGAAGTCATCTTGCACAAATTTATGGTGTTGTCTCTTCCCAAAGGGAGAAATGTTGTTCAATGGTCATGGATCATAGATCTTTAACATCCAACGTTGAGCATCTACTAGCACTACAAACATCATTTTGAGGGGAGGCTTTGTGGTTTCTCTTCTCTTATAAGTTTTATGAGGTATCATTTCCTCACATGGAGGTCATCATTTCACATTTTCTATGGGGTGACATGGCCTCTCTTTTCTCTCTTATGGAGCGAACATATATTGTACTTTTTTTCTAGAAGTAGTCCTCAGGGGATCATCACAAGTCCTTCAATTTTCTTCACTTATAAATTTTATTTCATTGCATCATTTCTCTTTTGGAGATGGGTTTTTATTTCCCATTAGGATTTTCTCATTTACTCCACCTTATAATAAATTTGTACATGAGTACCTATAGTATAGAAAGTTGTATACCTTAACAATTTCATATAATGTTTTATCCCCCTACATTATTGGACTTAATTAAGCTTCTAATTTTACAAATTATGCATTCCAAAGTGTATTTTTTATCATTTTCTAAGGGAAAACAAACATTGAATTAATACACAATCATTAATTTACCCCTTACTTTGAGTTTCCTAGAAATTTGGGCTAGGATCCATTCACCCATGGGAAAATGGGTCCCCCTCCTTAGCCAGAACCTAAATTTAAATATGTTGTTGGTGGCATTTTAACATCCAAAATTCAAATATATGAAGTGTCGACTTTTGGAATCTAATTTTTGGGAAATTGGATAAACATCTATAAATACATAGTTATTTTATCATTTGAAATATAAAGTGAAGTAATCTAGCACTAATGCATAGAATTGAGCAAATACTATTTTTAAGAGCAACTCAAGAGTAGCATTATTAGAGTTTATTACAACAATTCAAGATCCAACATCATGTCAAATTCTATGTGAGTTTATGTGTGTTCATGTTCATGTTTTGTGAAGGCTAACCCTTCTTGTTGATCTCTGAAATATTCAAGCATTCAACAAGGTACACACCATCCTAGCCTCTCAAAACTTCCCTCATAGTTGATATAACAGTCAGGGTTAGTTTATGTTTGTTATTTGTATCATATCTTGCACATAATTGCATGTTTTATAGTGGAAATTAGTGGTTCATCATCTTGTTGACTCATTTTGGTGAACCTCATTTTCCTTGAAACATAATGGTGGACCCAACATATTGAATGCTATAATTTTCTAATTTTGGAAGTCTATTCTTGCATCCTAGTTTAGATCTTGCATTAATTTTCATTTCATTTGCATTGAATTAGATCTCATTTAGGGTTTCTCACTTAACATTCAAACTTGCATCTCATTTAGGGTTTAGAATTGCATTTTTTTGCATTCTCTAAATCTAAAAAATACGAAAAATAAATAAATAAATTTTCATACCATTTAGATCTCATAAAATTGCATTTGAACATAAAAACAATATTGCATCTTTTCATTCATCATTTTATTAAATTTTTACATTGCATTTCCACAAAATATGAAACTAAAAGTTACTGTCTTAGACTTGGAATTGAAAGACATTACAAAAAGATTAAAAATCATTCAAAAATAGTTACAAAACCCTAATCAAGGACCCATTTTCCTTTACTAGCAAATGTCCCTGATCAGGCTTGACCAGAACTTTTAGATATCTAAAAAACATTGAAAATCGCTCAAAAATTGAGTAAAACATTTCAAAAGTACTTAGCTAGGACCCATTCGCCTTTACTGGCAAGTGAGTCCATGTTAGATCATGATCTGCATTTTCTACAAATTGAAATCTTCATTTTAGGCTTTTTTTTGGTGTTGTTACTTTCTTGTTTCAGTTTTCTAATTGTTTGTTTCATCAAATTTAGTGAATCTAGCTCAATTTTCTTCATTTAGTGCAGTACGAAAATTTAAAATTTACATTTCATTTCATTGCATTGTGTATTCAGTAAATTGCATTTCATTGCATTACCCCTTTCCATTTTGGGTTTGCACACTAGGTTTGTAAAACTTGTATGGTCTTTACAACTTGGTGTCCTATTAGGAATGCTATTGTAAGACATATTTTGAGGCTCATGTCATCCCACAATATCTCACTCGCTATGGATCTTAGGTTTTCTAGCTCTCTTGTTGACAATGTTGATAACCAACCCTCTATGGCTAATAGTTTGCATACTTCATTTCCCATGACTTCACCTCCTACAACCAATGTGCTTAATGTTAACAACACCATCCCTACCATCACTGCTTGTACTCAAGCTTTGGGGTCTACTCAAAGCCAAGGTGGAATTCCAATTCCTTCTTCTACGATACGGATGCCCATTCCCACATAAAATATTACTCAACCTACCATAACCCTTGAACCTACCACAACCCTTC